>SKCR01040983.1:0-546423 GCA_019454045.1 Zanthoxylum bungeanum | reverse complement strand
AACTCTTTGAATTTCTCAAAAGTTTCCGACTTGTGTCTCATAAGATACACATAACCGTAACGAGATGCATCATCTGTAAAGGTTACGAAGTAGTGAAATCCACCTCTAGCCTGGCTAGACATGGGCCCGCATACGTCAGTATGAACGAGGGCCAATAGTTCTGTGGCATGTTCACTTTTACCGCTAAAAGGTGATTTAGGCATTTTTCCTAAAAGACAAGATTCGCAGACGTCATATGAATTGGGATCAAATTCGTCCAAGTACCCATTTTCGAAAGTGTGGATATGCGAGTCTTGTTGATGTGTCCTAGACGACAATGCCACATATAAGCTTCATCTTTTAGATTACTCTTTTGAGCCTTTTGTTTGTCATTTTAGGAGATTCATTTATATTCAAAATATAAAGACCGTTATTTGCAACAGCTGTGCAAATTTCTGCATCATTTTTATATAAATAACACCCAGTGTTCCTGAATACAAAAGTGTAACCCTGCTGGGTTACAAGGACACAGATATAATATTCCTAGTTAAACTAGCTACAAAATAACAGTTCAAAAGTTTAAGTTCATGCCCTGAGGGCAGTACTAAAACAAAAGTCCCTACGGCCAAAACAGCAACTGGTGTTCCGTTTCCGACCCGTAGATCCATCTCCCCTGATGCCAGCACCCTGCTATCATGCAGATCCTGCACATCAGTACAAATATGAGCACCACAACCAGAATCAAAAATCCAATTTTTTAAACTAGAAGTATTCATATTTATCTCAATAACAAACATACCAGAGGCAATAGCCTTGCTAGCCTTGATATCCTCCCTCTGCACAATGCTCATTCGGCAGTCACGTTTCCAGTGACCCCTCTTGCCGCAGTTGAGGCAGATGTCGCGAGATTTGTCCTTTGGCTTCCTAGAAGCCACTGTCAACTCGCCTTTGCCCTTCTTCTTGAACTTCTTCTTCCTTGCACCTCCAATTGCCTTGGGGCCACCCTTTGGCGCATGAGAGGTCAATGCAAAATGCGCCTCGCGCTTGCTCCCCTTTAGGAGTTCCCTTTCGGACTCCTTCAGCACGGACAACAACTCTCCAAGAGTGTCGTCAGTATCCATCAACTTATAGTTGATGATGATTTGTTTCCAAGTATCGGGTAGCGATTGTAATATCATTATCAATCGTCAGCTCAGCCTCCAGGACTATTCCATATTGGCCAACTCATCAATGTCGGCGATCATTTGAGTCCCGTGGACTTCAACTGATGCGCCGTCTGTCATCCGGGAGCGGAAGAGTTTCCTTACTAGCTCGTACCTCTTCATCCGCTTATTGGTGCGGTGAAGATCACGCAATCTTGCCATCATGTTATAGGGATCCAAGTCCCTGTACTGGCGTCTGAAATGCTGGGTCATTGCAGCTAGCATAACTGACTGAGCTTGGTCACAATCATCACTATGAGTCTTCCATAACTCTAGCTCCAGTGGCTCAGTGGGTTTAGGCGGGAGAGGTGTCTGAATAGTATACAGTATCCTCTCAGCCCCAAGCACTATCTTGAGGTTCATTTCCCAGTCGGCAAAGTTTGTCCCTTTGAAGACATTATCGCCCATGATTATGTCGCGGATATTACCTTTGCCAATCATCTTGACAACTATAGTCCAACTATAAAGTCAACGATGTTATGGGTACAGTCAAACTGTTACAAGTAAAATAACACATATATTAGTCCAACTAATTATTTAAAATATTGACGAAATAATTTTGAAAGACGCGTAAGGCTAAATATCTGAATGAAATTGCAAATTCAATAATAGCCTCCCACTATTTTCTTCAAGTGTTTCTAACCCTCTGTAGAGAACTCGGGAAATAGAATTTCCTAGTGGGCTAGGATCCCGTTAAATAACACACAACCTTGACTTTGGCCAATAAAAATTGTATGCTATTTAACTTAGGTAGATCTCCATGATCAATTGGATCTCATCCAATTCCTAGATCCGGTTAGGTGGACATCCAAGTTTGAAACATATGTATAATGTCAATGTATCTAATACATTTTCCTAACCCTATCCTCCGAATCAACTAGGTCTTGGCTTTGGCCAAAAACAAACCTAATGATTCCAGTTAAGCGGGACCCATTGACGAGGAAATTTTCGTAATCAATGTCGTTGGACAAAAAGTGATCTTGACTTTGGCCAATAAAAATCACGATTTGGACAAGACACCGATATGCAACAAAACTCTCATGATTCAAGTACATCCTTAATTGACAAAGGTCTTGACTTTGGTCAAAAACAAACCAATGCCAACTTCGGATCTTGAACAAGAACCATTCAATGGAAGATATTCGCTTAATATAAATTGAGGGATTTTCGCGTAATTGGCAACCAATTTATTTATCTTTGTTAGGTCTCATCATCATACACCCTTAAGCATGCTTCTAAAACATCATAAAGCGCGTAAAGTAAATTAATAGGATATGCGGATGGATATATAAACAACTTGTTCCTAGAACAAATCACTCCCTTTCCTCTCCCCGTTAGCACTATTCTACTTCTACCCAATTACATAATACAATAAGAGAAACCTCATTTACATTGAGGGGAATTAGGTGAGAAGAGAATACAAAGAGATAAAGAGATAAGGCTGGACACACAGGTCCAATTTATAAATTCCAAATTTACAATAATTTCTAAAATTACCCTTTCCCTTCTAATATCCATCCGATCACACTATTCATTCATCACATACATATATATTCAAACAAGACATGCTTTTACAACCAATCTAATCCAATTAATTAGTCTTTGTTTAAGTGATCATCCAATGTTCAAACAACGGTTTGATTTTGCGCGAGTCCAACTCGATTGAGAATAAGTACATAAGGTACGAATTCGCGAATTATATCGAACTACTAATTAAATCTAATTCAATTCGTATTCAATACTAATTCAATTATTTAATTCCAAATTAAATATTTACACTTTTAATGTGCTTTAAAGACTTAGATTCTAAATCTAATCTCATTGGGCCTCAAAGCCCAACTAACATCCAATGTTGAATTTAATTCAAGTCAAATGGACTTAGAATTGATTTATTAAGGCTTGGGCTTTGGTCAATGTGGGTCAAACCCAATTACCAAGCCCAAATAAGGAATCACCCTTAAATGCCATAAAACAATTTTAAGCCCATAAGGCCCAATTAAATTTTAAAGCCCATTATATTATATTTGGACTTAATGGAGTGATTTAGGCCCAAATTGGATCCAATCCTTTTGGCCCAAATCTACTTGGTCCAACCAAGCCCATTATGCCCAAATACAATATTAAAAGGCCAATTCACCAATTAAGCCCATTAATTAAATTTTAATATTCCAAACATTAAAGTCCAATTAATTAAAGTGTAATACCAAGATTAATACATTAAACCAAATATTTCAAAAAATACCCATTTAATTTATTAATCATGTATTGTTCAAAATAAATGTCCAACATTAATTTTAACAAAAATCAACTCCTTTACATGTCCTTGTACATTCGGCCAAGGTGAGTTTTTTTGTGTCGATTTGTTTTTCAATCCGATTGAATTACTAATCTACGTCCCGTACACGTTCTAAGTCATCTAATGATCTTAAACACAAAAAATTCCAATCCACTCCAAGTAGCAACACATTCGGCCAAGGCATGGATTTGGGGAAAAATCATCCAATGCATTTTTCATAAAATTGATTCCATGTAACATCATTCTATATACATGTAAGCATTCTTATTAATCAAATTTCATAAGAACATGCTTCAATCAATTTCACCATACCATTCGGCCAAGGTCAAAATTTTGGGGAAAAATCATCCAATGCATTTTTCATAAAATTGATTCCATATAACATCATGTTATATACATGCAAGCATACTTATTCATCAAATTTCACAAGACATGCTTCAACCAATTTTAACACACCCATTCGGCCAAGGTTAAAATTTTGGGGAAAAATCATCCAATGCATTTTTCATAAAATTGATTCCATATAACATCATTCTATATACATGCAAGCATACTTATTCATCAAATTTCACAATAACATGCTTCAACCAATTTTATCAAATTTTAACCTAAAGTATTTCATGCTTAACCATGGCTCCATGATACCATTGTTGGTTTCTATAATATGTCCCAAGGAAAGATTAAGCATACATGAAATACAACAAAGAATATATATAAACATGAAGAAGGTGGAATCATACTTACAATGCTATGTTGATGAAGAAAAATCAAACCAAATGGAAGCTCCAAGGTAGATTAGGTTCGGCCAAGGAAGACAAGAAGAAGAAAGCACCAAACTTTGTGTATTCCTTGCTCTATGATGGTTTCCCTATCACCTCTTTTGATCCCTTTGAAGGTGCTAGCCTTGCATGTTCCAAACAACAATCTTTTCTTCAATCTTTTGGCAACCAAAATGGAAGAAAATGGAGACCAAAACTGTTTCAGGTTTTCGGTCAAGAAAAGAGAGAGAATAGAGGATTTTCTTGATTGATTTTGATACCAAAAATCAATTTATATTTATGCCATAATATTTATTAAATAATAATAAATCTATGACACAAGCCATGCAAAGGCTTAGAGTGTCAAACACTCAAATTCCATGCATAACATTAGAGTGTATTATACACTATCACCATGCAATGTATTATCAATAAAATAATACATATAATGACATGTGTCAAGTCGGCCCCACACGTTTCCAAATGAAAGTGGGCCCACGTCCACTCACGCGTTCGGGTTCGATATTTCCGAAATACCGAACTTGCGTCGCGACGTTAATTAAATCGAATTTAAATAAATAATCGCTCCTAGCGAAATTATTATTTACGTCGCTTACGAATTAATTCTAAATTAACTCGTATGCCCGAATTAAAATCTAATTTTAATTTCGCGTCGAAATCGAATTTCAATCATTATATCGAATATAATAATTTTACTGATTAATTCCAAATTAATCGTTCTCTCTCTCTAAATAAGGCACTTTATCCGAGATAAAGTTTCTCCGCAATTAATCCAAGATTAATTAAGTTCGAATCAAATATCATAGGTGAATCTTCAGGAAGCGACCCAAGAGATCTCCGGATATGTTGGCAGTGAATACGGTCGTCGGATAATCCGAACACGCACGTACCTCGTACTACGTTCTTACCGATTCACAAGACAAGGTTGGCTTCTAGCAAAGCGCCATGCCTACCCAATTCTCCAGAAATATTCTTATAGGAATATAAGATCTATATCAAGCGTAGTATACCGTAGTATTGCGTACATCGATCCAGTATCGGATGATCACATGCTAGGCCTGTGGCTGGAGATGTGTCTGCCCCGTACGAAACATATATCGGACATCAAGCAACTAGTCTCTGTAAATCGGACAATCCTGACCTGGTCATATTGTCCCGACGGTTGCAACCTTTTATAGAGTGCTAGTTCTGTATCCTGCGTGATCATCACCTCCATATGTCTGAAGCGATACTTCCATCTTGACATCACATCCAGTACACTACGATTCTCGATAAACCCAGAAGAGGTGTACACAGAACCGGTTAAGGTCCCCAACCACCAAAACCAAAGTTTACCGATTGTCGCAAGTACTAGCGATGTAAGTCTCAGGTTAAGACCATATACACCTACCCTGATGCGGCCTCCCATAGACACGCAGACATACTACCAATGGGATTCCGCGGGGTCTATCCAGAGCGAAGCTGTTTTCCGTACCATCAGTAAAACACAACCTCTTATCGCACTTGCATAAGTATCCAATACTAAATATATGAGAACTATGTTGTTGTGCTCTCACAACGTGCACAAGCGCAATACTAGTCTATTCCGCATTATCGATGTCCAGTCTCGATAATACTACGGCTAGGGATATTTAATGATTAAACCTTTAGGGACTGATACTGTCTCATATCATTCTCAGTCCAGGTACTAATCATATGGACTTTCGCCATTTATAAATCAAAGTAAACAATATTACAAAACGGCAAAAGGCAATTTCATTATCACATAGTTAATTTTGTACAATAATACAATATCATTTACAAACAGTGACGCTATGGGACATAATGTCTAACAGTGTCCGAACTGAGAGACCGAATTTTGTAGGACAAGATAAGGTTAATCATGAGTCGCTCTGAGCTACCATTTCCTTCAACGGATAAGCATTTAACAGTGCAAAACTTATTTTGAATAAGGTTCCATAAAAATCTGTTTGACAGACTTCATATTAGATATGAGCAGGAAAAAAAATCAGGTTTTCTAATTCCTGAAGATTTGGGTATGCTAGGCATATGTTTGGATGATAGTAACTAAAACCCAAATTGGATAAGTTCCTAAGTTGAGGTTATCCTAGGGAAACCAAAGTATAGTACTTATATAACTCACATGAAAACAATGTAATTGTTGCTCGCCAAGCGGTTTTCCTGAGAGGAATACCTATATGCAGTGGTAATTGGGAGGATAGTAAAACTCGATGAAAATCAGAGTAATACTATTCCAGGCACCGATTCCTTAATGGAACACAAATAGTTTATCAAGGATGAAACTATACCAATAATCTTCGAATACACAAGAACCGCGTAAGTCAAAGAGAGTCAGAAAACAACTTGGGGTATGGGTTTCTGATCTCACCTCATAAAGATGTCAATCTTATTGAGGAATACGAACTGACTACGTATGAGGAAGTGATACAAGGTATCGACTCCCTATTATGGAAAAGTACCATGATATCCGAAATAAATCCCATGTAGACCAACTATGTTTTGATACTAGTTGTTGTACCGAAAGGCATTGTGCTTATTGGTACTATATTAGTCTTCAAGGAAGACATACATGGAAGGCAACATACCAACGTACTAAGCTAGGCTTGTAGAGAAAAGGTATTGTTATCAACATTGTGTCGATTACGACGAAACCTTTTAACTGTTGCCATGGTAAATCCATTTGGATAATGCTTGTTGATGCTGGACATTTCATTTATGAAATGTGGCAACTGAATGCTAAAACCTTTTTCCTTAACAGAAACCTTTTGGAGGATGTTTACAACATCCTGACGGTTTTTTCGTACCAAAACTAGCAAACAAGGTTTGCAGGTTATTCGATCCATGGATGGATTGAAGCAAGCATAGCGTTCTTGGAACTATCATTTTGATGTAATCATAATGGTATATGATTTGATTCAAAACGAAAATGATTCTTGTGTATATAAGAAGGTTAGTGGGAGCGCTGTAGGACACAGAACTTGAGCGACACTGTTCTAGGCTCGCGACCTAGTTGGGAGTACGAAATAACATGGAGTCGCCACCCGGTGTGAACCGGGACAAAGATTTAAGGCCACACTCACCCCTCGCAAGGGAAAACCTCAAACCGTTGGGTTCGGAATGGTCCCTTACTTATGTCACTTGTGATGATATAATTTGTGCAATAAATCAACCGAATGTACTCAATAATCATGCTCGAAGGGTACTTAGATCTAACATGCTTCCATCTAACTAACTCATAATCTAAGTTTGCATGCTTGAAAATAAATCTTTAAACAAACAACACGCAATGCAACACAACGAGCATATTGAACCATTAAACCAAAATAAACAAATAACTAATTAAACATTAACATAAACTAAACAAAACATCATGCATAAGGAATAAAGAAACAACATGCCTAAATAACATAATCATGCTTTGAAAGTTAAATAATGAACTAAACTAAATCATGCTTTAAACAATAAATAAACAACCTACGAACTATAACATGCTCAAATACAAATTTGGATGAGACGAGATATGTATATCTTTAAGTGGTACGCGGCATTGTATCCCGAGTGCAGACCGCACTACCGTCCATTCGGAATCGGTTACGGAATTTACGTCCGGGTTTCCATCCAATATACCACAAAAAGGGAACACATATCCCGCTCATCCAACAATCACATCATGCTTCAAACGACTCTCATGCAATAATATTTTAAAATAAATAAAATAAAACGAAAGAAGATAAGTAAAAAGGTGCCCTCAGGTCTAACCTCTTTTGTCGTCTCAGGAAAGGGCGTTACACGTCCGTTGGAAGGGTGAATGATCCGCTACTCTTTTAGTTCACCAACTCAACATCTTTCCTCACTGTTTTGCTGTCCGGGCTGCTGTTTTTTACTCCGTTTCGCTGTAGTTTTTCTGGCCACTGTTTCGGTTGTTTTGGGACTTTTTTTAGGGGTTAAATTTGTGTCAACTTACTGGCAGTAGAGGGGGCTATTCTCGGCAGTGCAGTGGGCAATTGGCGTGATGGACAAGGGACTTTTATGCGTGCGGTTTGGCATGAGCTGGTAGCGGGGCTGTGCTGCGTGACAAGGGAATTGGCGTTTTAAGGTAGTGGGGTTGTGATGTGATTTGGGTTATGGCAATGGCAGGTGGCGTTGTTGAGGGTTGGTGGCAATGGCAATTAGCGTTTTAAGTTAGTGGGGCTGTGACATGATTTGGCTTATAGCAATGGCAGATGGCATTGAAAGTTTGTTGAAGTGGAGTTTTGGTGATGTGTTTGTAGCGTGAATTTGTGGAGGCAGGTCTGCGTGAGTGAATTAAGGGCTGATGAAGGTTAAGAAGAAGGAGAGGCTGCGTGAATGGCTTAGGGTTTTCTGGTTCCTGCCGAGTGTTTTTAGGTGTGAGAATGATCCCCCAACCAGGGTTTGGTAAGGGGTGAATGGTTCTTTTTATAGGCCAAGTGAGGGGATTTACCTTGTTGGGGAAGGAATATGATTTGTGTATTAATTGAGGATATATTTTAATTTAGTATGTGATAATGGAAATCTTTTAATTAAGGGAAGTGATTTGATTTATTCTTTTTAGTTAAGGATATGATTTATTTAAATTGGTAGGTGATTTAATTTGTGAAATGTGTTTTAATTTAATTTAATTTTGTTTTAATTATTTAATTTGTGAGATGTGTTTTAAATGATTTAATTATTTTTTGGATGTGATTTAATGGGTTTGGTGTGTTTTAAAACAGTGGTCCAATAAGCGAACCCGAAGCGAAACAAGCTAGTTAAATCTGACAAAATACTAATTTCCAACTTTACCCTTCCAACGTCCGTTTCCCGCGGCTTTCACAACTAAAGAGGTAGTGTCTCCATACGAGACTCATCATCGGGCTGATATGCAAAAATGCAATGCCTACAGTCGCCCCCACTTTGATGGGACTTGTGCAGTGTGTGACAATGACAATCATATCAAAGTATGTGCAATGCATTTTTACTTACCTGGCTCGCCAGCTGTCACCTGGTCTGCCTGCTGCTTTGAACTGAGTTGATATGGTGGCGAGGTGCCTCGACCCCTGGGCTTTGTTCCCGAACCACCAAATGTGAACTGTGCTGATGATGCAGTGGGCCCTCGACCCTGGAACGCATCTCGGAACTGCAATTGATGTGTGGGCCCTCGACCCTGGGACACATCTTAAAAGTGATGATGAATGAATTCTTGGCTTGCCAGCTGCCACTTGACTTGCCTGCTGTTTCGAACTGAATTGATATGATGGCGAGGTGCCTCGACCTCTGGGCTTTGTTCCCAAACCACCGAATGTGAACTGTGATGATGATGTAGTGGGCCCTCGACCCTGGGACGCATCCTGGAACTGCAACCGACAACGGGGGCACCTCGACCCTGGGCACGCATCTCGACCCAATACCGCTGACAATACGGACCTCGCCCTGAATATGATGATGTACCCTGGGCACGCATCTCGACCCGGAACTACAACCGACAACGGGGGCACCTCGACCCTGGGCACGCATCTCGACCCAATACCGCTGACAATAGGGACCTCGCCCTGAATATGATGATGTAGTGGGCACCTCGACCCTGGGTACGCATCTCGTCCCGGAACTACAAACGACAATGGGGGCACGCATCTCGACCCTGGGCACGCATCTCGACCTAATACCGCTGACAATAGGGACCTCGCCTTGAATATGATGATGTAGTGGGCACCTCGACCCTGGGTACGCATCTCGACCCGGAACTACAAACGACAACGGGGGCACGCATCTCGACCCTGGGCACGCATCTCGACCCAATACCGCTGACAATAGGGACCTCACCCTGAATATGATGATGTAGTGGGCACCTCGACCCTGGGTACGCATCTCGACCCAGAACTACAAACGACAACGGGGGCACGCATCTCGACCCTGGGCACGCATCTCGACCCAATACCGCTGACAATAGGGACCTCACCCTGAATATGATGATGTAGTGGGCACCTCGACCCTGGGTATGTATCTCGACCCAGAACTACAAACGACAACGGGGGCACGCATATCGACCCAATACCACTTACAATAGGGACCTCGCCCTGAATATGATGATGTAGTGGGCATCTCGACCCTGGGTACGCATATCGACCCGGAACTGCAACCGACAACGGGGGCACCTCGACCCTGGGCACGCATCTCGACCCAATACCGCTGACAATAGGGACCTCGCCCTGAATATGATGATGTAGTGGGCACCTCGACCCTGGGCACGCATCTCGACCCGGAACTACAACCGACAACGGGGGCACCTCGACCCTGGGCACGCATCTCGACCCAATACCGCTGACAATAGGGACCTCGCCCTGAATATGATGATGTAGTGGGCACCTCGACCCTGGGTACGCATCTCGTCCCGGAACTACAAACGACAACGGGGGCACGCATCTCGACCCTGGGCACGCATCTCGACCCAATACCGCTGACAATAGGGACCTCGCCTTGAATATGATGATGTAGTGGGCACCTCGACCCTGGGTACGCATCTCGACCCGGAACTACAAACGACAACGGGGGCACGCATCTCGACCCTAGGCACGCATCTCGACCCAATACCGCTGACAATAGGGACCTCACCCTGAATATGATGATGTAGTGGGCACCTCGACCCTGGGTACGCATCTCGACCCGGAACTACAAACGACAACGGGGGCACGCATCTCGACCCTGGGCACGCATCTCGACCCAATACCGCTGACAATAGGGACCTCACCCTGAATATGATGATGTAGTGGGCACCTCGACCCTGGGTACGTATCTCGACCCGGAACTACAAACGACAACGGGGGCACGCATATCGACCCAATACCGCTGACAATAGGGACCTCGCCCTGAATATGATGATGTAGTGGGCATCTCGACCCTGGGTACGCATATCGACCCGGAACTACAACCAACACCGGGGGCACCTCGACCCTGGGCACGCATCTCAACCCAATACCACTGACAATAGGGACCTCGCCCTGAATATGATGATGGTCCATTTCCGAACCGTGCTCTATTTCCGGAGTGCCATTTTCGGCATGTTAAACCCCATTTCCGAGGCATCGCTGATATGATGATGGTCCATTTCCGAACCGTGCTCCATTTCCGGCATGCTAAACCCCATTTTCCGAGGCATCGCTGATGTGATGATGGTCCATTTCCGAACCGTGCTCCATTCCCGAAGTGCCATTTTTGGCATGTTAAACCCCATTTCCGAGGCATCGCTGATGTGATGATGGTTCATTTCCGAACCGTGCTCCATTCCCGGAGTGCCATTTCCGACATGCTAAACCCCATTTCCGAGGCATCGCTGATGTGATGATGGTCCATTTCTGAACCGTGCTCCATTCCCGGAGTGCCATTTCCGACTTGCTAAACCCCATTTCCGAGGCATCGCTGATGTGATGATGGTCCATTTCCGAACCATGCTTCATTTCCGGAGTGTTACTGTGATGTGGTGTGATGAGGTCCATTCCCGAACCGTCACCGTGTTGTGGTCCATTCCCGATCCGATCTCCATTCCTGGAGTACCATTATCGGCGTGCTCATTCCCGAGCTGTCTATTCCCGGACTGTCCATTCCCGGACTATATCTCCATTCCTAGCGTGCCATTCTCGGCGTGTCCATTCCTGGACTTATCCATTCCCGGACTAAATCTCCATTCTCGGAGTGCCATTCCCGGCGTGCCATTCTCGGCATGTCCATTCTCGGACTAAACTGATCTGATGTAATGTGGGCCTCGCCCCCAGAATGCCATACCCGGCAATGCTGATCTGATGTAATGTGGGCCTCGCCCCCAGAATGCCATACCCGGCAATGCTGATACTGATGTAATGTGGGCCTCACCCCCAGAATGCCATACCCGGCAAGACTGATATTGATGCTAATACGGGCCTCGCCCCAAACTGATGCTGATGTGGGCCTCGCCCTTAGACTGATACCGATATGGGCCTCGCCCCCAAAAATGATATTGATATGGGCCTCGCCCCAAACTGATACTGATATGGGCCTCGCCCCAAACTGATACTGATATAGGCCACGCCCTAAACTGATACTAATATGGGCCTCACCCCAGACTGATACTGATGTGGGCCTCGCCCCATGCTGATACTGATATGGGCCTCGCCCCAAAATGATACTGATGTGGGCCTCGCCCCCATACTGATATTGATATGGGCCTTGCCCCTAGACTGATACTGATATAGGCCTCGCCCCCAGAATGAAACTGATGTGGGCCTCGCCCCAAACTGATACTAATGTGGGCCTCGCCCCCAGATTGATGCTGATGTGGGCCTCGCCCCCAGACTGAAACTGATGTGGGCCTCGCCCCAAACTGATACTAATGTGGGCCTCACCCCCAGATTGATGCTGATGTGGGCCTCGCCCCTGGGACTCATCCCCAAGACTGAAACTGATATGGGCCTCAACCCTGGGACTCATCCCCGAAACTGACTGATATGGGCCTCAACCCTGGGAGTCATCCCCAAAACCGATTCATTTCTGAAACTGAGTGTATTGTTGCTGCTTCTGATTGGCTTGTCTTTGCCGCTTTTCTTTTTCTTCTTCAAAACCTGTGAATACAAAACAAAACAAACACAAAAAGAATGCAAAAAAATGTTACGTGTATGCCTGCATGCATGAATGAATTTCCTATTCCGTTGGGTTAGGTCTTCTGCCAGTTCTCCAGGTGATTGCACAGTCTTCTCTCTGGTCTCATGGCTCAATTTCTTGTTATATCCCAGATTCACGAGGTGGTAGACTGGTCGCTCCCAGTCTTGATTTAGCTTTCTGTTCTCCGCTGTTTGCACTTGGTTAAGATGAACCACATGGTGGGGCCTTCCATATCATCATACTATATCACATGCTACGAAATAGTCCCAATAGTTATACATATTATCGTCCTCAAGGAATGTTCAGTAATGAAACTAGAGAACATTCAAAACACTCAATGCAACTCAAATCTGAGTTTTTGAATAAATGATCTATGCCAGACTCAAAGTGTGTGTGTGCAAAGGTTTTTTCACAGCTTGATCCTTAAGCAAGCCAACTCAATGATTTCATTTCAAAAATCAGGATCGATGGGTCAAACCAACCTAGATGTCTCAATTATATTCCGTAATTGCTTTTTCGTGCTCAATGTGGTATGATTTCATTTTTATTTTCCTTTGTCTCTATTTTTTCTCTTTTTTTTTCTTTTTTTTTTCATTTTCATTTTTTTTCAACACACCTACCCTTTAAGGTAGCATTTCTCCTCATGGTGGTCCTAATACTCGTCCATGGGTAGCTTCACGCTTATCGGTTATAGGTGGTTTATTTCTTTTCTTTAGAGACTTTTTTTTCAACCATACCACACATCATAACACAAGCAAGTCAGGATAGATATCTAAGCAAAAAGTCATTCATCGACCCGCAATTTCTTCAACTAGTCACCTTGCCAACTACTCAGGTTTTCACCGCTAAGAACCTATAGTAAAGTGCTTACGAGTCTAGCATAGATCAACAATTCAAAGCATCAGATAAAAGCACATCAAGAGTTTATCGTTTCTAAGATTTCATCCTAAAGCAAACAATTTCATCATCGGACTTATGCCTAACTATCAAGGACTAAAAACAAACAACAATTTTTTTCTTTTTTTTCCTTTTTTGTTTTTGTTTTTTGTTTTTTGTTTTTTTTTTTTCTTCTTTTTTTTTTCTTCTTCTTTTTTTTTTCTTTTTCATTCTTTTTGGGCCCACCATGGTCTTTCTATCCTTGCAGTAAAGTTCTCTGTTTCTCGATTTCCTTTTTCCCGATGTCAATGTTTGCTAAACTCTCCTTTGACAAGTCTTTCCTTTTTCTAACCCAACGGATATCTATGCTAGCTTTTAAGACACGAGGTTTAACATGATGCATGTATGCATGAGATGCATGGGATGTATGAGACATAATATGCATGGGGTTATCAAAAGCATAAAGGGTGGCCCCAATAGGTCATACAACTATGGTTCACATGTGGGTTTACGGGAGTGTGGACAAAGGCTCTCGTTTGACGAAGGATTACCCACAACTAGGACTCCCCACTCAAGGGTTCGAGCGACCAAGTGAGTGCACCGTTTTTATACCTTACGGTACGTGCCAACGAGTTATGGTGTGTGAGTAACTGTCGAATGGATTTCCCGTTGTAGATTCCCCAGAGGGTGGGTGGAGCGAGGCTTTCTTAAGTACCCAAGCCCCTTAGGCTCTTATTGCTTGGTGTCAGGAATAAACAACGAGTCCTCCAAACTAGTTTGTCACAACGAGCTACAAGTAATGATTATTTCGTGTGTCTTCAAAGCTTTTCCTTATAAAAAGGTAGTGAGTGAAGGAAGACATCGAACCATTACCTAGCCTTAACAATGCCTTTGATTACACCCCTTTCAACTCACTATAGAAACGATTAACTAAAGCACAAATCATAAACATCACAAGACATTATTTCGGGGCCGATTCAAAATATCCCCAGTGGAGTCGCCAGACTGTAGGACACAGAACTTGAGCGACATTGTTCTAGGCTCGCGGCCTAGTTGGGAGTACGAAATAACATGGAGTCGCCACCCGGTGTGAACCGGGACAAAGATTTAAGGCCGCACTCACCCCTCGCAATGGAAAACCTCAAACTGTTGGGTTCGGAATGGTCCCTTACTTATGTCACTTGTGATGATATAATTTAAGCAATAAATCAACCGAATCTACTCAATAATCATGCTCGAAGGGTACTTAGATCTAACATGCTTTCATCTAACTAACTCATAATCTAAGTTTGCATGCTTGAAAATAAATCTTTAAACAACCAACACGCAATGCAACACAACGAGCATATTGAACCATTAAACCGAAATAAACAAATAACTAATTAAACATTAACATAAACTAAACAAAACATCATGCATAAGGAATAAAGAAACAACATGCCTAAATAACATAATCATGCTTTGAAAGTTAAATAATGAACTAAACTAAATCATGCTTTAAATAATAAATAAACAACCTACGAACTATAACATGCTCAAATACAAATTTGGAGTGGTACGCGGCGTTGTATCCCGAGTGCAGACCGCACTACCGTCCATTCGGAATCGGCTACGGAATTTACGTCCGGGTTTCCATCCAATATACCACAAAAAGGGAACACATATCCCGCTCATCCAACAATCACATCATGCTTCAAACGACTCTCATGCAATAATATTTTAAAATAAATAAAATAAAACGAAAGAAGATAAGTAAAAAGGTGCCCTCAGGTCTAACCTCTTTTGTCGTCTCAGGAAAGGGCGTTACACGTCCGTTGGAAGGGTGAATGATCCGCTACTCTTTTAGTTCACCAACTCAACGTCTTTCCTCACTTTTTTTACTCTGTTTCACTACAGTTTTTCAGGCCACTGTTTCGGTTGTTTAGGGACTGTTTTTAGGGGTTAAATTTGCGTCAACTTACTGGAAGTGGATGGGGCTATTCTCGGCAGTGCAGTGGGCAATTGGCGTGATGGACAAGGGACTTTTATGCGTGCGGTTTGGCATGAGCTGGTAGCGGGGCTGTGCTGCGTGACAAGGGAATTGGCGTTTTAAGGTAGTGGGGTTGTGACGTGATTTGGGTTATGGCAATGGCAGGTGGCGTTGTTGAGGGTTGGTGGCAATGGCAATTAGCGTTTTCAGTTAGTGGGGCTGTGACATGATTTGGCTTATAGCAATGGCAGGTGGCGTTGAAAGTTTGTTGAAGTGGAGTCTTGGTGATGTGTTTGTAGCGTGAATTTGTTGAGGCAGGTCTGCGTGAGTGAATTGAGGGCTGATGAGGGTTAAGAAGAAGGAGAGGCTGCATGAATGGCTTAGGGGTTTCTAGTTCCTGCCGAGTGTTTTTAGGTGTGAGAATGAGCCCCCAGCCAGGGTTTGGTAAGGGGTCATTGGTTCTTTTTATAGGCCAAGGGAGGGGATTTACCTTGTTGGGGAAGGAATATGATTTGTGTATTAATTGAGGATATCTTTTAATTTAGTATGTGATAAGGGAAATCTTTTAATTAAGGGAAGTGATTTGATTTATTCTTTTTAGTTAAGGATATGATTTATTTAAATTGGTAGGTGATTTAATTAAATTAGGAATGTGATTTATGTATTTTAGGAAAGAGATTTAATTTAATTTAGGAAGATGATTTAATTTGTGAATTGTGTTTTAATTTAATTTAATTTTGTTTTAATTATTTAATTTGTGAGATGTGTTTTAAATGTTTTAATTATTTTTTGGATGTGATTTAATGGGTTTGGTGTGTTTTAAAACAGAGGTCCAATAAGCGAACCCGAAGCGAAACAAGCGAGTTAAATCTGATAAAATACAAATTCCAACTTTACCCTTCCAACGTCCGTTTCCCACGGCTTTCACAACTTAAGAGGTAGTGTCTCCATACGAGACTCATCATCGGGCTAATATGCAAAAATGCAATGCCTACAAGCGCACTGAAAGTGAAAATCCTATTATAATGATAATATGTCATTTCTTGGAAATGATATTCCCATAAATACAATCGGCGAAAGCTTAGCTTTCGAGAAAATTCTCCGTAGAATTCTTGGAAGAGACAACCTTTATTCTAGGAATAAAGATCTACTGGGATAAATCTAAAAGGTTGTTGATACTCTCCGATGAATCGTACATTGAAAAATGTACGCGACCTGGTGTCTCACAGGCTTTGAGCATATGGATTCACAATCGGGCCAATCCCTGTGATAGTCATTGGATTGATGTTAAGAAAATCCTTTAGTATCTTAGAGAACTAAGGATGCTGTTTTAAACTATGGAGAATGAGAACTTAAAAGTGACTAGGTTCACTGTTGCAGGTTTCCTAACCGATATAAACGACTATAAGTCGTAACAACGGTACTATAAAGTTTGAATAACGGAACAGTGAGCTGGAAATCTTCCAAGCAAGATACTGTTACCGAATAAACAACAAAAGTGGATTATTGATGCAGCTGAGGCAGCAATAGAAACCTTTTGGATCGATAAAAATCTAATTAGATTAGATATAGTTCTGTTAGCAGCTGAGCTAGTCTACAGTGCATGCTAAAGAATTAATGGTCTCATCAACGATCCAGATATATATTTCGATATTCATCTGATTCATTCGGATCATACATCGTGGCGATGTGATGATCGTATAAATCGCATCGGATGATAATCATACAAATCCGCTGACGAAAGTCTTTTCTCAGTAATTTGAGCGAACCGTACATAGTTCGGGTATGGGACACTTGAGTGACTGGCTATAGTCCAAGTGGGAGATTGTTGGAAAGTTATGACCCATAGCGTCACTATTTGTACAGATCGTGGTGTTGTTGTACAAATTAACTATGTGACAAAGGAAATTGCTCTCTTATCATTTGTGATTAGATCACCAAGATGTATAAATGATAGGAGGTCCTTATGATTAGTTCATGGATTTAGATGATATGAGACAGTATCAATCCACGAAGGTTTAATCATTAAATATCCCTAGTCGTAGTATTATCGAGATTGGACATCGATAATGCGGAATAGACTAGTATTACACTTGTGCGCGTTGTGAGGGCATAACGTCATAGTTCTCATATATTTGGGTAAAGGATACTCATGCAAGTGTTGTAGGAGGTTGTGTTTTACCGATGGTATGGAAAACAGCTTCGCTCTGGATGGACCCCTCGGAATTCCATTGGTAGTATTACTATGTGTCTATGGAAGTCCAAATCAGGGTAGGTGTATTTGGTCTTAACCTGATACTTGCACCACTAATACTTGCGACAATCAATGTACTTTGGTTTTGGTCATCTAGGGCTTTAACAGGTTCTGTGTACGCCTCTTCTGGGTATATTGAGAATCGTAGTGTATTGGGTGTGATGTCGAGATGGAAGTATCACTCCAGTAATAGTAGAGATGATGATCACGTAGGATACGGAACTCGTTCTCTTATACGCTGCAGCTATCGAGATATTATGACTAGGTCATGTTTATCCGATTATAGAGACTAGTTACCAGAGATCTGATATGTTCTTCATACGAGGCAGACACATTTCCAGCCCCATGCCTTGCACGTGACATCCGATACTGGATCAAAATACGCAATACTACGTATGCTACGCCTGATATAGATCACATATTCATGTAAGGATATTTCTGGAGAATTAAGCAGGCATGGCGCTTTGCTATAAGCCAACCTTGTCTTGTAAATCGGTACAAACGTAGTACTAGGTACTTACGTGTTCGGATAGTCCGACGACCGGATTTACTGCCAACATATCCGGGGATCTCATGGGTCGCTTCCCGAAGATTCACCAATGACGTATGACTCGCACTTTATTAATCTGGGATTAATTAGATGAGAGAGAAAATTAATCTTGGATTAATTACTGAGATATTTTATCTGGAATAAAATATTATTTAAAGAGAGAGAACGATTAATTTGGAATTAATCGATAAAATAATATATTCGATATATTATACGAAATTGGATTTCGACGCGGAATTAAAATTAGATTTTAATTAGGGCGAACGAGTTAATTTAGAATTAATTCGTTAGCGACGTGAATAGTAATTTTGCTAGGCACAATTATTTAATTAAATTTGATTTAATTACGTCGCAATAGAAAATTCGTTAATTTGGAATTAGCGAACCCGAGCCCGGGAGTGTTTGCGGGCGCACTCGCATTGCGAATTAAAGTGCGGCCCACAAGTCAAATCTTGCGTCACATCACATCGCACATCATTCAAGTGATTGATGTCTTGTCACTTTGAGTGATTGACATGCAGTCACTATTCATGAAAGAAGTGGTTGTGGGCATTTAATGGGTTTTTTTGGCTCCAAAATTTGGTTTGACTTTTGGAAATGATATACCAAATTTTGTAAAGCTTTTTCATTAAGTTTTTTTTAAGAAAACAAAAACACATCTCATCTCTCTCTCTCTCCATGGATTCGACCAAGGGCCAACTATTTCTTCTTTCTCCAATTTTTGGCAAGGCCAAAAATATCAAATAGAACATGGAACATTTGTGGCAAATCTTGCCATTGCTAGCACAAAAATGGTCATTCTAAGGTGATAGGGAACTAATTTCATGAGCATTGAATCATCAAATAAAGCTTCGAGCTTGATGGAGATCCATCCATGGAGCTTGACCGAAAATGGAGCACACCAAGGGGAGAAAGCCGAGAGCTTCAAGAGAGCAAAGGGCTTGTGTTCATCGCATCTCAAAACCGCTCAATGTAAGTATGTTTCCGCCATATTTCTTGATGTATTCACATATGTTTGATGCTTGAAAATGATCATTGGGACTTAATAGAAACCCAACAGTGACGGCTGTCGAAACATTGAATTTGTCACTATTTGGGCAGCCCATGAACTTCCCTAACACTATTTGGGCTGACCTGGGCAGTCCCCGTAAGTGTTGGGTGGTCGGTTCGGTCAAAAATGTGTTTTGCATCATTTTGCGGAAAAACATTTTTCATAAAAGTTTTGCGAAGTTTTTACCTTATTTATGTCGTTATTTGATATCGAATAAATGTGTTTAGGTGAAATATGAATAAATTATTCATATTAGATATTGAATAATTTGCTCGGTAATTTGAAAAAGTTTAAAATTACGATTTCGCCCGAACCGCGCTTCCGCCGCGCCCTTCGCCCAAAACCCCAACAAATATGGTATCAGAGCAGGTCTGATGCTTCATCCATTACATTATTAATGCTTGATATATGATATGTAATCCAATTTTAATGTTGATACATGCATGTAATCTATATGTTTCTTTACTTTTCGGTTCTACACTAACGGAAACGTAACGAAAATTTAATGGTTAAATTGAGTTATGTTTTCTAAGGTTGAATTGAATTGTTTAGAAAATGATTTAGATTAAAATATATGCATTTGATGTGGAACCATGCTTCCTTGAGGAAACTCCTCGCTTAAAATAAGGTTGTAAAATAACGTGTATTAGATGCATGTTTCTTGGTCCGTCTTGTCAATACGGTTTATGGGTAACTTTCTATGGCTGCATCTGAGATCGTGCCAAAGCAGTGAGGGTGTAGTTGACAGAATTTTATCCATGCCGGTTGTATATTGATACTAGACAAATTCATGTGAAAGTGGAAATCCTGAACGTGCCAAAGCTGTCAGGACTACATCGGTAGCTTGAGTTTGTCATTAGCAAGTGAAGACTTGATACACCTCCTTGTGAACGTGCCAAAGCTGTCATAATGAGAAATGGTCAGGACCAAAATCAGGAGTCACTGGTGAGTGATTGACAATGAGTTGTCTACCTAATGAATATACGTAGGCGAGATCATGCCAAAGTTGTGAGTCGAAATATATTCATAGGATCCTACTCTCACTATGGAATTCGATTTAATTATTGAATTCTCGTTCTCCGTTGGGGATTATGGTATTACGTAAAGTAGTGGGAGACACTGCTGGGTTAAAAATCCATAACTAAAGCAGTGTGTAATTTTATGGAATTTCCTGCTTTTGTTTTCCTTTATTCTATATTGTTCATAGAATTATACTTCTAATCCACTGCATAGCATATTACTTGAATATGTTTTCTGACTTTACTTATGGTTGCGTATTTCTAGAATATGTTCTAGAATGACAGTAGACTTAGATATTGTTAGATTAGTTCAAACCATCGGGAACTGTTGTTCCGATTTTCTTAAAAATCAAGATGGTTAGTGACTTAGTTATTAAGTCACGATAAGTAATCTAAATAGATATTTGTTTTAGGATATTATTATCTAGTAAGAATAGTTTCTTATGCAGTAATAATTGACTTGAATTAGTTCATGTCTCGAGATTCTTGACTGGCATTAGGAAAACTCCATTAGTATTTGTTTATCTTATAATGACGTTTCTTGGCTTTAGTGACTTTTAGAAGTCACGTGTCTGACAGAGTTTGCTAATCAATCATTTGCAATTGTTGTGAATAATTGAACGCAAATTATAAAGCTTAAGAAAAGATATGTGTATAGTTGTGTATAGAGAATATTGATTATCACAATACGATAACTATAGGTATTGGATACTAGATCTTCCGTCTAGTTATTTAAAATAATGTTTAATTATTGTTTTGATATTTGATATCAGAACATGTGATAATTGGATAGTTACTTGTTCTATATAAATAGTTGTTACATATTTTAATATGACTAGTAGTGTCATTAATGAAAAGATAAACATTAAGAAAATGTTCGGTTAACTAAATAACTTAGAACATTATTTTATGAGATTTTATAACATAAGCATAAAATGCTTATTCCGTATGGTAAATGATAGTCTGATACGAGATCACACCATATATCATTTTCCATTTAATGACTATTGTATTCAGGATGTGATTAAATCTCATTTAACCAATGATCGTCATTGGACTACAAGATTTATTAGACTAATACATTGGATGTATGTAGTTTAATGAATTAGAAATTACATTAGATAGTTTTCTTTACTCCGTAACTTGGTTAATGAATTGTCATGACTTAGTTGCATGTTTCTAAAAGTATATATATTGAACGTCTTGAATGGTTCGAGAACTTTTAATATGTTTATGATGAAACACGGATAGAATACTTTGAATAGTTCAAAGATATTCTATTTGAAATGTTGAAAACTATATCTTTAAAATTCATCGTGAATATTTGAATTGTTCAAAGATGTTTGATAAGATCAAACATATGAATTTAAGGCAATTATTTCTAAAGTTATTTAATGAATGTGATTCTTACTCAATATTAAACTTCCATGATTCCATCTTGATGGATCTGGTCAGTGGGAGTAATTGAATCTTATATGATTTGATTCGTTGATATTGAGTGTTACCGAATTAGTTTTTAAATACTCTTGGGGTTATGCTCCAGTAAGATTAATTCATCTCTTTAATTAAGGTTTTATTCGTTCCTACAGTTACGTATATGATATGTATAGTAGAAAATTCTAATCTTGAAAAGTTTGAGATTTGAATCTTTCTTTTCTATAATGGTTATATAATTGAAAGCACTTGCGCCTCGGAGGTACAAGTAAAAGTTTATCATTTATTCTATTTAATAGAATATTGTATTCTATTTGATAGAGTATTTTTTCTATGATCCCGAGTAATAAAATTGTTTTATTATTTGGTGTGTAACTTTGGATGTTGACGATTGTAGAAAATGTTGGACAATTATGACCCATAGCGTCACTATTTGTACAGATCATGGTGTTTTTGTACAAATTAACTATGTGACAAATGAGATTGCTCTTATCATCTGTGATTAGATCACCTAGATATATAAATGATGAGAGTGTTGGGGTTGGTGCTCAGAGCGCCAATCCGGACCGTATTTATGTCTGATTCATGAATACGAACATCATATTTTTCCATAATATTACTTATTTATGGTTGCACCTCTTGTTTCGATATATGTATTCGATCTGATTATGATTAGATCGAAACTAAATGTGGTTTAGTGATATATATATATATTATACAAAGACCCGATAATATATAATGCAGTACACAGTTACAAATGGAGTTTGTAATTGACATTGGGAAGTGTCACTGCTATATATATATTATCAAACATTGTTCCTGGTCAAGATTCACTAACACGGGTTGGTTAGTCAAATCCGTTGAGACCAGTACATGTCGTATATCGAGACTTGATCTGATGGTTTATCTCAATGAACCATGAGTCTAGGGAGACTCGTATAGACGTGTAGGTGTTTATAGTAGATAAACACTGAACGACTCACCGAAGATTCTTAATGGATGGTACACCAATGTCAATAAGAATCTTCTCGGGTTGAGTAACATAGTGGTCCTTCGACTTGAGATACCACTGTGGATGTATGAGACATCCTCCACACTTAGATGGCAGTCACGTCACCGATCTATTTAGATCAGACCTCCGTTTGTTCGTTGGGTGTGGACCGATCCTCATGATATCCTGTGTGTGTCAAGATAGGATCCGTCAGTTCTGTGTATAGAGCATAAGTAGTCCATATGTGATTAGCAGTCTGTTAAATCTGTGGCTACAGTATACTTCGGAAGTAAGTTCCGAATGTTATTTAGAGATTGCTAATAGATACGTCGACGGGATAACACCTATAGAGATTTGACGTTTACATCTATATCTCTGGGTTTATCCGGATACCTGTGACGGAGGGATTATACGTATGCAATGACCTCGACATGTATGATTCAGCTAGTTTATCTGTGGTCGTCATCATTTACGGGTGGGTAAATTATGGACACGAAATTGGATTTTGTGATGGATATACCTAAATCTAGAGAGTTTCAATCATGAAACATACTCGTAGAGCACTAGGGCAACAATTATAAATAATATTGATTATTTATAAAGTCGTTTAAAGGTTAAACGTAAAATACATGTGTAAGGACCCGATAGTCATTTCCTTAATTTTTGTGTATTTGCTTTAATACTTGATTAATTCAAATACACATTAATTAATTGTCAAATTGAGATATTTGACTAATATCATAAATGAATATATGTATTTAATATTTAATGTAAATATTATACATATATTTAATATATTTGTATTTAATTAATTAATTAATTGTTAAATGATTAAATTAATTAAAATATAAATATCTTAAAGTTATGATATTTTTTTTAATGGCTAAGTTGCCATTTTTGACTTTTTTAGAAAATATCATTAAAGTGTTTTTGATATTTTAACAAGTTGGTAACATGAAATTGAAATGAAATGAAAAATATTTGACTTGTATTTACTTAGCCAAATTCGGCCAAGGCATGCATTTTGGGCAAGTATATATTGTTTCATTTATTTTAGGGTTTTATTAACCTATTTCACTTTATCAAAACTCCATTGAAACAAAACAAAGAAGGTAGAGAGAAAAGAAAAGAAAATCAAGAAAAAGCTTGGAATATAGTAAGTATTTCCAACCTTCCATTAGAGAGTAATTTGTTCCTCTTGTTGTGGGCAACATCTTGTGATGTTCTTGAGTTTTTCTATTCTTTATTCTTTGTACTTTTAATGGATAAAAGTTTGATGAAGGTGATTTGCATGTATGATGTTGGAAGTTTGTGACTAGTGTAGTTACAAACATTCTTCTAAGGTTTTAGAAACTTTGTTGCTAATCTAGAGTTGTTGACCCACTCTTAAATGACATAGATTTGATCTATAGTTGTTTCATTGTGTTGAGACTTTAATTGGATGGAACAAACATGATTAAAGTAATTGATTTAACCAATTTGGTCTAATTTGTCCAATTTGAAGAAATTGAAAAATTAGGGTTTAAGACATTATCCAAATTTGGGGCTTTTCATTTATGTCGTGTATTTGGATGTGTATATGATGCATATAAAGTTTCATGTTGATTAGATTTCATTTGGATGTGTCTTGAAGCATGGAAGTGCAAAATACACAATATGCCCCCTTTCGGACATGGTCTGGTCGGACATGATGTGGTCGGACCTCGTCTGGTCGGACGTGGTTTGGTCAGACATGGTCTGGTCGGCCTCGTCTGGTCGGACATGATGTGGTCGGACATCGTCTGGTCGGACATGGTCTGGTCGGCCTTGTCTGGTCGGACATGGTCTGGTCTTCCATGATGTGGTCAGATCATAACCAAATGTGGTCGGATCATGACCACATGTGGTCGGCCATGACTTATGGTCTGGTCGAACCTCATCTGGTCTTCCATAATGTGGTCGGATCATGACCAAATGTGGTCGAATCATGACCACATGTGGTCGGCCATGACTTGATGTGGTCGGACAAAGGGCCTTTTGTGGTCTGATTATTACTTCATCTGATTGGATCATACACATGAGTAATTTTTGGGTTTAGTTGAAATCCGAATAGATTATTCATATTAGATATTGAATAATCTAATCGGTATTTTGAAAAAGTTTTGAAATACGATTTCAGCCCGACCCAAGCTTCCACTGCGCCCGACCCGAATCCCTTACAAAATGGTATCAGAGCGAGTCTGATTCTAGGCCCCCTAAAATGATTAGCCTTTATTAAATCAATGTTTAATCATGTTTTCTAGACATTATACATGCTTGTTATAATCTAAATTGGTTAGATTTAAAGTGTATGACGCTTTACGGAATATCCCCGCTTAATAAGGTTTTAAAGTAACTAGTATTTGGAATACTTGTTTCTTGGTCCGTCTTGTCAATACGGTTTATAAATATTTTTCCGTGACTACATCTGAGACCGTGCCTCTGCTGTGAGGGTGTAGCCGATAGAGATTTATTTATGCCGGATGTATATTAGATACTAGATAAATTCAAGCGAAAGCAGAATCCTGAATGTGCCCTAGCTGTCAGGGTTACGCAAGTAACTTGAGTTTATCATTGACGAGTTTAACCTTGGTACGTCTCCTTGTGGGCCTGCCTTAGCAGCGACAACAAGAAACGACCAGGACCGGAACCTCGGAATCACTAGTGAGTGATTGACAATGAGTTGTCTACCTATGAATATACGTAGGCGAGACCGTGCCTCTGCTGTGAGTCGAAATATATTCATGGGGTCCACTTCCCATTATGGAATTCGATTTAAATATTGAATTCTCGTTTTTCCGTTGGGGATTACGGTATTACGTAAAATAGTGGGAGGCACTGCTAAGTTTAAAATATTCCATAACTTAGACAATGTGTATTATTATGGAAATTGCCGCTTGTTTGTTTCCTTATTCTATAGTAGATAGAATTAAAATTTTATTTCACTGCTCACATATTATGATATGTTATCTGACTTGACTCTTGGTTGCAGTTATTCTAGAATAGGTTCTAGATACTCTTAGACTAGGATATTATTAGATTGGTCTAAAACCGTCGGGAACTTTTGTTCCGATTTTCTTCAAAATCAAGATGGTTAGTGACTTAGTTTCTAAGTCATGATAGATAATCTAGATAGATATCCCTTTAGGATATAATACTTTAGAGAGAATAGTCTCTTATGCAGTAAGAATTTACTTGAATTAGTTCATGTCTCGAGATTCTTGACTGGCATTAAGAAAGCCCCATTAGGTATTTGTTTATCTAGTAATGACGTTTCTTAGCTTTAATTACCTTTAGAGGCAATGTGTCTGACACGATTTGCTAGTCAGTTATTTACAATTGTTGTGAATAGTTGAATGCAAATAGTAAAGCTAAAGAAAGGAGATGTGTATAGTTGTGTATAGAAAATATCGATTTTCACAAATACTACAACTATAGGTATTAGATACTAGATCTCTCGTCTAGTTATTTAAAAAATATTAGTTAACGATTGTTTTGATATTTGATATCGGAACTTGCGACTATTGGATAGTTACTTGTTCATAATAAACAATTGTTATATATTTTAAATATAACTAGTAGTGTCATTGACGTAGAGATAAACATTAAGAAAAATTATTCGGTAAAATAAATATTTTAGAACGGTGTTTTATGAGTTTAATCACTTAAGCATTGGATGCTTATTCCGTATGGTAAAGGATGGTTTGATACTAGATAACACCACATGTCCTTATCCATTTAATGAATATTGTATTCAGGAAGGTGATTAAGATCTCGTTTAACCAATGATTGTCATTGGACCACCAAATTTATTTAACTGATACATTGGATGTATGTAGTTTAATAAATTGTAATTGCTTAAGGTAGTTTTCTTAACTTCGTAACTTAGTTTATGAATCGTCATAACTTAGTTACGTGTTTCTGAAGGAACACATATTGAAAGTCTTGAAAGTATCAAGAACTTTCAATCTGTTCTGATGAAACGTAGATTGAACATTTTTTGACTTGTTCAAATATATTCAATCTAAAGGTTTTAGAGAACTCTATCCTCAAAATTCATTACATGTCTTTGAACTGTTCAAAGATCGTTGATACGATCAAATATATGAATTCAAAGCAATTAGTTCTAAGGTTATTTAGTGAATATGATTCATATTCAATATTGCTCTTCCACCATTCCATCTTGATGGAATTGAGTAGTGGGAGCAATCGAATCTTATATGATTTGATTCGTTTGATATTGAATGTTACCGAATTAGTTTCAATACTCTTGGGGTTATGCTCCATTAACACTAATTCATTTCCATTAATTAATGTTCCATTAATTTCTACAGTTACATATATGATATGTATAGGAAGAAAAATTTGAATCTTGAAAAGTTTGAGATTTGAATCTTTCTTTTATATAATAGTTATATAATGGAAATTACTTACACCTTGGAGGTATAAGTAAAAGTTTATCATTTATTCTGTTTAATAGAATATTGTATTCTATTTAATAGAATATCTTTCCTACGATTCTAAGTAATAAAATCGTTTTATTACTTGGTGTGTAACATTAGATGTTAGTTATTGTAGAAAAGACTTGACTTGTTGAAGTCAAATGTGAGAATGATAAATTATAAATGGAACTACGTAATTAATAAGATGGAACAACCCTTATACTTCTTCTATATAAGTTTAATAGAATATCAGAATCATTTACGAGTATTTGATACTTAATGATTTTGTTGTTTTCTTACCGAAGAAAAATTATCCTATAACTTGTAATGGAAGCGATATTTGATATTGATTCTGGAAGTTCACCATTGAACCATAGATCTAAGATTGTTCATAGCTTACTACGATCAAGTTTTGAACTTGATTACGCTTTCATTATGAATTAGTTCATGATATGTGCTAATTGTTTGCACAACGAAAGCAATGTGAGCTTATTAAAGGTTTGACCTTTATAGTATGACAGTGAGAAATGTTATACTCAGCAATCTATTGTAGATTCTGAGAAAACTTATCTCTAGTCACACTAATTGAACAATTAAAGATATATTGGTTAATGTTGATATTAAACTGTATATTCTAGCTAAAGAATACAAAGTGGCGTTTTTGAATGACTTATTCAGATAAGAGCTCATTTGTGATTTCCTTGTTTGAAGAGTACGTTCTAGAATGGCCCTAGAGTTTGTGTTCTGCTGAGATCGCAGTTTAGTGTGCTAGCTTATAGAGCCTATTGTAGACTCAGATAAGTCTTCCGGAAATCTGTGTTCTCTATTTTTGATGTCGTCAGATTTTCTGATCTTGTCAAAGTATAGAGAATACATATGTGATTAAAAGGGTTAGTGGGAGCGTACAAATTTCTTTCTAGTGTTATATATCCTAACAACGTTATCATTACTATGGTAATAATGAGATGATTGTCAGGTAAAAGATTTACTTAAGTCTTCTTTACTCCGTGAAAGCAGTGGGAGTAGTCTCTGTTATATTTGATATAAAGTTTTATATATGATATAAAACTGGGAGACTTGTGAGATACTCCTATTAGTCGTGCATTAGATATGATCTAATAAAGGACATAACAAGGCTATCTGTATGACAGTTAGTATAACTGTTGGACAATTATTGTATGTCTTATACATAGTATTCATCTTTCGTAAAGGATGATTCCTTTTTCGAAAGATATATTGATTAGAATGTCTAAACAATATTATGTATCATTTGATGATGACATAGTGAATACTTTATTATGTGCGATTAAAGATATCGATTTAATCGTAATTGTTATGAGTTATTTCGATACCCTATAGACCATATGATGGATCTTAAAACACATTCTTTGTGATCTTTGAGATATTAAGAACGAGTTTCTAATTCATGGAGAATACAGTCTGCAACCATTAGGGTCATATTAGTTTTGAGACTAATTATGACGTTAGACAGTCTACATCATAATGTTGGACAAAATGACCCATAGCGTCACTATTTGCACAGATCATTGTGTTGTTGTAGCAAATTAACTATGTGACAAGGAAATTGCACTCTCATCATTTGTGATTAGATCACCATAGATATATAAATGAAGAGAGGTCCCTATGATTTGTTCCTGGACTGAGAATGATATGAGACAGTATCAGTCCCCGAAGGTTTAATCATTAAATATCCCTAGCCGGAGTATTATCGAGACTGGACATCGATAATTCGGAATAGGCTAGTATTGCACTTGTGTGCGTTGTGAGGGCACAACGGTATAGTTCTCATATATATAAGTATCGGATACTTATGCAAGTGCGATAGGAGGTCGTGTTTCACCGATGGTACGGGAAACAGCTTCGCTCTGGATAGACCCCTCGGAATCCCATTGGTATTATGACTATGTGTCTATGGGAGGCCGAAATCAAGGTAGGTGTGTATAGTCTTAACCTGAGGCTTACATCGCTAATACTTGCGATAATCGGTAGACTTTGGTCTTGGTGGTACAGGGCTTTAACCGGTTCTACGTACACCACTTCTGGGTTTATCAGAGAGTCGTAGTGTATTGGGTGTGATGTCAAGACGGAAGTATCACTTCAGTCATAGTGGAGATGATGTCACGCAGGATACGGTACTAGTGCTCTTGAGTGATGTGCATCCAATCATGATATTATGACCAGGTCATGAATATCTGATTATAGAGACTAGTTACCAGACATCTGACATGTGCTTCGGACGGGGCAGACACTTATCCAGCCCCAGCCCTAGCACGTGACTATCCGATACTGGGCCGATATACACAATACTACGGTATACTACGCTTGATACAGATCTATATATTCCTGTAAGAATATTTCTGGAGAATTGGGTAGGCATGGCGTTTTGCTAGAAGCCAACCTTGTCTTGTAAATCGGTACAAACGTAGTACGAGGTACTTACGTGTTCGGATAGTCTGATAACCGTATTTACTGCCAACATATCCGGGGATCTCATGGGTCGCTTCCTGAAGATTCACCGATGATGTATGACTCGCACTTTATTAATCTGGGATCAATTAGAAGAGAGAGATAGAATTAATCTGGGATTAATTCGATGAGAGAGAAAATTAATCTGGGATTAATTACGGAGATATTTTATCTGGGATAAAATATCGTTTAAAGAGAGAGAACGATTAATTTGGAATTAATCGGTAAAAATAATATATTCGATATATTAAATGAAATTAGATTTCGACGCGGAATTGAAATTAGATTTTAATTCAGGCGAACGAATTAATTTAGAATTAATTCGTTAGCGATGTGAATAGTGAATTCGCTAGGCGTAATCATTTAATTACGACGCGACGGAAAATTCGTTAATTTGCAATTAACGAACCCGAGCCCGAGAGTGATTGCGAGCGCATTCGTATTTCTAATTCAGGCGCGACAAGCAAGTCACATCAAGCGTCAAATCACTAGTCGCATCAATCGTCAAATCACTTGTCACTTTGAGTGATGTGATATGACATGTTGTCACTTTAATAAAGTGAAGAGATGTGATGTGAATAGTGATGTGAAGTGATTGAAAAAGCATTATTTGCTTTTTGCTTTTGACTTTTGAATTAAAGTTTAATATATGTTTATTTATTTACTTGGTAAATGATATAAAATAAAACATATATAAAAGCTTTTATTCTCTTTCTCTTAAAACTACATTCACGTTTCTCTCTCCATCTTATACGTTTTTAGGGTTTCTTTTGGAGCCAAAAATTGTCTCTCTCTCTCTCTCTCTCACGGTCAAGACCGAATTTCTTCATCATTTTTCTGGTTTGATCAAACAAAATGAAGAAGAACAAGTGCTAGCACACTCTAGGGTTTATACTATGGTGATAGGGAAGTGTTTTCATGAGCTTGGATTTATTTTGGATCATGAAGCTTTGAGCTTCCATGGAGGTCACTCATGGCCGATTTTGGAGGAGCCAAAACAACCCCCCCACCGTGCAGTCCAGTGGATCAAAGAAGCCATTGCTGAGCTTGAACAAGGAGGAAAATGAGTTTTATTCTTCCTAGCATCAAACCATTCAATGTGAGTATGTATTCCGCCTTACTCCTTGAAGTATTCATGCGTTTTTCTTGCTTGATTTCATGATTCTTGGGACCTATATTAGAAACCTACAATGGTATCAGAGCTATTATCAAGCATGAAAAAGTTAGGGTTAAAATTGGGGATAATCAATTGAAGCATGATTTGGTTAAATTGGTTGATTAAGTATGCTTGTATGTTGATGAATTGAAGTTGTGCCTGATCAATTTCATGAAATTGGATTGGATTCAATTTTCCCTAAATTTTGGGCATGACAAATTGGGTAAAATCAATTGAAGCATGATTTGATTAAATTGATTGATTAAGTATGCTTAAATGTTGTTGAATTAATGATTGATTGGATCAATTTGATGAAATTATGTTTGGAACAAATTTCCCCAATTTTTTGTGTTGGCATAAAGTGACAAATTTGCGTAAACTTTATTTTGAGCATATTTTGTGAAATTGGATGAATGAGAATGCTTAAAGTATGTTTAATTTAAGATTGATTGGATCAATTTGTTGAAATTGTGTTTGGAACAAATTTCCCCAAATTGCTTATGATGGCCAAAATTAAAGAACCCTAAATTTCTTGGTAATTTTGTTTGTTTGATCATTGGATGACTTAAAACAATTGGGTAATGTTGTTTTGAAGTTCAATTGGATTGAATTTTGATTTGGAACAATTTTTCCCTTTTAAAGTGGCTTGGCCGAATTCAATTGAATATGAAATTCATTGTGTTTTTTGTATTTTGATTCATTGGATGAATTTAATTGATTTGGGAATGATGATTGTGGATTCAATTAGATTGAAACCGAATCGGATTGAAAAACCCCTAATTACCGAGAACAAAAGCATGTAAATTGGGTTTGATTTTAATAAATTGTGTTGGACACTATTTAATGTTAAAGTGCATGATTAATTAGGCTAATTGATGTTTTAGAAATGTTAATTGGATAATTAATTGTGTATTACACTTAGGTTAATTAATTATGGAATTTGGAATTTTACAAGTTAATTAATTGGGCTTATTTTGGAAATTGGGCCTTAAGGTTGTAATTGGGCTTTTGGGCTTGGTTGTACCAAGTTAGGTTTAGGCCAATTTGGTTGGATCCAATTGGGCCCAAAACCGCATCCATAAAGTCCAATTATGACTTAATGGACCCTAATTATTTAATTGGGCCTAATGGGCCAAAATTAATTTAAAGGCTTATGGGGTAACTCCCGGATTGGACTTTGGTTATCGATTTGACCCGAGTTGACCAAAAGTCCACGCCTTAAGAAATTAATTAAAAGCCCATTGGACTTTAATTAAATAAACGTTGGACGTTAATCGGACTTAGAGACCCGTAATGATCGAATTTGGAATTCAAGTAGTAAAGGTTCGTTAATAAAGTGTAATATTCAATTTCGAATTGAATAGTGAATTAGAATTAAATGCGCATTAAATTGGATTTAATTATGTAGTTTAATTTAATTCGAGAATTCGTACTTTGAGTACTTATTCGCAAAACGAGTTTGACTCGAGCAAAAATCAAATCGTTGTTTGAACATTGGATGATCACTAATTATCAGATTAATTAATTGGATTAGATTGATTGATAACATGCTTGTATGAATACATGGTTGCGATGCATGAATAATGTATATCGGATGGATATTAGTCGGGTGGGGCAATTTTGGAAATTGTTGTAATAAATTTGATTTATTAAATTGGACCTGCGTGTCCAGCCTTATCACCTCTATACTCTTTGTATTCTCTTCTCACCCATTCCCCTCAACGTAAATGAGGTTTCTTTAGAAGTATAGTGTAACGGGTAGAAGTAAATACATGTGCTAGCTTTGGAGAGAGAAAATGAGAGATTTGATCTAGGATCAATGTAAAGTATCCATCCGCATATCATTATTATTTATTTCATATGCGCTTTATTATGTGTTTAGAATGCATGTTTAAGGGTGTATGAAGATGAGACCTTAACAAAGATAATAAATTGGTAGCCAATTGCACGCGAAAAACCCTCGCTTAATATCAAGTGTCTTTCCTTCCATTGAGTGATTCTTACTCAAGATCCGAGATTGGCATTGGGTTGTTGGCCAAAGTCAAGCCCTTTGTCCGTCGAAGATGTGTTTGAATCACGAAGGCTTTGTTCCATATCGGTGTCTTGTCCAAGTTGTGGTTTGTTGGCCAAAGTCAAGACCACTTCTTGTCCATCGACATTGATTACGAAGCTTTCCATGGTCAATGGGTCACACTTGACTGGGATCACTAAGTTTGTTGTGCCAAAGCCAAGGCTTAGTTGATTCAGAGGAAAAATGTTAGGTAATACATTGGATGTATTGGCATATATAAGATATATGTTTAGGATTTGGATATCCGCCTACTGGATCTAGGAATTGGATGGGATCCAATTGATCTTCGAGATCTACCTAGTTAATTATCATACAATTTGTTAGCCAAAGTCAAGATTGTGTGATATTTAACGGGATCCTAGCCCACTAGGAAACATGGTTTCCCGAGTACTCGACAGAGGGTTAGAGGCTCGCCGAAAAATAGTGGGAGGCAAGAATTGAATTTGCAATACTCGTTCAATTACTCGTCATACGCGCTCATTCAAATTATTTCGTCGTTAGATTAAATGTTAGTTGGACTAATATTTAAATTGTTGTTTTAATAAACAGTTGGACTGTATTATATTTGATTATATATAATTGGATTATATTAATCAATATATTTGAATTAATTAATTTCAGTTTACAGTTGATTTTATAGTTGGACTATAGTAATCAATGTAATTGAGGTTAATTAATTTAGATTATATTTGATTATATAGTTGGACTATTATAATCATTATAATAAATAGTACCACAAATCGTTGATTAAATAGTTGGACTATTAGAATCAAGATATAAAAATTAAAGATTAGTGTTTAAGACATAATCATGGGTGAAAATGTATTTAAACGACTTTAATTTTCAAATTGGGAATAAATTTCAGGATGGTCCTGGAAAAATAATAAGTTATTTTATTTGATAAAATAACGTATTATGCCTAAGCCCGGAGTTAAGCAAATAGTAGAGCATAATCTTTGGAAGATCATGTAATGATAACTTAAGTGCTTAATCCATTATGTTTGTCATAAATATGTTCACAACTAGTATTAAAATTAGATTTTAGATACTTAGTGTGGTACATAAAATATATATATTGATGTTCAGAATCTGTTTTGAACAGGATACTGACTTCAATTGAGATTTATCTGCGAATTGAAAACGGGACGAAAGTCGCTGTTTTAACCATAGATACCTGAATTTAGGAACTACCTTTGGGTTAGTACTTAAATTTAGAAACTGTTATAATGTAGCTAGTTTGACTAGAAACATTATCTCGATATCGCTTATAACCCGCTGCGGGTGTACCTTTATATTTTAGAAAACTAAAGTGTTTTATTATATAAAGATGATATTGAGATATACACATTAGATGTGAATAACAGAATTTATATTTTGAATATAAATAATATCTCAATTATATAACATGACAAATAAATAGCTCAAATTGATTTGATCAGTTAAGAAACTTAATTGTGGCATAGTTGTCAGGGACACTACTAAACAAGAATCGTATATCCGCACTTTTGAAGAGCGGGTACTAGGACTGATTTGATTCTGTTCAAATAAAGTCTACTAATCTAGTTTATTGGGCAAAGTGCCTAAAACACTATTTACTTGGTAAAAGTGTAAATGCCATCGATCTATTAGCCCTACTTCATAGTGAAGTAAGTGGGCCCATGTCTAGCTAGGCTAGATATGGATATGAATATTTCGTGACCTTTACGGATGTGGCATCGCGTATGGTTATGTGTTTCTTTTGAAACACAAATCGAAACTTTCAAAGTTTCGACACGAAATAGACAAACAGATCGGCTAAAGTATTGAACCGTCACGGTAAGACCGTAATGAAAAATACTTAAGCAATAAGTTTCTAGTATACATGAAAGAGTATAGTATTCTTTCAAATGAGGACTCCTCTCGGAACACGTCAGTTTGACGGTGTGTCCGAACGGATTAATCGAATTTTGTTAGACATGATAAGGTTAATCACGAGTCGCTCTGAGCTACAATTCCTTCAACGGATAAGCTTTAAACAGTGCAAGAACTTATTTTGAATAAGGTTCCATAATAATCTGTATGACAGATATCATATTAGATATGAACGGGAAAGAAACCGGGTTTCTCATTCCTGATAATTTGGGTATGCTAGGCATATGTTTGGATGATACCAAACTAAAACCCAAATAGGATAAGTGCCAAATGTAGGTCATCCTAGGGATACCATAAGTATTGTAATTATACACCTCACAAGAGAACAATTAGATTGTTGCTCACCATACGTTTTTCCTGATAGGAATACCGATATGCAGTGGTAAGTGGGAGGATAGTATAACTCGATGGAAATCGGAGTAATACTGTTCAAGGCACCGAATCTTAATGGAACACAAATAGTTCATCAAGGATGAGACTATTACCATTAATCTTCGAATACACAAGAACCGCGTAAGTCGGACAGAGTCAGAAAACAACCTGGGGTATGGGTTTCTGATCTAACCTTATAAAGATGTGAATCTTATTGAGGAATACCAACTGACTACGTATGAGGAAGTGATACAAGATATCAACTCCCCAATTATGGCAAAGTGCCATATAATCCGAAATGGATTCCATGTATATCAACCAGTTTGGATACTAGTTGATGTACCACAAGGCATTGTGCCTAATGGTACTTAAAAGTCTTCTAGGAAGACATACATGGATGGCAACATACCAACGTATAAAGCAAGGCTTTAACGGAAAGGTATCGTTATCAACATTGTTTGATTACGATTCAACCTTTTACCTGTTGCCACGGTAAATCCATTTGGATAATGCTTGTTATTCGATCCATGATTGGATTGAAGCAAGCATTAGGTTCTTGGAATTATCGTTTTGATATAATCATAATGGTATATGATTTAATTCAAAACGAAAATGATTCTTGTGTAAATAAGAGGGTTAGTGGGAGCGCACTGATAGTGGCTGTCCTATAAAATAATGATAATACGTCATTTCTTGGAAATGATATTCCCATAAGATAAATATCGGCGAAAGCTTGGCTTTCGAAATACTCTCCTAGAAACCGTACATTGAAAAATGTACAACACCTGGTGTATCATACGCTTTGAGCATATGGATTCACAAACAGGGCAATCCGAGTGATAGTCACTGGATTAATGTCAAAAACATCCATTAGTATCTTAGAGAACTAAGGATGCTGTCTTTGTCTATGGAGAAGGACACTTGAAGTGACTGGGATCACTGTAGCAAGTTTACTATAACTGATAAAGACGACTAAAAGTCGCAAACGGTACTATATAGTTTGAATAACGGTACAGTGAGCTGGAAATCTTCCAAGCAAGATACTGTTACCGAATAAACAACAAATGCGGGTTGTTGCTGCAGCTGAAGCAGCAATAGAAGTCATTTGGGTCGATACAAATCTAATTAGATTAGATATAGTTCTGTTAGCCTGAGCTAGGCGTCAGCACAGGCTAAAGAATTAATGGTCTCATCAACGATCCAGATACATACTTAGATACTCATCTGATTCATTCGGATCATATATCGTGGCGATGTGATGATCGAATAAATCGCATCAAGATGATAATCATGCAAATCCGCTGACGAAAGCATTTCTCAGCAGTTTGAGCCAACCGTACATAGTTCGGGTGTAGGACACTTGAGTGACTGGCTATGTGCCAAGTGGGAGATTGTTGGACAAAATGACCCATAGCGTCACTATTTGCACAGATCATTGTGTTGTTGTAGCAAATTAACTATGTGACAAGGAAATTGCACTCTCATCATTTGTGATTAGATCACCATAGATATATAAATGAAGAGAGGTCCCTATGATTAGTTCCTGGACTGAGAATGATATGAGACAGTATCAGTCCCCGAAGGTTTAATCATTAAATATCCCTAGCTGGAGTATTATCGAGACTGGACATCGATAATGCGGAATAGGCTAGTATTGCACTTGTGTGCGTTGTGAGGGCACAACGGTATAGTTCTCATATATATAAGTATCGGATACTTATGCAAGTGCGATAGGAGGTCGTGTTTCACCGATGGTACGGGAAACAGCTTCGCTCTGGATAGACCCCTCGGAATCCCATTGGTATTATGACTATGTGTCTATGGGAGACCGAAATCAAGGTAGGTGTGTATAGTCTTAACCTGAGGCTTACATCGCTAATACTTACGATAATCGGTAGACTTTGGTCTTGGTGGTACAGGGCTTTAACCGGTTCTGCGTACACCACTTCTGGGTTTATCAGAGAGTCGTAGTGTATTGGGTGTGATGTCAAGACGGAAGTATCACTTCAGTCATAGTGGAGATGATGTCACGCAGGATACGGTACTAGTGCTCTTGAGTGATGCGCATCCAATCATGATATTATGACCAGGTCATGAATATCTGATTATAGAGACTAGTTACCAGACATCCGACATGTGCTTCGGACGGGGCAGACACTTATCCAGCCCCAGCCCTAGCACGTGACTATCCGATACTGGGCCGATATACACAATACTACGGTATACTACGCTTGATACAGATCTATATATTCCTGTAAGAATATTTCTGGAGAATTGGGTAGGCATGGCACTTTGCTAGAAGCCAACCTTGTCTTGTAAATCGGTACAAACGTAGTACGAGGTACTTACGTGTTCGGATAGTCTGATAACCGTATTTACTGCCAACATATCCGGGGATCTCATGGGTCGCTTCCTGAAGATTCACCGATGATGTATGACTCGCACTTTATTAATCTGGGATCAATTAGAAGAGAGAGATAGAATTAATCTGGGATTAATTCGATGAGAGAGAAAATTTATCTGGGATTAATTACGGAGATATTTTATCTGGGATAAAATATCGTTTAAAGAGAGAGAACGATTAATTTGGAATTAATCGGTAAAAATAATATATTCGATATATTATATGAAATTAGATTTCGACGCGGAATTGAAATTAGATTTTAATTCGGGCGAACGAATTAATTCGTTAGCGACGTGAATAGTGAATTCACTAGGCGTAATCATTTAATTACGACGCGACGGAAAATTCGTTAATTTGGAATTAACGAACCCGAGCCCGAGAGTGATTGCGAGCGCATTCGTATTTCGAATTCAAGCGCGACAAGCAAGTCACATCAAGCGTCAAATCACTAGTCGCATCAATCGTCAAATCACTTGTCACTTTGAGTGATGTGATATGACATGTTGTCACTTTAATAAAGTGAAGAGATGTGATGTGAATAGTGATGTGAAGTGATTGAAAAAGCATTATTTGCTTTTTGCTTTTGACTTTTGAATTAAAGTTTAATATATGTTTATTTATTTACTTGGTAAATGATATAAAATAAAACATATATACAAGCTTTTATTCTCTCTCTCTTTAAAACTACATTCACGTTTCTCTCTCTATCTTATACGTTTTTAGGGTTTCTTTTGGAGCCAAAGGAAACCTGTCTCCCTCTCACCATAGTATGAAAAGCGACATGCTGAGCAGCATTCGCATAAAACTCTCGGACAACTGTGATGCTCGCCGGTTTGGGTTGTTGGCAAAGTTTCTGCCAGTGTCTGTCGGAAATCACCCTGTCTATATCTGGAAATAATCCAGAGGGAATCTCAAAGCCTCTCTCAATGATTCCGACCTTCTTAGTCAGTCCCCTCTCATAGCGCTGTTCTGCAGCTGCTGAGACAAATTTTGTAGTGTCAAAACTGGGTTTAGCAGATGTTGACGCTCTGGATCTCTTCGGTGGCATTTTTTTAGAAATTTCGGCAGAATCTCCTCTGTTTTCCTCAAATCCTCGACAACACAAAACAACAAAAATCACCGCAAACACTCCAAATCAATCGATCACCGCACTTCGCCCCCAATTACTACGAATCAAATTAATTCAACAATCCAACACTTCGCAATTCAAAATTCCCAAATCAAACACACCACAATTCAAACCTAATTACCAAATTAATTTACCAATTACCAAATCAAATTTATCAAATTATTACCGTTACTTTCAAATTCTGATTTTGGCAGTGGTGGGTTCTTTCGGCTCTGTTGGTTTTGGCTTGGATTTCTGGTCTTTGGTTGTTGGACGGCAGTGATGGTCACGGCTTCTCTTGGTTCTGGTTTGTGTGTCTCGGCTGTGGTGGTGTAGTTCAGGCGAGATGGTTGCAGTCTCGGTTTGGTTGCAGGTGATGACTTCCGGCGATGTCTCACGGTGGTGGATGAAGGTTTCGGTTCAGTGGTGGTCCAAAGCTTCTCGGGTGATGGCTTCTGGTTTTGGCTGCTGTTTGGTCGATGGAAAGCCGATTTGGTTCGTTGGCTCGCGGTGGAGTCACGGCAAGGGTGGCTCTAGGTGGTAGCTCACGGTGTGGATCTCGGCTTGTGGCGAAAGTGATGGTCAACAATGGAGGTTTACGATGGGGGTTGCTGTGGAGGTTCTCGGTTTGTGCGTGGTGCGTCTTGGCTGGAGAAGGCTCGGTGAAGGCTCGGTGAAGGAAGTGTTTGGTGGCTCGCGGTGGTTTGTTCTTGTTGCGGTTGTGGTCAGTTTGGATCTCGGTTTGATGGTGGCTGATGGGTCTATGGTTTCTGGTAGATCTCGGCAATGGCTCTCGATTTGGTGGGTCTTGGCTGGCTGGATCGTGCGTGGTGGGTGGTGGCTCTCGGTTTTTGCGCGGTGGTGGTGGTGGGGCGATGGTTTCTCTGGTTTCGTGGTGTTTGAGGAAGAAGAAGGAGTGAAAATGAGATCTGCGGCGCTTTGCTTATGTTCTGTCTTCAAGTCAGCGACGCGCGCCAAAAATTGCCTAGCGTCGCGACACTAGGTTCTTTAGGGTTAGGGTTTTGACTCGGGATTTTTTTTTTTTTTTAGCAAAATCATGTCTTGCGACGGATAAATCCTTAGGGACGCGTCTCAAAAGATGTCTCCTTACTTGGCCGTCTCTGAATCAACTTTGTATCTTCATGATTTTGTCAAATTTTTATTTTGAAAATCCCGCTTGTACTGGCCTCTTTTGTCCTGAAAAATTCCGTTTTTAATTTTTCCTGCAAAACTAACACACAAAATTAAAAAGTTCACACAAAATATGAAAAATAAATTACAACAAATTGCATGGGTTGCCTCCCTGCTAGCGCTAAATTTTTCGTCTTCAGCCAGACGTGACTGAAATCATCTGTTAAGGAGGTTTGAGTGTCGTTTTGGATGTCCGATTAAAGACAATCCCGTGAGCGTTGCCTTTGAAGGGTCTCTTCCAACGGTAAAGTGGCAGAAATAATTTTGTCATCTTTAATGCTTGTGCCACCTTTTTACTCCTTTTTGCTCCAGTGGTTCCTGAAAAGAAAGAAAGAAAATCAGGAGGTCTCGTATGGTGCTTGACTTGAAATGGAAATTCCATTCTGTCAAGCTTCTGGGTGATATCTTTGATTTGAATTCCCCAAAACAGCGATGTTTTTCCTGAATGCTCTGGATCTTTATTAAGTTCTGACAGTTGCTCCTCTATTTGCTCTGTTTCTTGCTCCATCTGAGGATGAAAAGATGTGTCAGACATTAGGTCTTCATCCTCTGATTCGGGTGAATTGATTGGCTCAAGTTGATCTTCTTCAAACATTTGTGAAATGGAATCTCCAAGATCTTCGTTTTGAGGATACAGAATTCCATCCTCAATTTTTGATGCAGTTGGTACAAATGTTTCAGCTTCCTCCTCGTCAGAATCTGAATAATAGAAATCAAATCGAGACTTTGCCGGTTCAAGTTCCTGAACTGATACCTCTGATTGTTGATACTGCTCAGCCTCCTCCTCTGTTGAAGTGTCATTCTGAAATGATTGGTACTCGAAGGCTTCATCAGTGTCATCAGAAACTGGTTCTTGAGGTATATAGTTCTGGTTTTCTGTTAATTGTCTGATCTGATCTGTCATTCTCTGTATGGATTCTGTGTTACTCTGAACTTGTGCATCAAATTGAGCTATCTGTTCTTTGAACATGTGAATCAATTGATCTTCCTCTGATGGTTCTGGTTTTTGATAAGGATCGAAGGAAGATGGTGGATAAGATGAAAAATGTGGTTCTGTGAAATGTGATGGTTCTTCGTACCATGAAGGATCTTGATAGTTTTGCCACCCTGGATGGTAGTTGTATTCGCAATAATCGCTTGGGTGGTCACCATTACATATGTCACATCTCCACATTGAGTTCTGTTGAGCAAATGTAGTATAACTTGGTTCTGGCATCCAGTGATAATCATTGGGCTGGACAACAGGCCTCAGAAAACCGGACTGTTGTTCCCAGATTTGGGGTGTATTTTCTTGTAAAGCACGTAATCTTTCAATCTCCCAGTAATGTTCCATTTTAAGTCACCTGAATTCAAAAGAACGAAATAAAAATTACAGATAAAAATAAAGAAAATTAGATACAAGTAAATTAGATATCTTCAAAATTAACAACTCAAGAAATATAAGTCCCCGGCAACGGCGCCAAAAACTTGACCGGCGTAAACACACACGTATAACGCAAGCGCACGTATCGTTCAAGTAGTATAAAAATATCGATCCCACGAGGACTTAATTCCTACTGTTGTTATTAATTATTGAATCTATTTATTTACAAATATCTAATTAAAGGGAGAATGGAATTGATTGCTTGATTGATTTGGTTGATTGAAGATTTGATAAATAAATAAATAAAAAGATAAAAGAAAATACTAAGGAAAATAAAAGACACAAAGATCTAAGGTTGTGAATCATTCTAATATCATTTAAAAGATGAAGTGATTATTTTATGTTTGTGTAATAAATCGATTTACTAACCTGGAACACTAAATTATGTGTAAGCCTCTGTCGATGGTCAGACACAAATACCCAGTTTAACCCAATTGAACCATATGTCTATGTCAACCAAATTATCTGGATTCATTAAGGTTAAGTTCCAATTATGGCTACCCCCGCCCGACAGGTATATTCATATCCTGTAAGGAAATCTATTAAAGGGTTATCTATCCTCAAGGAAGATCGTGGGCTATTAAGTCTAAGGCTGAAACCTAAAATCCCTATGTCTAGTTCATTTTAGATTTACAATATCAATCTTATTGGTGATCAGACAACAAGAAGCATTAAGCTTAAGACTTAATAAATAAACCTTTAAATTACCCAACTATAAAATAATCCCTTATAAACCGGTGATATTAAAAATCATCACAACCTCTAATTAACTAACACATAATTAGGACTAGTAAATTCATAAAAGTAAAAGACATAAAGTAAAAATGCTGAAAAATAAATTACAATAAAATAAAATGCTAAGGTAAAAGGAATTACTTTTACTACTACTAATTTAGATATCTCCCATAAAATAATATATAAACTTGTGATAAATTTACCAACCGACCAGTCTGGCGGTATCCTGATTAAGTCAAATTAAGTCCAACCAGCCATTAAGGCGGAACCAAAAATAAATTTACCAACCGACCAGTCTGGCGGTATCCTTGATTAGTCAAGTTTAAACCAGATTAAAAATGAATTACCAACCGACCAATATAGCGGTATTCCTTATTAAGTCAATATTTTAAATAGTTAATATATTATTTTTAAGGGAGATTAATCTAAATAGCAATAGTAGAAGAATTACCTTTCACCCTAGCTGGGGAAATTATAACATCATGGTGAATAGTAAAAACTGTAAAAAGTAAAAAGTAAAAATTAAATTACTATTATTACAAAAAGTAATTATTTACAAAACTAAAAATTAAAAACTAAAAAAAAAAATAAAATAAAAATTCTAGAGAGAGAAGAGTGTGTACAAAATTCTAAAATTTCGCGCTGAATTTATAGGAAAATTTTTCACTGTTCAGGCGTCGCGACGCTGGATTTGTCGACGTGGCATGCTGAGGAGGCGACACGTGGCATGGCGGCTGACTATTCACGCGACACGTGTCAAGGCGGCTAATTCTCAATTATTGTGATGACGTCATTGATGATGTCATGCTGACGCGGCGACGACGTGGCGATGACGTGGCATGGCGGCTGACTGTTCACTTGTCGGCACAATGAGAAGGCGACACGTGGTGACACGTGTCAAGTTGTGATTGGCTTAGGCTGACGTGGCAAGTTGACTCGGTTGACCTGCTGACGTGGACGATGATGTGGCATGACACGTGGCAAGGTTGACTTGTTGACCGATGATGTGGCTGATGACGAGGCGACACGTGTCAAGTCTGAGTTTCGGCAGCATATGATGATGACACGTGGCACGGCGCATGTTAGCAGATGGGATGTGATGGTGACACGTGGCACGGCGTATTTTAGCAAAGTCAAAACTTCTCAAATTGTTGACCGTTGACCAGGCGCATGTTAGCAGATTCGGCTCACGCTGGGCGTCGCGGCGCGCAGTGTTCCAGCGTCGCGACGCGCAAAAGACTAAAATATCCCTGTTGACGCATTTTTGTCCGATTTTGCCCCAAATTGCCTCCAGTGCTGTCCAAACTTTATTTATCTGCAAAATAACAATAAAACACATCAAAACGTTCACAAAACTCAAGAAACTATACAAAATATTAAGTTAAATGAGTGGGAAATAGTGATATAAATATCACTCATCAAGAAGCCACTGCCGAGCTTCATGGAGGAGGCCAATTCATTTTGTTCTTCGTAGCATCATGACCGATCAATGTGAGTAATATTTTTGCCATTCTCCTTTGTTGTATTCATGCGTTTTTCTTGCTTGATTTGATGATTCTTAGGACCTAATTAGAAACCAACAATGGTATCTTGAGCTTACATCAAGCATGAAAATTTTAGGGTTTAAAATTGGGAAAAATCGATTTGAGCATCCATTGGTTAAATTGTTTGATTTAGTATGCTTGAATGAGGTTGAATTAAAGTTGTGCATGATCAATTTCATGAAATTTGATTGGATCAAGTTTTCCCCAATCTTGAAGGCATGGCCGAAAATGATAAACCCTTATGTCTTGGTAATTTTCTGTTTTTTGATCATTGGATGGCTTAAAACAATTGGGTAAATTGATTTGAGGTTTAATTGGATTGAATTTTGAATTGGACAAATTTTCCCCAAATTTTGGCTTGGTGTTTTTTGATTTTAATTCATTGGATGAGTTGAATTGATTTAGGAAATAAAGATTGTGGATTCAATTGGATTGAAACCGAATCGGAATGAAAAAACCCCTAATTGCCGAGAATAAAGAAGCATGTATTGGGTTTGATTTTGATTGAATTGTGTTTGACACTATTTCATGTTAAAGTGCATGATTAATTAGGCTAATTGATGTTTTAGAAATGTTAATTGGGTAATTAATTGTGTATTGCACTTAGGTTAATTAATTATGGAATTCGGAATTTTATAAGTTAATTAATTGGGCTTGAAATTGGATTTGGGCCTTATATGTTGTAATTGGGCTTTTGGGCTTGGTTGAACCAAGTTAGGTTTAGGCAAATTTGGTTGGATCCAATTGGGCCCAAAACCGGATCCATAAAGTCCAATTATGACATAATGGACCTTAATTATTTAATTGGGCCTAATGGGCCAAAATTGATTTCTGGGCTTATGGGTAAATCCCGGATTGGATTTTGGTTATTCGGTTTGACCCGAGTTGACCAAAATTCTACGCCTTAAAGAAATTAATTAAAAGCCCATTGGACTTTAATTAAATAAACGTTGGACGTTAATCACGCTTTGAGACCCATTACAATTGAATTTGGAATTTAAGTCGTAAAGGTTCATTAATAAAGTGTAATATTTAATTTGGAATTAAATAGTGAATTAGTATTAAATACAAATTGAATTGGATTTAATTTTGTAGTTTAATTTAATTCAAGAATTCGTACTTTGAGTACTTATTCGCAAAACGAGTTTGACTCGAGCAAAATCAAATCGTTGTTTGAACATTGGATGATCACTAATTATCAGATTAATTAATTGGATTAGATTGATTGATAACATGCTTGTATGAATACATGGTTGCGATGCATGAATAATGTATATCAGATGGATATTAGATGGGTGGGGCAATTTTGGAAATTGTAATAAATTTGATTTATTAATTGGACCTGCGTGTCCAGCCTTAGTACCTCTTTCTCATTGTATTTCTCTTCTCACCTATTCCCCTCAATGTAAATGAGGTTTCTTTAGAAGTGTAGTGTAACGGGTAAAAGTAAATACATGTGCTAGCTGGAGAGAGAAAGTGAGAGATTTGATCTAGGATCATTGTGTAAAGTATCCATCCGCATATCATTATTATTTTTCATATGCGCTTTATTATGTGTTTAGAATGCATGTTTAAGGGTGTATGATGATGAGACCTTAACAAAGATAATAAATTGGTTGCCAATTTGCACGCGAAAAACCCTCATATAATATTAAGCGTCTTTCCTTCCATTGAGTGATTCTCACTCAAGATCCGAGACGGCATTGGTTTGTTGGCCAAAGTCAAGGCCTTTGTCTGTCAAAGATGTGTTTGAATCACGAAGGCTTTGTTCCATATCAGTGTCTTGTCCAAGTTGTGGTTTGTTGGCCAAATTCAAGACCACTTCTTGTCCATCGACATTGATTACGAAGCTTTCCATGGTCAATGGGTCGCGCTTGACTGGGATCACTAAGTTTGTTGTGCCAAAGCCAAGGCTTAGTTGATTCAGAGGAAAAAGGTTAGGTAATACATTTGATGTATTGGCATATATAAGATATATGTTTCGGACTTGGATGTCCCTCTACCGGATCTAGGAATTGGATTGGATCCAATTGATCTTAGAGATCTACCTAGTTAATTATCATACAATTTGTTGGCCAAAGTCAAGATTGTGTGATATTTAACGGGATCCTAACCCACTAGGAAACGCGGTTTCCCGAGTACTCGACAGAGGGTTAGAGGCTCGCCGAAAAATAGTGGGAGGCAAGAATTGAATTTTTAATATTCGTTTAATTACTTACCATACGCGCTCAATCACAAATTATTTCGTCGTTAGATTAAATGTTAGTTGGACTAATATTTAAATTGTTGTTTTAATAAACAGTTGGACTGTATTATAGTTAATTATATAATTGGATTATAGTAATCAATATATTTGAATTAATTAATTTCAATTTACAGTTGATTTTATAATTGGATTATAGTAATCAATGTAATTAAGGTTAATTAATTTAAATTATATTTGATTGTATAGTTGGACTATAATAATCATTATAATATATAGTACCACAAATCGTTGATTAATTAGTTGGACTATTAGAATCAAGATATAAAATTGAAAGATTGACATTTAAAACATAATCCTGGGGAAAATATGTTTAAATGGTTTAATTTTCAAATTGGGAATAAAATTTCAGGATGGTCCTGGAAAAATAATAAGTTAGTTTATTTGATAAAATAACGTATTATGCCTAAAGCCCGGAGTTAAGCAAATAGTAGAGCATGATCTTTGGAAGATCATGTAATGATAACTTAAGTGCTTAATCCATTAAGCTTGTCGCAGTAGACTCCTTAATTTCTGAATCAGAACTAAGGATTAGATCCTTAAAGTATGATACTGAAATTGAAGGATCTTCATAAATCTATATTTAGATTTTAGAAGTACTAAAATTGCAATTAATAATTCTTGGAGAATTAATGACTATTCTCAAGGAGACAAAGTCAAACTTTGCAATTAGGCAAGTAGCGCAAGGCGCACCTTACTTCGATATTCTAGAAGGCCAAAGGTTGACCAAAGGCTTCTGGAGTGTTGAAACCGGCAAAGGAAAAATCATTATAATCTTCAGGGAAGATAAAGGACATATCCCAAAATGTCTGCCTAAATGTGGCAAACGGGATCGCGGAAGTGTGACTGCCATTTGGACAAAGCAGACATGAAGGAATTGAAGACGAGCAAGGCTCTGACTTCAAATATGGTTGTCATAAATATGTTCACAACTAGTATTAAAATTGGATTTTAGATACTTAGTGTGGTACATAAAATATATGTATTGATGTTCAGAATATGTTTTGAACAGGATACTAACATCATTAGAGATTTATCTGCGAATTGGAAACGGGACGAAAGTCGCTGTTTTAACCGTAGATACCTAAGTTTAGGAACTACCCTCGGGTTTGTACCTAAATTAGGAGACTGTTATAATGTAACTAGTTTGACTAGATACATTATCTCTATATTAGTGTTTAACCCGCTGCGGGTGAACCTTTATATTCTAGAACACTAAAGTGTTTTATTATATAAAGATGATATTGAGATAAACACATTAGATGTGAATAACAGAATTTATATTTAGAATATAAATAAATCTCACACGTATAACATGACAAACAAATAGTTCAAAATTGATTTGATCAGAAGAAACTAGTTGTGGCATTGTTGTCTGGGACACAATTTAAACAAGACTCGTATATCCACACTTTTGAAGAATGGGTACAAGGACTGATTTGATTCTAATCAAATAAAGTCTATGAATCTAGTTTATTGGCCAAAGTGCCTAAAACACCTTTACTTGGTAAAAGTGTAAATGCCACCGATCTATTAGCCCTCGTTCATAGTGAAGCAAGTGGCCTCATGTCTAGCTAGGCTAGAGGTGGATATGAATATTTCGTGACCTTTACGGATGTGGCATCGCGTATGGTTATGTGTTTCTTTTGAAGAACACAAATTGGAAACTTTTAAAGTTTCGACACGAAATAGACAAACAGATCGGCTAAAGTATAAAACCGTCACGGTAAGACCGTAATGGAAAATACTTAAGCAATACGTTTCTCGTATACTTGAAAGAGTATAGTATTATTTCAAAGAGGACTCCTCCCGAAACATGTCAGTTTGACGGTGTGTCCGAACAGGATTAATCGAATTTTGTTAGACATAATAAGGTTAATCACGAGTCGCTCTGAGCTACCATTTCCTTCAACGGATAAGCTTTAACCAGTGCAAGAACTTATTTTGAATAAGGTTCCATTAAAATCTGTTTGACATATATCATATTAGATATGAATGGGAAAGAAATCGGGTTTCTCATTCATGTTATATTTGGATATGCTAGGCATACGTTTGGATGATACCAAACAAGAACCCAAATTGGATAAGTGCCAAATGTAGGTTATCCAAGGGATACCATAAGTATTGTACTTATACACCTCACAAGAGAACAATTAGATTGTTACTCACCATGCGGTTTTCCTAAGAGGAATACTGAAATGCAGTGGTAAGTGGGAGGATAGTAAAACTCGATGAAAAATCGGAGTAATACTATTCCAGGCATCGATTCCTAATGGAACACAAATAGTTCATCAAGGATGAAACTATACCATTAATCTTCGAATACACAAGAACCGCGTAGGTCGGAGAGAGTCAGAAAATAACCTGGGGTATGGGTTTCTGATCTCACCTCATAAAGATGTCAATCTTTTGAGGAATACCAACTGACTACGAATGAGGAAGTGATACAAGGTATCGACTCCCTATTATGGAAAAATTCCATAAAGTCCGAAGTGGATTCCATGTATACCAACTATGTTTAGACACTAGTTGATGTACCGCAAGGCATTGTGCCTATTGGTACTATATAAATCTTCAAGGAATACATACATGGATGGAAACATACCAACGTATAAAGCTAGGCTTTTAGCGGAAAGGTATCGTTATCAACATTGTATTGATTACGATTCAACCTTTTACCTGTTGCCACGGTAAATCCATTTGGATAATGCTTGTTATTCGATCCATGATTGGATTGAAGCAAGCATTAGGTTCTTGGAATTATCGTTTTGATGTAATCATAATGGTTTATGATTTAATTCAAAATGAAAAGATTCTTGTGTATGTAAGAGGGTTAGTGGGAGCGCACTGACAGTGGTTGTCCCATAAAATAATGATAATATGTCATTTCTTGGAAATGATATTCCCATAAAATTAATATCGGCGAAAGCTTGGCTTTCGATAACTCTCTGTGGAATCTTACATTTAAAAATGTACGCGACCTGGTGTCTTATACGCCTTGAGCATATGGATTCACAAACAGGCCAATCCGAGTGATATGGACTGGATTGATGTTAAGAACATCCGTTAGTATCTTAGAGAACTAAAGATGTTGTCTTAATCTGTGGAGGTGAAGAACTTGAAGTGACTGGGATCACTGTAGCAAGTTTTCTATAACCGATAAAGATGACTAAAAGTCACAAACGGTACTATACAGTTTGAATAATGGTACAGTGAGCTGGAAATCGTAGTGTGTTGGGTGTGATGTTAAGACGGAAGTATCACTCCAGTCATATGGAGATAATGGTCACATAGGATACGGAACTTGTTCTCTTAAATGCTCGAGCTATCAGGATATTATGACTAGGTCATGTATATCCGATTATAGAGACTAGTTACCAGACATCTGATATGTGCTTCGTACGGGGCAGACACAATTCCAGCCCCAGGCCTAGCACGTGATCATCCGATGCTGGATCGAAATACACAATACTACGGTATACTACGCTTGATACAGATCACATATTCCTATAAGGATATTTCTGGAGAATTGGGTAGGCATGGCGCTTTGCTAGAAGCCAACCTTGTCTTTTAAATCGGTATAAACGTAGTACGAGGTACTTACGTGTTCGGATAGTCCGACGACCGTATTTACTGCCAACATATACGGGGATCTCATGGGTCGCTTCCCAAAGATTCACCGATGATGTATGACTCGCACTTTAATTAATCTGGGATTAATTACGAAGATATTTTATCTGGGATAAAATATTAATTAAAGAGAGAGAACGATTAATTTGGAATTAATCGATAAAATAATATATTTGATATATTATACGAAATTGGATTTCGACGCGGAATTAAAATTAGATTTTAATTCGGGCGAACGAATTAATTTAGAATTAAATCGTTAGTGACGTGAATAGTGATTTCGCTAGGCGTAATCGTTTAATTACGTCGCGATGGAAAATTCGTTAATTTGGAATGAGTGAACTCGAGCCCGAGATTATTTGCGAGCGCATTCGCATTTCGAATTCGAGTGCGGCACGCAAGTCAAATCAAGCGTCAAATCGCTAGTCACATCAAGCGTCAAATCACATGTCACTTTGAGTGATATGACAATTTCATTGATTGATTTGAGTGATTGATGTTGTAGTTGAAAAGCATTAATTGCTTTTTGCTTTTTTGATTTTTTGATAAATGGAAAATGATTTGTGTATTTTTTATTTGATTTTTGGAAAATCAAATAAATATATAAAACATTTCTTTTTCCTTTTCTCTCTCCACTCACACGGTTTCTTCTCTCTTTCCCTCCTCTTTGCACACAGCTTGGAGCCAATTTTTCTCTCCATTTTTCTGGTTCTGCCGAAGATAATGAGAAGCAAGAGAAATGATTTTTTTTCAAAATCAAAGTGCTAGCACACCTTAAGTCTTCCTAAGGTGATAGGGAAACGAACACATGAGCATGGAATCGTTTTTTGAGCTTCAATGGAGGTCTCCCATGGCCGAATCTTGGAGGAGCCAAACCAATCAAAACTGAGCAGTCCACTGCATGGAGAAGCCACTGCCGAGCTTCATGGAGGAAGCCAAATCGTTTTGTTCTTCATAGCATCATGACCGATCAATGTGAGTAATCTTTCCGCCATTCTCCTTTGTTGTATTCATGTGTTTTTCTTGCTTGATTTGATGATTCTTGGGACCTAATTAGAAACCAACAGAAAAGACTTGACTTATTGAAGTCAAAAGTGAGAGTGATAAACTGTGATGGAACTACATAATTAATTAGATGAAATGACCCTTAGTCAACTTCCATATAAGTCCAATAGGATGTCAGAATAATTTGCGAAGTATTTGATACTTATTGGTTCTGATGTTTTCTTTTAGAAGAAAATTATCCTATAACTTATAGTGGGAGCGATATTTGATATCAATTTCGGAAATTACCATTGAACCATAGATCTAAGATTTTTCATAGCTTACTGCTATCAAGTTTTGAACTTGATTAAGCTTTCGTTATGAATCATTCATAAAATGTGTAAATTATTTGCGCAGCAAAAGCAAAGTGAGCTTGTTAAAGGTTCGACCTTTGTAGTATGACAATGAGAAATGTTATACTCAGTAGTCTATTGTAGATTCTAAGAAAGCTTGTCTCTAGTCATACTGATTGAACAATTAAAAATCTATTGGTTAATGTTGATATTAAACTATGTATTTTGGCTAAAGAATGCAAAGTTGCATTCTTGAGTGATTTCTTCGAATGAGAGATTCGTTGTGGTTTCTTTGTTTGAAGAGTTCATTCTAGAATGGCCCTAGAGTTTGTATTCTGCTAAGATCACAGTTTCATATACTAGCTTATAAAGCCTATTGTAGACTCAGATAAGCTTTCCGAAAATCTGTGTTCTCTAATTTTGATACAGTCGGATTGTCTGATTTTATCAAAGCATAGAGAATGCATAAATGATAGTAAGGTCAGTGGGAGCGTACAAACTTCTTCTAGCATTGTATATCCTAAGTTTTCTTTTCTCCATGAAAGCAGTGGGAGTAGTCTCTGTTATATTTGATATAAAGTTTCATATATGATATAAAACTAAGAGACTTGTCAGAAACTCCCATTAGTCGCGTATTAGATATGATCTAATAAAAGACATAGTAAGACTATCTGTATGACAGTTAGTATAACTATTTGACAGTTAATGTGTCTTTTATATATATATAGTATTAATCTTTCGTAAAGGATGATTCCTTTGTTGAATGAGAAATTGATTAGAATGTCTAGTCAATCTGATGCCTCATTTGATGATAGCATAATGAATACTATATAAGGTGCGATTAAAGATATCAATTTAATTGTAATTGTTACGAGTTATTTTGATACTCTGGAGACCATATGATGTGTCTTGAAACATGTTCTTTGTGATCTTTAAGATATTAAGAACGAGTTTCTTGTTCATGGAGAATTTAGTCTGCAACCATAAGGCCAAATTAGTTTTAATCCTAATTATGACATTAGATGGTCTATGTCATATAAAGTCAGAAAAGATGCAGTGGGAGTGTCACCGTTGATTCTATTAAACTAGTGGAATCAGTTGCAACTTATGAAGTATTGACTTATGAAATTGCATAGTGACCCTATAGATTAGAAGTTTTCATATTAGTGTTGTGCTTGCGGTTGTCTCATAATATTTGGATTTGATCTCTAAATACATAGACAACGTAGTAGCTATAGCACAATACTGATATAACATCTGAGTCATATTGATGTGGAATTTGGATTCTATAAAATATGAATGATGCTGGCTAAGGAAAACGATTGAGTCTGTTAGACGGACTCAATTTGCTAAAGCGGGCTTACTTGTTGTTGCCTACCTCTTAAGTGCTAGGTGAGCTCTTGAGGGCCATTAGTATGTGATATACATTGAGATGTATATATGATACCATGGATTGGCACTAGAGCAAGTGGGAGAAATTGTTAGGGTTGGTGCTCGGAGTGCCAATCCGGATCATATTTATGTCTGATTTATGAATACGAGCAATTCCATTTTCCATAATATTACTAAATTAATGGTAGTACCTCTTATCTTTTATACACATATTCGATCTAATTACGATTGGATATTCAATTACGATTAGATTGAAACTAAATCTAGTTTAGTGATACGTGTATATTAGACAAAGACCCTAGGATTTACAATCTGGTGCGTAGTTACAACGTAGTTTGTAATTGACATTAGGAAGCTCACTATAAGATGTATATCATTAAATAAAGTTCCTGGTCAAGATTTACTAACACGGGTTGGTTAGTTAAATCCGACGAGACCAGTACATGTCGTATATCGTGACTTGGTCCGATCATTTATCCCAATGAACCATGAGTCTCGGGAGACTCGTATAGACATGTAGGTGTTTATTTGATAAACACTGAACGACTCACTGAAGATTTCCTAATAGATGGTACACCAACGTCAATATGAATCTTATCGAGTTGAGCGAGCATAGTGATCCTTCGACTTGAGATACCACAATGAGATATATGAGTTATTCTCCACACTTTGATGGCAGTCACATCACCGATCTATTCATGATCAAACCTCCGCCTGTTCGTTGGGTGTGGACTGATGCTCATGATATCCAATGCGTATCAAGAGAGGATCCGTCAGTCTTATGTACAAAGCATAGGCATTCTACACGTGTTTGCGATCTAGTAAATCAATAGTCGTGGTATAACTTCATAAATCAGTTTCGAGTGTTATTTAGAGATCGTAAATTGAAAGTCGACTATATTATACCGAACGGATTTGATGTTCTTATCTATATCCCAGGCATAATATGGATAGCCTGTGATGGAGGGATTATATGTATTCAATGACCTCGACTTGCATAGTTTAGCGAGATTATCTGTGGTCGTCATAATTCATGAGTGGGTGAATTATGGACATGAAATTGGATTTCGTGACGGATAAACCTAAACTTAGAGAGTCCCACAATATGAAGTGTATTTGTTGAGCACTTGGGCAACGCGTTATGAATAATACAGATTATTCATAATACTTCATCGGATTAAATGAGTTAATTCGTATCGTTTATTCGGTTAAACGATAACACATGCATTAGGGGATTTTGGTCATTTAATAATTAGTGTATTTGTATTTGATACATAATTTGATTAGATACACATTAATTAATTGTCAAATGAGATTTTGACACATGCCATAAATATATGTATTTGTTATTTAATGTAAATAAAATGCATATATAATAATAATTATATTAATTAATTATTTAGATATTTAATTGTTAAATATTTGAATAATTAATTGATAAAAATTTTCATAATTGTTATGAAATATGTTTAATTATTATTGGTGACACATGGCATGATTTAATTAAACTTTATTTATCCAAATATGATTTGTTAATATAAAGTTTAATTTAATTTGATTAGACCAAATTTTTACATGGACAAAAATGCCCTTGTTAAAGTCGGTTCTTGTATTTAAAAAAAGAGAAAATTTTGTTTTCTCTTTCCTTGTAGCACTATGGCCGAATTCCACCATTAAAGGTTCTCAAATTTTTGGTTTGAAGCAATAATGAAGAAAATGAAGGAAAAATCAAGATAAGCTTTAGGAAATTAAAGATTAAAGGTAATCTTCAATCCCTTTAAGCTTTTGAAAGCTTGTTTCATGTTCTTGTTATCTAGTTTGATTCTAGGGTTTTCTTCCTTTTATAAATTTGGGGCTTTTGATGTTGGATGTTGGATATGGAAGTAATGAATCATGTGAAGTGATTTGGATGAAATTAGTGTAATTATTATCCAAATTAGTGTAATTATTATCCAATTTAATCATTTGATGATATGTTGCCATTCTAGAGTGTTATGACCACTCTTGTAATGCCTAGAATTATTCTTGGGTGGTTCATGTGTGGTGATGTTGATTGGTGTTTAGATTAATTGGATTAATGTTGAAAAATTGGATTTAAAGCATGAAAATTGGCATTTTTCTGTTCTGGATCAGATCTGGAATTGATTCTATTTTGGTGATGAAAATAATATCTTATAAATGTATTGGATGTATTTTGGGTGTTGGAACAATTGCCGGAAATTATTTCGGAGTTGCAATAAGCGAAAACGGCGAAAAACTGCATTACCGTGTGACTTTTGAGCCAACTGGGTGACGGCTATCAAAACAGTGAATTTTTCACTATTTAGGCGGCCCATGAAATGCCCTAACACTATTGGGGCTGACCTGGACAGTTCCCATAAGTGTTGGGTGGTCGGTTCGGTCAAAAACGTGTTTTGCGTCATTTTACGGAAAAACATTTTTCGTAAAAGTTTCGCGAAGTTTTTACCTTATTTATATCGTTATTTGATATCGAATAAATGTGTTTAGGTGAAATATGAATAAATTATTCATATTAGATATTGAATAATTTGTTCGGTAATTTGAAAAATTTTAAAATTACGATTTCGCCCGAACCGCGCTTCCGTCGCGCCCTTCGCCCAAAACCCCAACAGTTGTCGAATTCCCCCAACAGCTTGTTTCATGTTCTTGTTATCTAGTTTGATTCTAGGGTTTTCTTCCTTTTATAAATTTGGGGCTTTTGATGTTGGATGTTGGATATGGAAGTAATGAATCATGTGAAGTGATTTGGATGAAATTAGTGTAATTATTATCCAAATTAGTGTAATTATTATCCAATTTAATCATTTGATGATATGTTGCCATTCTAGAGTGTTATGACCACTCTTGTAATGCCTAGAATTATTCTTGGGTGGTTCATGTGTGGTGATGTTGATTGGTGTTTAGATTAATTGGATTAATGTTGAAAAATTGGATTTAAAGCATGAAAATTGGCATTTTTCTGTTCTGGATCAGATCTGGAATTGATTCTATTTTGGTGATGAAAATAATATCTTATAAATGTATTGGATGTATTTTGGGTGTTGGAACAATTGCCGGAAATTATTTCAGAGTTGCAATAAGCGAAAACGGCGAAAAACTGCATTACCGTGTGACTTTTGAGCCAACTGGGTGACGGCTATCAAAACAGTGAATTTTTCACTATTTAGGCGGCCCATGAAATGCCCTAACACTATTGGGGCTGACCTGGACAGTTCCCATAAGTGTTGGGTGGTCGGTTCGGTCAAAAACGTGTTTTGCGTCATTTTACGGAAAAACATTTTTCGTAAAAGTTTCGCGAAGTTTTTACCTTATTTATATCGTTATTTGATATCGAATAAATGTGTTTAGGTGAAATATGAATAAATTATTCATATTAGATATTGAATAATTTGTTCGGTAATTTGAAAAATTTTAAAATTACGATTTCGCCCGAACCGCGCTTCCGCCGCGCCCTTCGCCCAAAACCCCAACAGTTGTCGAATTCCTCCAACTCTTGGAGAGTGGATTTTAATCCTTTGATGTAGATAAGTTTCCTTTGACGTCCAACTCTTGGATCAACCACCCGATCTTCCGAACTACGACTCGAAACTAACAAACCGAAGTGTGGGCTTCAGTGACAAAGATCAATTATAAACAATTTAGAGAATAAATGTCTCACAAATTGTGTTTGGCTTTTGGAATTTCTATCAAACACTCTCATAAAAATTGTGAATTTTTGAACTCTCTCTTTTTTCTCTACGTTGCACTTGTGTGAATGAATGGAAATTGTAACTCTTGCAAGCGAGGAGAGATGGTAGAGTTTATATTCTCTTACACAAACCAACTAACTTTGTCATTAAGCATCTAATGCTTTCTTGCAATGGCAAACACATTAATGTGAATGTCATACCAAAGCATAAGAAATATTAAGCTAAAGAGAAAGACATTGTCATTAAACATCTAATACTTTCTTGCAATGCCAAACACATTAATGTGAAGACCATACCAAAGCATAAGAATTGTTTAGCTATTGACAAAGCCATTAGGTATATACATATCATCTAATAGACATAATAAGTTTGAGAGCATGGTAAGTCATATGACTTTGTCTCCAAGGTAAATAAGAAGTCAGTCTTTTAATAATGATTTAATTACCTTAAATTATGTTGCAGTAATTATCTCATAATTATTACTAACATGATTATCTTATAATCAAAGAATTCTAGAAAACATTAAGTTAAACTAATTTGACATAGTTTTCATTTGTGACAAAAATATTTTTAATCTCATTAATAATATATAAATATAATGTGAGCATATTATTAGACAATCTAATTATATTAGGTTTGCTACAGTTAATCGAGCTAGCACGGGGACCAAATGGACCTACGGTTCCGAGCTCCAATGATTCCAAAATATTAATTATACTCTTTAATTAAATATTACGAATTATTAACTCCGCGTTATTCCACTAAAAACTCAAAGTTGAACTTCTGTTACCATAGATGGAAAATAAAAGCCGAACAACTTCGGTATCCATCGATATAGTCATTACATATGGATATAGCACTTCACGAATATCTCATAAATAAAGTCGGGTCATAAGTCCGTTAAACCCTATTTTGTCTCTTAAGCACCATTGATTCTATAATGAATAATTAATTAATAACAATTATGAATATAAACTTTCTATTCGTAATAGAAGAGTTGAGCGCTCAAATTGTTCAAGTCCCGAATCAATTCTTAAAAGAGATATTCTTCTGCTCCTCGTAAGAATGAGTGAATTTCATATCTATGTAAAACGTTCCCAGCTATACACCAAACCCTATCCCAAAAATACGTAGTTATTGGAAAATAGAAAGTTTTGAGTGCTCAAATTGTTCAAGTCCCGAATCAAATCTTAAAAGAGATATTCTTCTGCTTCTCGTAAGAATGAGTGAATTTCATATCTGTGTAAAATGATCCCAGCTACACACCAAATCATATCCCCAAAATACGTAGTTATTGGTGGGGAATGCAACACGAACCTCACCATAGTAAATCAAATGACATAGCCTACCATGCAGGAGTTCGTAGTACACTCAGGATTAAGATCGAATCCATATATGACCATCTAGAAGATAAAATGAATTTCTTCAGTTAACGGATATTATAAAAAAATCATATTTATCCGAGTCCAGTCCTATATGATCTCATCATACAAGGTGCATCTATTCCCATGTCACTACATGAACGATCTCGGATCAAGGTCATCATACAAGTATAGAATGTACCGAAGCTATAGATAAACTACAAACAAAGTACCTTTTTGTTTGCTCTCTATGGACTATTTAGATTACTAACTTCAGACTTAAATCCTCTCGTGCATCAAACATACACTAAGTCTGAAAATACAAGAGTAATTAAGGTAAACAAAACAATTGGACAATATGCGATATAAATCAAACAACTTTGATAAATGAATAATGCATTTATTATTATAATAATAATCAATTCCTTTTTACAATACATGAAGCTCTATGACATATATCCCAACAGAAACGATGTCGGGGAGAATACGAATTACATTATGTCTCTATTTTTATCAAAACTGCAAACCTCTTAGGAAGATGACTATTAAAATACTTACAATGGAGAAACAACAATGTGTTTATTGGTTTGTTCTGAATAATTACGATGAGGTGCAGTCGTATCTACAGTACATATTTAAACTCAATTCAATATTTGAATAATTTATAAAGAATTTTGAATAATTTTATCATTTTTTAATCACTACAAGAAAGCTCGAGATTACCGACTGAATATTCAATTTGGAACCTAAAATATTCGATTAGTAATCACGATTACCGATCGAAAACCAACTGAATATCTTCGGTCGGTATTTGACTCATCGGTGATAAATTATTGATCGAAATAGCGTCGATCGGTAACTTACCTACCGAATTACCGAACGACTATATTTAGATCGGTAAAATTACCGACCAAATGAATAAATAAATAGATTTTATTAGAAAACTTTAACGACCGAACTTCATTCGATAGGTAAACTGACAGCACTTAAAATAATTATGGGGCCTACCATGGGCTCCACACCAGGGAATCCCACCAAAGAGCGGGCCCAGACTAAACCCACATAATCCACCTTTAATTCTACAGACTGAATGTCAGGAAGGAAAGAAACTCCAAGAAACATAGCCAAAAGTCAGTCGAACATCACTTATGTTCGACCTACCTTTTCTCTATATTGTGCCTTCGGCCGGATATTCCTTGAAAACCCTACATCCGACCGGACATAACATAGCTATCACTAAACGAGCAGATTCTTAGTTACTGAAGTTAAGAGACCTGATTATGTCTGACCGGACATACAATTCAAATTTAACATTCGGCCATACATGTATCGAGTTGTCAACACACGTACAAAATTCAAACAACAATAATCATGAGCTTGATTACGTCCATCTGGAGGTACATCCCAAAATGAACATCCAACCGCAATGTCTCGGGCTATAACTGACCCAGCAGATTGGCAATCACTGGAGAAGAAGTGGGGATTCTGTCCACTACTTCCATTCTAAATCCCCCTCTTTAGGGGTTCCTCTTCACAAAAGGGAAGATTTGGAGGCTAGTTTTTTTAAAAATCCTTGAAAAGTTTTGAAACCTAGAAAGAGAAAGACAGTTATGAATCTCTTGAGCTCCCCTCTTTCCTGGTACAAATCCAGCAAAAACCCAGATCTCAGAGGTGTCTTTTGAGACACTGCATACGTAAAAAGGTACGACTTGAGGGCACCCTTTCTTATTTTCTAATTTTACATAGTATATCCGACCGGTTCTAGGACACATCTAGTTGGACATGCATATTTAATCGGAATGTACGGCCGGCTTCTTTGAAGCCAAGCTGGGAGCTATGTACTGCACATTTTGTTTACATGCATGTAGAGATGGCAACAATACCCGAACCCGGCCCGAGTCCGCATGGACCCGGACGACCTGGGTCCGGGAAGACCCGGGTCCGGTATCAAAAAATCCGGACCCAGGTCTTTAAAATTAAGACCCGGGTGATTCCGGGTCTGGACCCGGGATCACACGGGTCCGGACCGGGTAGACCCGGGTCCGGAAAAACATAAAAAAAAAAAAAAAAATAAATAAATTAATAAATAAATAAATTAGATTATAATAAAAAATATATAAAATATTATACATATATATATATATATAATATAATAAAAAATTAAAAGAATTGAAATAAAACTAATAAAATTGAAAAATATAAATATAAAATAATACAATTAAAATTTTAAAAAAACAATTAAAAAAATAAAAAATAAAAAAATCCGGGTTCCCGGATCCGGATCGGGTCTACCCGGTACGGACCCGGGTAGACCCGGTACGGACCCGGGTAGACCCAGGTCCGGAACCGGACCCGCGGTAACACATCCTCTTCTGGATCCGGGTCCGGATCCGGATTTTGCCATCCCTACCTGCATGCATTAGTATCATTTCTATTAATATATATGATTTTCATCCATGTTATTTCATTGTAAATTAATATAATTTGTTTCCCATTATTTAGTTACACACACTTAGTTATGTTATTTCATTATTTTAATTGTCTTGCACATGGAAATTATTTTACTGACGTTTGGATTTTTAAGATGTATGTGTTTACTATGTTGTTTAGATGTTCGACATATCTCAATTTTTTTACTGTATGATCTATGAGTGATACCCGACTAGACTTGTCTTGTGTCCGGCTAAACATGTATGATATTCGATCACATGATCCTGTGGTATATAGGATGGAAACTCAGACGTAATTTTCATAGTCGATTCCGAATGGACGGTAATATTGTTCGTACTGGGGATATAACTCCAAGTACTACTAGGAGATGGCCATTACGTTATGAATACATCCAAAATGCATGTTTATTTTATCGGTTATTGCGTATGAATGTTTCTGCGTTTCTGGACTATACATTACATATGTCCAGACTTCCAGTAAGTCTGACCGGACATGAAGATTGAATGTTATATCCAGTCAACCTTAGGTCATGTCACATGTTTTAGCCTGATTAGCTTGTTTAATTATTATTGTAATATTTAAATTTCATACTTTCAAACTTTGTTTATTTATAGTATTTTTACTTTCGTTCTTGCGCAAGTTGTATACCTTTAAATTACTTATTGTGTGAAATTACATTACAAGACGTGGGGATACCTCCTTTAAGCGTAAATATTATACTGGCATCAGTGTGAGACAATTCTGAACCCAAACAGGATTAAGGTCGGATATTGCGAGGGGTGTAGTGCGGCCTTAAATCATTCTCAGTGTTTTATACTGGGTGGTGACTTCATTATTCTCCGGTTAGCCCCCATCCACGTGGGATTATCCGTACTCTCTACGGGCTAGGAAACCAACAGTGCAGTGGTCGTCGATGTTATAGGCATAGCGGTAAACTCTGCTTCGCTCCTACAATAATCCATATATTTTTTGTCATCAAGCATGTTCTGTCATGTATCCGGATGACCTAAAATTTGAGAATGGATGGAAAGTCGTGGAAAAATTATACCAGAGGGGTATTTGGGACGTTCAAGAGAAACAAAATGCCACCGATGATCACTTTGAAAAGAATATTGAACGTATGCATTTAGCGTCGACAACACAAATATCGATGCTAATATTTATCCATATTTAACGATGTTAAAGTGGCGATGTTAAAAGTCCAGGATCTTAAGCGCCACCTTACTTATCGAAGTGGAATTGTCCACTTTCTGCGTCACCGAATGTCGATTTCAGCGATGATAATCGGAAACGCAGAGTTGAATATTTAACGTCACCGAAGCTTCTTCGACATTAAAACATTCATGAAGACCAAGAAGAATCCAAGATCAACTTGCAAGATAGCCTTCAAATGAGTAGAACCAACCTTGATTCAATAAGAGAAAAGGCATGTGCATGAGATTAATGGGCTTGGCGTGTGCTAAATGTTTTATTTATCATTGGGCTTATTAAGTTAATCAGTTAATTACTTAATCTATTCATGTATTAATGTAATATGAACTGAAATATTAAGTTATTTGTATAAAATCATGGCTAAATCATTCTTTTGATCTAAGGTTAGGGCTAAACCCATTATTAAATCATTGTTTTAATGTTAAATTTTCTCATCTGATGACCGATTTGCATTACAAAAATGAGTTGTAATGGGCTTTGAATGCTATCGCAACATATTTGTCAAATATCCCACCATGATAGCTATTTGGCCTAATCTGGATCACATGAAATAAGTTTAAATATCCCACCATTGATCATATCACTCACCTAACTTAACTGACTTTCAACTAATTGATAGAGCTCAACACTTATAAGGATATAATTATCATGCCTCCCAAGTAATGTGGGATCTTACTGTTACAGTCAGAAATTTATTGATATTTATAATCATATCTCTAATTGGATCGATTCTATATGGACAACCAAATTTCTAAGAGTGCCAATTTGAGTTATAATTCATTTATCGCTTTAAAGTGAATATAGATTTGAAAAAATGAATTTGTTTAATAAAAGGATTAATTTGATTCGATTTGTTTATTAAATGAATCGAATACGAATTTAAGTTCACTGATTCGTTTATGATTCTTTTTATTATTTATTGTTATTTTTCAACCAAGATTTGATAAACCATTGCTAATTATCATATAAAATATAATATTATCTATATTTGGTGAGTTATTTTTAGTAAATATTTTAATTGCGTGTTTCATATGTATACAATGTAGGGGTTGGTGCTCAGAGCGCCAATTCCCGGTTGTATTTTGTTAAATACTTCTGTAAAACGTTATTATAAGTAATAATATATGCAGTTTCTATAATATAATCTAATCTTTTATATGGTAAAGACGTAATGACCTTAGAATGATTAGTCATGGTACAGTTGCAAAAGCGTCGCAACGGACATTGAGATGTATCATGACGTTGTCATTCTCAGACAGTTCCTGGTCAAGGTTTACACTACTTGGTCAGTATAGTAAACCCGTTGAGACCGGTACATGTCGTATACTGGAATATGATTCCAATGGTTTCTCAATGAACCATTAGTCTTGGAGACTAGTATAGACGTGTAGTGTTTTTATAGCGGATAAACACTGAACGACTCACCGAAGATTCTTAATGGATGGTACACCAGCGTCAATAAGAATCTTCTTGGGTTGAGTAGCACTTGTGATTCTTAGACTTGAGATGCCATTGTGGGCACATGAGACATCTTCTACACTTAGATGGCAGTCACGTCACCGATCTATTCAGATCAGACCTCCGCCTGTTCGTTGGGTGTAGATAGATCCTCAGGGTGTCCTATGTGTATCAAGATAGGATCCGTCAATTCTGTGTACCAGAGCATAGGTAGTCCATATGATTAGCAATCAGATAAAACCATGGGCCCGTGGTAAGTTTAGAAGCTAGTTCTAAACGTTCTTTTTGAGATTGCTAATAGAATAGTCGACTGGATAATCCCGATAGAGATTTGACGTTCATATCTATATCTCTGGGATTTATCCGGATACCTGTGACGGAGGAATTATACATTTGCGATGACCTCGACCTGTATGGTTTAGCGAGATTATCCGTGATCGTCATAATCTACGGGTGGATAGATTATGGACATGAAATTTGATTTCGTGACGGATATACCTGAACCTAGAGAGTCTCAATAATGAAACATACTCGTTGAGCACTAGAGCAACATAAATAAATAATATTGATTATTTATAAAGTCGTTTAATGGTTAAACGCAAGATACATGCTAAAGACACTAGATAGTCATTTACTTAATTATTGTGTATTTACATTTAATACTTGATTAATTTAAATACACATTAATTAATAGTCAAAATGAGTTATTTGACTTATTTCCTAAATGAATATATGTTTTTAATATTTAATGTAAATATTATACATATATTTAATATATTTGTATTTGATTAATTAATTAATTATTTAATTGTTAAATGATTAAATTAATTAAAATATAAATATCTTATGTTAGGATAATTAAAGTAAATGACATTAGTTGCAATTGTTGACCAAGATAAATATCTAATAAAGTAGTTTAGAAGATATTTATGCAAGTTGATTTAATTATAATTGAAATGAAATTGAAATTACAATTTGTTGAATTTGGTCTTGCATTTTCGGCCAAGGTGTATTGTTACACATATAAATTGATTTTCATTTCATTTATCATTAACCTAATACACTTTATCACAAACAAAGTTCCATTGAAGAAAGGCAAAGAAAGAAAGTGAAGAAAGAAAAGAAAAAACAAAGAAAAAGCTTGGATTTTGTAAGTTTCTTAAACTTACTATTAGAGAGGAATTTGTTCCTTATGATCTAGGCTACCTCTCATGAGTTTCTTAAGTTATTCTTTTCTTTATTTCTTGTGGTTTTTGATGATGGAAATTGTTTAGAAGTGTTGAGCATGTATGAGAACAAAGAGTGTAACTAGTGTAGTTATATGTATTCTTTTAAGGTTTATGAAACCATGTTGCTATTCTAGAGTTGTTGACCCACTCTTAAATGACCTAGATTTGATCTTGAGTTGTTTCATTGTGTTGAGACTTGAATTGGATGAAAGATTGATGATTGAAACATTTGATTTAATGTAATTAGCCTAATTTGTCCAATTTGTGGAAATTGAAAAATTAGGGTTTATGACTAACTCCAAATTTGGGGGTTTTCATATATGTTGTGTATTTATGTGTGTATATGATGCATATAAAGTTTCATGTTGATTGGATATCATTGGATGTGTCTTGAAGCATGAAAGTGCAAAATGCACAATTTTGGCACCAAATGGTGCTCTCGGCTTTGTGTAGGAAATTTGGGGATTTTGGTTGCTTTGGTGTTTTGATGTTTTGAACATCATAAGTTCATCTTAGAAATGATTTAGAATCATTCAAAATTGATTGGATCAATTTCGGACTAAAACGGACAAAAATGCAAAGCAAGGGTATTTCGGTAAATTCACCTAAAAATGTTTTATTGAATTTATTTTCATAATTTGATTATTGGAATGTTAAATAAATATGTTTATTTAATTTATCCGAGAAAAAGTTTTGAAATCTGAAAATCGGATTTTCACCGCTTCCGCTGCGTTACCGGATAACCCCCTTAAATAACCCCTTCAAAATGGTATCAGAGCAAGTCTGATTCTAGGCCACTTAAAATGAATAGCCATCATTGAATCAATGTTTAATCATGTTTTCTTGATTTATGCATGCTTATTAGGAACTAATTTGATTAGATTTAGGGTGTATGACACTTAGCGGAAAATCCCTAATAATAAGGTTTAAATGTAATTTGTATTTGATGCATGTTATATGGTCCGTCTTGTCAATACGGTTTATGAATACTTCTTTGTGACTACATCCGAGACCGTGCCTCTGCTGTGAGGGTGTAGCCGATAAAGATTTATTTATACCGGATGTATATCTGATACTAGATAAATTCAAGTAAAAGCGGAATTCTGAACGTGCCCTAGCTGTCAGGATTACGTAAGTAACTTGAGTTTATCATTGACGAGTATTACCTTGGTACGTCTCCTTGTGGGCCTGCCTTCGCAGCGACAACGAGAAACGGCCAGGACCGGATACTTAGGAGTCACTGTTGAGTGATTGACAAATGAGTTGTCTACCTGATGAATATACGTAGGCGAGACCGTGCCTCTGCTGTGAGCTGAAATATATTCACGGGATCCACTTTTCACTATTTATATTTAATTTAATTATTAAATATTTGTATTCTGTTTTGGGATTACAGTATGCATGATTTAGTGGGAGGGGCATATTAGATTAAAAATCCATGATCTAGTTTATGCTTTTGATATTATATGAAACTGCTTTATTTCTGCTAACCGTTTTTCGTGATCTATATGATAGATTTGCGATGGCGGGTCAATCCACAAACCAGTTTGCGCGTATGCTAGATGCGAACAAACTAAAAGGCGCTGAGAACTTTACGGACTGGGAATGGATTTGAGGATTGTCCTCGACTCCGAGAAGTTGGGATATGTGCTTGAGGGCCCTTTGCCCCTTGCAGTGGGTGATGAGGCTTCGGAAGAGGAACGCCAAGTTTTTGAAACTTGGAAGGATGATGACTTAAGAGTTAAGTCATACATTCTCAGTTCGCTCTCTCCGAAACTCAAACAACAATACTATGGTATGATTGATTCCTACAGTATGATGACACGATTACGACAATCGTTCGAGAACCAAGAACAAGTGATTGTTCATAAAGTCGCCATGGAATTGTTCCATGCGCGCCTGGATGAGGGGCAAAGTGTTAGCCCGCATGTTCTTCAAATGATCGATTTGATCGATCAGTTGAGGCAACATAATCTCATCCTGAATGACATTCTCGGGAGGAGTGTCATTCTGGGTTCTCTGCCAGCTTCATTCCGACAGTTTGTGATGTACTTCAACATGCACGGGACCGTCTGCACCTACCATGAGCTGCATAGGATGTTGCTCACGGCAGAAGAGACCTTAGGAAGGGATTACCAACTCGCCCTCCTAGATCTACTTCTCTTCAGCTTCTTCCCAAGGAATGTCCAAGGGAAAGAACAAGAAAGGGAGAAGAAAAAAAAGGACAGTTGGTCCTCAACAGCAGCCGAAGATAGCAAAGCCCAAGAGGGCTTCTGAAGACAAATGCCACCACTGCGGCAAGGTCGGGCACTGGAAGAGAAACTGTCCAGATTACATTGCTCAGATCAGGAGAGACAGAGCATCTACATCAGGTACTTTTATTTTTCCAGTTATTGATTTATCTTTGGCTTGTGAAGCCGTTACATCCAGCTGGATTTTAGATTCTGCTTGTCCCATTCACATTTGCAATTCGTTGCAGGTGCTGAAGGAAAGTAGGAGGCTGAAGCCTGGAGAGATGCAGTTGCGATTCGGGAGTGGAGACTCACTGGATGCAGTTGCAGTGGGAGTATGCGAGATCTCATTGCCGAATGGGACACTTTTGTTACATGACTGTCATTTTGTACCGGGATGTGTCGCTAATATTATATCACTTTTTGTACTTGATACAGAAGGATTTTGTATGAATATTAAGAATAGTTCTTTGTATTTATATGATAGAAATAATATTCAGATCCTTTGTTGTCCAAACCAGCATGGTCATTATACATTGCAAACTTCTAAAGATATATTAAATACTGGAGTTAATAAACGTAGATTACCTGTAATTAATAATACTGAACTTTGGCATATGAGACTTGGTCACATTGGCGTTAAACGCCTTACCCAATTGGTTAGGAATGGTTTGATATCAGATCTTACCATTGAGTCCTATCCAACTTGTGAATCCTGTATTCAGGGTAAGATGACCAAAGCCCCATTTTCTGGTGTTGGACACCGTGCCATTAACTTACTGGAACTCGTACATTCTGATGTATGTGGTCCACTAAGTCAAACTGCTCACAGTGGTTATTCGTACTTCGTTACCTTTACCGATGATTTGTCACGGTACGGTTATGTGTATTTGATGCGACATAAATCGGAAACCTTTGAAAAGTTCAAAGAGTTCCGAAATGAAGTAGAAAAATAAACTGGTAAATATATTAAATGCCTTCGATCAGATCGAGGCGGCGAATATATGAGTGGTGAGTTCATGGATTATATGAAGGAGAATGGGATTCTCGCTCAATATACTCCTCCAGGTACACCACAGCACAACGGTGTATCTGAAAGGAGAAATCGGACTTTTTGGATATGGTCCGATCGATGTTGAGTTTCACAGATTTGCCCTATTATTTATGGGGTTACTGTCTCTTAACAGCCGCACATCTTTTGAATAAGATTCCTTCAAAGGCTGTTCCTACGACACCGTATCAGATATGGTTCGGTAGGAGACCGAATCTTAATTATATTAAGGTTTGGGGTTGTCCTGCCTATGTCAGGGTAACTCAGCAAAGTAAGCTTTCGCCTCGAGGGCAAAAGTTTAGGTTTGTTGGATATCCCTCGAACACGAGGGGATATCTGTTCTATGATACCGAGCATCGAAATGTCTTCGTAGCTCGCTTCGCAAAATTTCTAGAAGTAGAATTTTTGTCAGAAGGTAGTGATCATAGAAGGGTTGAACTTGATGAAGTCCAACCTGAAAATAACGAACCAACGGAGGAACCTGAAGTTCAAGTAGATGAAGGACCTTCAACACACACACTCCGTAGGTCCGAAAGGGTATCTAGACCTCCTGAACGCTTGTATTTGATACAAGAAAAGAGTCTGGATGTTCTCTTAGTTGAAGAGACCGATCCTTTCACCTATAGAGAATCGATGTTGGACATCGACTCCGTGAAATGGCAAAGTGCCATGAAATCCGAGATAGATTCAATGCATGAAAATCAAGTTTGGGACTTGATTCCGCTTCCCGAAGGAATTGTTCCTATCGGTTGTAAATGGGTTTACAAAAGGAAGCGCGGGCCTGACGGTAAGGTTGAAACTTACAAGGCCCGACTGGTAGCAAAAGGTTACACGCAGCGACCTGGCGTCGACTACGATGAAACTTTTTCGCCGTAGCAATGCTTAAGTCTATCCGGATTTTGCTTTCTATAGCTGCGTATCATGACTACGAGATTTGGCAAATGGATGTCAAAACGGCTTTTCTAAATGGGTTTCTTGATGAAGAAATCTATATGGAACAGCCGGAAGGTTTCACATCCAGCCAAACCTCGGGTATGGTTTGTAAGCTTAAGAAGTCCATTTATGGACTTAAACAAGCTTCACGAAGTTGGAATCTTCGATTCGACGAGATTATCAGATCGTCTGGTTTCCTTAAGAATTCGGAAGAATCCTGTGTGTATCAGAAGACCAGTGGGAGCATGGTCGTATTTTTAGTCCTGTATGTTGATGACATCCTAATCGTTGGGAATGATTTAGGTATGTTACAAAGCGTTAAAGCATATCTCTGTAAGAATTTCTCCATGAAGGACCTGGGAGAAGCTTCCTATGTTTTAGGGATAAAACTCTATCGAGATAGACAAAGGAGGCTGATTGGGTTATCCCAATCAACGTACGTAGATAAGATCTTGGAACGGTATAGCTTTGGTAACTGTAAGACAGCAAACATACCGTTCAGTCATGGGATTCATCTTTCCAAGAAGATGTGTCCACAAACAGAAGATGAGAAGGTTAGAATGTCTAACCAACCTTATGCTTCGTGTTTGGGTAGCATAATGTATGCCATGTTATGTACGAGGCCTGATATTAGTTTCGCTGTTAGCGTAACTAGCAGATATCAGTCCAATCCAGGTAATGACCATTGGATGGCCATTAAACATATCCTAAAGTATCTTAAAGGTACTAAGGATAAGTTAATAATATATGGAGGAAACGAACTGCAGGTTAACGGATATACAGACTCCGATTTCCAATCGGATCCCGATGATAGAAAGTCTACATCTGGATTTGTCTTTACCCTTAACGGAGGTGCAGTATGTTGGAAGAGTTCCAAACAGGGATCAACAGCTGATTCCACCACTGAGGCGGAATATATTGCAGCTTCTGAAGCCGCAAAAGAGGCTGTGTGGATAAAGAACTTTATCACAGAATTGGGAGTTGTCCCAAGTATCGAGAATGCGATTCCGTTATACTGTGATAATACTGGAGCCATTGCGCAAGCAAGAACCGAGGGCGCATCAGAAGTCGAAGCATGTGGAACGCAAGTACCACATCATTCGAGAGATCGTGTCGCGAGGGGATATTGTCGTGTGCAAGGTACCGAGTGAAGACAACGTAGCAGACCCGCTGACGAAGGCCATACCTCCGAAGTTATTTGATAAACACGTGGAGTCGATGGGTATTAGATACAATCGATATTGGCACTAGAGCAAGTGGGAGATTTTGTAGGGGTTGGTGCTCAGAGCGCCAATTCCCGGTTGTATTTTGTTAAATACTTCTGTAAAACGTTATTATAAGTAATAATATATGCAGTTTCTATAATATAATCTAATCTTTTATATGGTAAAGACGTAATGACCTTAGAATGATTAGTCATGGTACAGTTGCAAAAGCGTCGCAACGGACATTGAGATGTATCATGACGTTGTCATTCTCAGACAGTTCCTGGTCAAGGTTTACACTACTTGGTCAGTATAGTAAACCCGTTGAGACCGGTACATGTCGTATACTGGAATATATGATTCCAATGGTTTCTCAATGAACCATTAGTCTTGGAGACTAGTATAGACGTGTAGGTGTTTATAGCGGATAAACACTGAACGACTCACCGAAGATTCTTAATGGATGGTACACCAGCGTCAATAAGAATCTTCTTGGGTTGAGTAGCACTTGTGATTCTTAGACTTGAGATGCCATTGTGGGCACATGAGACATCTTCTACACTTAGATGGCAGTCACGTCACCGATCTATTCAGATCAGACCTCCGCCTGTTCGTTGGGTGTAGATAGATCCTCAGGGTGTCCTATGTGTATCAAGATAGGATCCGTCAGTTCTGTGTACCAGAGCATAGGTAGTCCATATGATTAGCAATCAGATAAAACCATGGGCCCGTGGTAAGTTTAGAAGCTAGTTCTAAACTTCTTTTTGAGATTGCTAATAGAATAGTCGACTGGATAATCCCGATAGAGATTTGACGTTCATATCTATATCTCTGGGATTTATCCGGATACCTGTGACGGAGGAATTATACATTTGCGATGACCTCGACCTGTATGGTTTAGCGAGATTATCCGTGATCGTCATAATCTACGGGTGGATAGATTATGGACATGAAATTTGATTTCGTGACGGATATACCTGAACCTAGAGAGTCTCAATAATGAAACATACTCGTTGAGCACTAGAGCAACATAAATAAATAATATTGATTATTTATAAAGTCGTTTAATGGTTAAACGCAAGATACATGCTAAAGACACTAGATAGTCATTTACTTAATTATTGTGTATTTACATTTAATACTTGATTAATTTAAATACACATTAATTAATAGTCAAAATGAGTTATTTGACTTATTTCCTAAATGAATATATGTTTTTAATATTTAATGTAAATATTATACATATATTTAATATATTTGTATTTGATTAATTAATTAATTATTTAATTGTTAAATGATTAAATTAATTAAAATATAAATATCTTATGTTAGGATAATTAAAGTAAATGACATTAGTTGCAATTGTTGACCAAATAAATATCTAATAAAGTAGTTTATAAGATATTTATGCAAGTTGATTTAATTATAATTGAAATGAAATTGAAATTACAATTTTTTGAATTTGGTTTGCATTTTCGGCCAAGGTGTAATTTTACACATATAAATTGATTTTCATTTCATTTATCAATTAACCTAATACACTTTATCACAAACAAATTCCATTGAAGAAAGGCAAAGAAAGAAAGTGAAGAAAGAAAAGAAAAAACAAAGAAAAAGCTTGGATTTTGTAAGTTTCTTAAACTTACTATTAGAGAGGAATTTGTTCCTTATGATCTAGGCTACCTCTCATGAGTTTCTTAAGTTATTCTTTTCTTTATTTCTTGTGGTTTTGTGATGATGGAAATTGTTTAGAAGTGTTGAGCATGTATGATGAACAAAGAGTGTAACTAGTGTAGTTATATGTATTCTTTTAAGGTTTATGAAACCATGTTGCTATTCTAGAGTTGTTGACCCACTCTTAAATGACCTAGATTTGATCTTGAGTTGTTTCATTGTGTTGAGACTTGAATTGGATGAAAGATTGATGATTGAAACATTTGATTTAATGTAATTAGCCTAATTTGTCCAATTTGTGGAAATTGAAAAATTAGGGTTTATGACTAACTCCAAATTTGGGGGTTTTCATATATGTTGTGTATTTATGTGTGTATATGATGCATATAAAGTTTCATGTTGATTGGATATCATTTGGATGTGTCTTGAAGCATGAAAGTGCAAAATGCACATTTTGGCACCAAATGGTGCTCTCGGCTTTGTGTAGGAAATTTGGGGATTTTGGTTGCTTTGGTGTTTTGATGTTTTGAACATCATAAGTTCATCTTAGAAATGATTTAGAATCATTCAAAATTGATTGGATCAATTTCGGACTAAAACGGACAAAAATGCAAAGCAAGGGTATTTCGGTAAATTCACCTAAAAATGTTTTATTGAATTTATTTTCATAATTTGATTATTGGAATTTAAATAAATATGTTTATTTAATTTATCCGAGAAAAAGTTTTGAAATCTGAAAATCGGATTTTCACCGCTTCCGCTGCGTTACCGGATAACCCCCTTAAATAACCCCTTCATACAATTATAAAGAATTAATATAAATAAATTATGTTAATTTGTGTCATTAAATAATGTCGTGACCAAACGAATATCGTATTTGACTTGTTTACTACGAATCTTGATATCAGGATTTGTTTAGTAAATGAATCGAATACGAATCTATCACTTTTTGATTCGATTCTTTTATCCTCAGACCAAGATATATCTGCCTTCCAAGCATTATGGCACGTGATGTATTCACAAATTTCTATTTCCCAACACAAACAAAAACAAGTCAAAACAAACAAGTACTAGAGGATGGGATGGGCTACTGCATTGCAAATTAATCTCCTAAAGGCATTTACCACATTGGAAGAACAAAGACTTCAAAATACCAAACTCACCTCATAAAGGCATTCTTCACAATTTTTCAAAATTTATTTGAAGCTCTTAACTATAATGTTGATAGTTCGATAAAATCGATTGGGAAACCGGTTCGAACGGAAGGGTTGACTATTTTTTGAATAGGTCGTGTTGATGGTGTTTTCAAGCACTACAGTATTTAAGACAGCACGACAAGGACAAAAGGGTAAATTCTTTCTCTGGTTGACATCATATGAAGACCGACCACATCATATGAAGACCGACCACTTTGGTTCAGAAGACCGGACATTATAGAGGACGGCAAGAACATTCTCGGCATAAAAGGTTGCCATGGCCGACCTCATGAATACCGACCAGATAGCAAGGCGTGTTCAGGAAGGTAGGGCATCCTATTTTTGCGGATAATGTGACAAATTATCCTACTTTCACGGGAAAAACTGACGAAATTAGTATCTTGATAGGATAAAGGGAGTAAAGGTAGTTTGAAATTGGGAACCCTTGTAGAAGAATGAGATTGACTCAACTAGGAATCCTTGTGAGAGAAGGAGTCTGGCCCCTGTTATTATTATAAATAGGAGGGTAGAACATGTGTAAAGGACATCTGAAAATCATCACAAGAGTGAGAGATTAGAACCAAAAAGTTCTGATTTGTAAAAACAAAGAGGCCCGAAAGGCATATTTGAGCAATAAAAGAGCACCACCCTGTTCTTGCCCGTGGACGTAGGTCGGATCTCAAAATCCGCCGAACCACGTTAAGTCACCTTGTCTGATTAGAGTATTTTCTTGTTTTCCGCTAAATTTGCTTTTGGTCCCCCATAACCAAACAAATTCACAGTTGAAGGAGGATTCCCTCGGAGGTGATATTCCCGTATTACCCTGAGACCAAAATCCACCGTCAACAGTTGGCGCCGTCTGTGGGGAACTCTACGAAAAGCAACTCGCGTAATAAGACAAATGGCGGAAGACGGAAATCCCCAATCAGGAGGTCCGGCAATGGACTGGATGAAAAAGATGGAAGATAGCATGAGGTCTATGATGGATCGACTAGAAAGAATGGAAGGAGCAAACAACGAGGAACCTGAAACCGGGGCCGGCCAGAAGAGGAAAGAGAGGGAAAAAGGAAAAAGAGTAGTAGATATAAGCGAAGACGAGGGACCCAGAAAGAGAGGCCCTTATGGGATAAGATCTGAAGTGGTAGGAAGAGAGCTACGATCAGAAGACGCATGGGAAGAGGAGGAACAATCACCCGACCCCTCCTCCGACAGTTTTTTCAACTCCGAGAGGGGGAATAGAAAATACAACGAAGACGTACAGGAGACCTCCGAGCTCAAGGAACGCCACGCCCGGAACGACAGGAGAACAGAAGGACACAGAAGGCGACACGGGGGCACAGCCCGTGAAATAAAATCTTGGTTGAAAAAAGAGATGACCAGATGGGAAGAAAGCCTCAAGATCGGCGCGGGAGACACCCGAGGCGAGGAAGAGGGGTCTCCCCTTACAGAAGAAATAAAGACAGCACAGTTCCCGAAGAGATTTAACATGCCGACCATGGCACCATACAAAGGCCACTCCGACCCAAAATCCCACATTGAGAATTTTGTCCTCCTGATGGAAGTACAGGGGGTAACGGGCGACGCCGTATGCAAAATATTTCCCTTAACTTTAGGTGGACCTGCCATCCTATGGTATAGAAGTCTGGCCCCGGGGAGCATTCAGAGCTTCTCCCAGCTTAAGAAATCGTTTATCCGACACTTCAAAGGAGCCTGCACCCCTAAAAAAACAATAGGAGAACTGAGGCTCATGAAACAGGGAGATGACGAAACACTAAAAAGCTTCGTTGAAAGGTACCACAACACCGTGCTCGAGGTCGGAGGGTACGAATCCCAAGAGGCCCTGGAAAGTCTAAAAGGGGCCCTAAGGGTCGGGAAACTGTGGACCCACCTGAGGATCCATGAGACACCAGACTACGCTACCGCACTGGAGGTAGCCAGGAAATACGTCCTGCTAGAAAGCGAGGAAAGAGTATCCCGGAGGGGGACAACCGCCAGAGAAAGGGTGACAAAGAGAGAAGACAATCGGCGACCAGAAAGAGAATTCCGGAAGTTCAATCCAAGACCCAAAGAGTTCAAGCCAATGGCACACAAGGATCAAGTAAGAGGGCCCACAACTCAAGTAAACCATGTGGTCCGGGAGGAGGCGTATATTCCCCTAAGCAAGCCGCCAGGGGAAATCATCATGGAGATACGGGAGAAAGGCCTCTTAATAGAACCCGACCTCAGGAGGTTTCCCCCAGACAGAAAAAACAAAAGGTCCTACTGCCTACACCACAACCTAAAAGGGCACACAACCGATGAGTGCAAGGATCTGCGGGAACAAATGGAGGACCTAGCCCGAAACGGGTACCTGAACAATTACATCGACCACGAGATCATGACCGCCAGACAGAGGGCAAGGAATCGAGGGGTGAACGTCATCGCAGGAGGGGCAACGCTGGCCGGGGACTCTAACCGGTCAAGAAAGAATTACAGCCGAGCACGGGGAACAGAGGTGCTGAAAACAGAAAAAATCCCAAACCCCCAAGGAAATCGGTCAACACCCATTATGTTCACCGATGAAGACGCTCAGGGGGTAAGTTTCCCCCACGATGACGCACTAATAATCAAAGCAACGATCGGCGGCACAGAAGTGGACCGAATCCTGGTGGATCCTGGGAGCGCGGTAGACATAATCTCCAAAGAAACTTTGGAGGACCTAGGGGTAGAATGCACAGCCCTAACCAAAGACAGCACCCCCCTATACGGATTGGGGGGTTCAACGGTCATCCCCCTGGGAAAAATTCAGTTAGCAATAACGATCGGGACTGCCCCCAAAACCCGAACGATCATGATAAACTTCACTGTAGTGGACTGCATGAGCAGCTATCAAGTCATTGTCGGCCGCCCCTTCATGATGAAAACCAAGGCCGCAATGTCCTGTTATTACTTGAAACTAAAGTTCCCCACACGGGAAGGGATCGGAATCGTATGCGGAAGCCAGAAGATAGCCCGCAGCTGTTTTGCCACTTACTCGCGAGAGACCCTCTGCGTGGAAAGAGGCACCAAGAAGAGACAGAGAGACGAGGATGACGAGAATACAAGGAAAGACCCTGCTCATCGGCCCGATAAAGCTGCACGGCTCGGATCAGCCGAAGAGTTGGAAGAAGTAAAACTGTTCGGGCCAGAGAAGAACATAAAAATAGGAGGAAGTCTAGACAAGGCCCTAAGAAAAGACTTGTTGGAATGTCTACAGGAGTACCCCGACGTTTTTGCATGGGGACACGGTGACATGCCCGGGATCGACCCAAAATTCGTAAGCCATCGCTTAGCAGTGAACCCATTACATAAGCCAGTAAAACAGAAGAGGAGAATATTCAACCAGGAGCGGTGCGGAGCAATAGCAACCGAGGTGGAAAAGTTGCTGAAAGCCGGCTTCATCCGGGAAGTAAAATACCCAGAATGGGTGTCCAACGTGGTACTGGTGAAAAAGTCTAACGGAAAGTGGAGAATGTGCGTAGATTTCACCGACCTCAACAAAACATGTCCAAAAGACAGCTTTCCCCTCCCAAATATAGACCAACTGGTAGATACAACAGCCTGCCAAGGGCTGCTAAGCTTCATGGACGCTTTCTCGGGATACAATCAAGTCAAGATGCACCCTGCGGACGAGGAGAAGACCACATTTATCACAGACCAAGGGCTGTACTGCTATAAAGTGATGCCTTTCGGATTGAAGAATGCAAGGGCGACTTTCCAGAGACTGGTGAACAAAATCTTCAAACCGCTCATCGGCACGACCATGCTGGTATATGTCGACGACATGATAACAATGTCCGAGGAACCAAGAGGCCATGTAGCCGACCTGAAGAAAACTTTCGAACTCCTGAGGAAACACAGTTTGAAGCTCAATCCGGAGAAGTGTGCATTCGGGGTAGCCTCGGGAAAATTCCTGGGCTACATGGTAAGTTCACGAGGCATTGAAGCAAACCCGCAAAAGATACAGGCCGTGCTAGACCTAAAGTCTCCCCGGACAGTTAGGGAAGTGCAAAGCCTTACAGGAAGAATCACCGCACTCAACCGGTTCATCTCGCGAGCAACCGACAAGTGCCATCATTTCTTCAAAGTCATCAAAAAAGCTCAAAAAGGGGTCGACTGGACACCCGAGTGCGAAGAAGCCTTCCAGCACCTAAAACAATACTTGGCACAGCCCCCTCTCCTAGCCAAACCCCTCCCAGGGGAGACGCTGTATCTATACCTGGCTGTCTCAAAACACGCAGTAAGCTCGGCACTGGTACAAGAGACCGACCACATCCAGAAACCAGTTTACTACGTCAGTAAAGCCCTGCTGGACGCAGAAACTCGATAACCCATACACGAACTCATTGCCCTGTCCCTGGTCACTGCAGCACGGAAGCTACGACCCTACTTTCAAGCCCATCCGATCAAGGTATACACGGATTATCCCCTGAGACAAATCTTGCAGAAACCGGAGGCCTCAGGGAGACTGATGAAGTGGTCAGTAGAAATAAGCGAGCACGACATCTCCTACCTCCCAAGAACAGCAATAAAAGGGCAAGCCTTAGCAGACTTCATAGCAGAACTCACAGAACCGCAGGTCTTAGCCGTAGAAGAAGACAGGTGGGAAATGTCTGTAGACGGGTCCGCAAGCTCGCACGGATACGGAGCAGGAGTAGCACTAAAAAGTGAAAAGGGAGAAGAAATACTGCTCGCCCTCAAATTCGCCTTCAAAACTACAAACAATGAAGCAGAGTACGAGGCGATACTGGCCGGACTAAGGCTGTGTACGGTAGTAGGAGTCCACAATGTAGTGATCAGGAGTGACTCTCAGCTAGCAATGCAGCAGCTGAAAGGAGATTTTCAAGCCAGAGAACCAGCCATGGTAGCTTACTTAGCCGAAGTAAAGAAGTGGGTGGAGAAAGTGGGAAACGTACTCTTCGAACAGGTCGGACGAAAAGACAACTGCGAAGCAGATTCCCTGGCCAGGCTTGCCTCTTCAATGAAGACAGAAAACCCCAGGGTAATCCCTCTTATATACCTCCAAGAAAGAAGCATAGGGGAGACAGAGGTGGATGTACTAGAAGAAAAGACAAAGATTCATGGATGCAACCGATCAGGAGGTACCTGGAAACAGGAGAAACCCCAAAAGATAAAAAGGAGGCCAGGAAGCTGAAGTTCAAGAGCACCAAGTTTTCCCTAATTGGGGGAGTACTCTACCGGAGAGGATACACCGTACCCCTCCTAAGATGCTTAGCACCAGAAGAAGCAGACTACGTGCTCAGGGAGATTCACGCAGGCATCTGCGGAAGCCACGCCGGGGGAAGATCAATCGCCTTCAAAGCCTTAAGGCAAGGATTTTACTGGCCAACCATGCACGAGGATGGCGTGAAGATAGCACGGAAGTGCGAGGGATGCCAAAAGAATGCCAACCTCCACCATCAGCCAGCAGAGCAGCTGACCACCATATCCAGCCCCTGGCCCTTCGCACAGTGGGGGCTAGACATTATATGGCCGATGCCGAAAGGACGAGGTCAGGCGAAATATGCAATCGTGGCCATAGACTACTTTACCAAATGGGTAGAAGCAGAACCATTGTCCACCATCTCGGAAAAGAAAGCCACGGAGTTCCTGAAGAAAATATAATTTGCCGTTCGGAATCCTCCAGGCAATCATCACCGACAACGGAAAGCAATTCGACAGCAGGGGATTCAGAAAACTTTGTGAAGACCTCCAGATAACCTTAAAATTCGCCTCGCCGGCCCATCCCAAGTCGAATGGGCAGGTTGAAGCCACCAATAAAACCATCAAGTCAAACTTGAAAGCTCGGCTCGGATCAAGCAAAAGCCTATGGGTCGAGGAGCTACCAGAGGTACTGTGGGCACACCGAACGACCTTCAAGGACTCAACAGGAGAGACACCCTTCTCCCTATCATACGAATGTGAGGCCATCATCCCGGCAGAAATCGGAATATCAACCCACAGGGTCCGTCACTTTGAAAACGAACGGAACGAAGAACTTATCAAAAATCACCTCGACCTGATCGAAGAAAGAAGAGAGCAGTCAGCAGTAAAAGCAGCCATCTACCAACAGAGAATGGCCCAATTCTACAATAAGAGAGTTCGGACCCGCTCCTTCTTGCCAGGTGATCTAGTGCTAAGAAAAGTGACTCTGAACACCCGACGACCTGAAGAGGGTTCGTTAGGTGCCAAGTGGGAGGGACCTTACAGGATCACTGAGATAGTAAGACCAGGGGCCTACATCCTGGAGCGTCTGGACGGCAAGAGATTGAAGAAACCATGGAACGCCGAGATGTTAAGAAAGTACTTCCCATGAAGATCAACTTTCCTTTCTTCTATTTTCTTTTTTGCAGAAGCCGGACAAAACACCGAACCAGAACAACTGTTGTAAAAAGGGCGGTCTGCCCCCAAACATGAATAAAAATTCCTTTTTTGACGAAATCCTTTAAATTCGAAAAAACGACGGATCAGGACTGGATTTCGTTCCGCTGAGGCCGCTTGTTTACTTAGCTCGGGGTCGGGTTACGTCCCACCGAGTCGGTGTCTTTGGATTGGGGATTCCCCCAGGGCCAAGTGATTCAAACAGCTCGGGGTCGGGCGATGTCCCACCGAGTCTGTCTTTGGACTGGGGACGTAACATTCCCCCAGGCCAAGTGATTCAAACAGCTCGGGGTCGGGCGATGTCCCACCGAGTCTGTCTTTGGACTGGGGACGTAACATTCCCCCAGGGCCAAGTGATTCAAACAGCTCGGGGTCGGGCGAAGTCCCACCGAGTCTGTCTTTGGACTGGGGACGTAACATTCCCCCAGGGCCAAGTGATTCAAACAGCTCGGGGTCGGGTGATGTCCCACCGAGTCTGTCTTTGGACTGGGGACGCAACATTCCCCCAGGGCCAAGTAATTCAAAACAGCTCGGGGTCGGGCGATGTCCCACCGAGTCTGTCTTTGGACTGGGGACGCAACATTCCCCCAGGGCCAAGTGATTCAAACAGCTCGGGGTCGGGCGATGTCCCACCGAGTCTGTCTTTGGACTGGGGACGTAACATTCCCCCAGGGCCAAGTAATTCAAACAGCTCGGGGTCGGGCGATGTCCCACCGAGTCTGTCTTTGGACTGGGGACGTAACATTCCCCCAGGGCCAAGTGATTCAAACAGCTCGGGGTCGGGCGATGTCCCACCGAGTCTGTCTTTGGACTTGGGACGTAACATTCCCCCAGGGCCAAGTAATTCAAACAGCTCGGGGTCGGGCGATGTCCCACCGAGTCTGTCTTTGGACTGGGGACGTAACATTCCCCCAGGGCCAAGTGATTCAAACAGCTTGGGGTCGGGCGATGTCCCACCGAGTCTGTCTTTGGACTGGGGACGTAACATTCCCCCAGGGCCAAGTGATTCAAACAGCTCGGGGTCGGGCGATGTCCCACCGAGTCTGTCTTTGGACTGGGGACGCAACATTCCCCCAGGGCCAAGTGATTCAAAACAGCTCGGGGTCGGGCGATGTCCCACCGAGTCTGTCTTTGGACTGGGGACGTAACATTGACCCAGGACCAAGTGATTCAAACAGCTCGGGGTCGGGCGATGTCCCACCAAGTCAGCTTCTTTGGTCTGGGGAGGTAACATTCCCCCAGAACCCAAGTCTTTCACTCAGCTCGAGGTCGGGTGATGTCCCACCGAGTCAGCTTCTTTGGTCTGGGGAGGTAACATTCCCCCAGAACCCAAGTCTTTCACTCAACTCGGGGTCGGGTTACGTCCCACCGAGTCAGCTTCTTTGGTCTGGGGAGGTAACATTCCCCCCCAGAACCCAAGTCTTTCACTCAGCTCGGGGTCGAGATACGCCCCACCAAGTCGGCTCTCCAGACCAGGGGACATAACATTCCCCCGGGTCCAAATGCCTCACTCTTCCCGGGGTCAATCCAGACCCCTCTGACTCATGCTGACCCCTGATGGGCCTTAAAATTTCTGGGATAACAAGAAGCATAAAAGGAAAAGAAGAAGAAGAAAGGAATAAGTAGACATAAATGTGTATATATACATAAAAATAAATTGTAATATTATTACAAAAAAAAAAAAAACAAGTTAAGTGTACATAGGGCCCCGGTAGGGTTACCCTTTCTCATTCATCCCGCGCAGGGGCAGGAACTTCTTCCTCAGTTGGCTCAGATGGCGGAAGGAGCGGCTCGGCATCAGGAGGAGGAGCTGCGACTTCGAGCTCGGCATCAGGAGGAGGAGCTGCGACTTCGACCTCGGCGTCAGTAGGAGGAGCAACGGTTTCAAATTCGGCAACAGGGACAGCCTCTGCTTCAAGAACAGGAGGAGGAATCTCAAGGCAGTCCTCGTCCGCAGCAGGGATCTCCGATCCTTCTTCTGGAGGAACCTCGGGAGCCGGAACAACCGAGATGGGGGCGGGATCCATCACCTCCTCAGGTGGGGGAGGGATCCACTTCCGAAACTCTTCCTCGGAAATGTCCCCTTTGCAGTAACTGATAGCCGCATAGATAGGGTCCATATTCAGGCTCGGCAGCACCATCGGTATCATCTCGGCACAATCGCCAACTCTCTCGAGACGGATGACCTCCTTCTCGGCCTCGAGATCAGCTTCTCTCTTCTCCAGCTCGATCTCTCTCTCCTCGAGATCAATATCCCTCTCCTCAAGCTCGGTTTTCTTCCTCTCAAGACTGTCTCGGGCACGAGCAACCTCCTCATCTTTGCTCTTCAACTTGGCCTCAGCGCTGGCTACCTTCCCCCTCAGAACCCCAATTTCAGATTGGGCAGCCTTCAGATCCTCCCGGGCACTATCAGCAAGTTTCCTTTCCAGCACAGCAGCTGCCTTGAGGGCTTTATTCGCTTTGAAGCTCTCGACAGCGGCCGCCTCATGATTCTTGATCGCCTCCTCCCGGTCAGCCAACTTTGCCTCCACTTCAGAGAGACGACTTTGAAGCCTCTGGGCCTGACCGCCCTCGGACAGCAAAGTCAGAAGAAGACCTTTGTTCTTAGCCATAAGGTAGTTGGCCTGCACACAGAAAGAAAAAAAAAAGAATCAAAAAAAAAAAAAAAAAAAAAACCGAGAAGGGGAGTGAAAATACCTTCGCCATCTGAGAACTCATCTCAGTCACAACACCCTCGGGAGATACATCCTCGTACCTCGAGACCTCCCCCGGGGGAATCACCTCGGCCAACTCATTGAAAGCCGGCACTAAATGAGAAGTGGCCCCCCGGATGCTTTCTCCCAAGTCATCCACCCCGAGGACCACAGGGCCCTTCCGTTTCCTGGAGGAGCTTTCAGAGGACTTCTTCCCCCTACGAATGTCCTTCCTCTTGACTGGAGCAGCTCCCTCGTCTTCTCCCTCCTAGGCCAACTCGGTCTCCTCGGTCCCGAACTGACGCCTCCTCTTCCTAAGAGGCTTCGGCGGACTGGCAAGGTGAGCAGATCCTGATGATTGCCCGCCAGAAGGTAAGGATAGTCCCCGAGCACTTGTTTGGACTTGTCCAGAAGATATGTTCTCAGCAAGATCAGTCCGTGCCCGGGAAGCTTCAGCATCAGCATGGCCGGCCTTCTTCACGGTACCGGCCAACTTCTCAAGAAACTTTGGCCTCTTCGACATACCTGCAAAAAAGAAAAAGAGGAAGAAAAAGAAATCAAGATCCGAGAACATAAAGCATCAAACACATAAACAAACAAGCATCCAGCAGACCTCCACCAATCCGACCCGAGGCCTCCGAAGGGACGGCCCGAATAAGGCCCGAATCAACAAAAGCCGCATCATTAACCAACTTCTTCCAATGAGCAGCATACCCCCGAGCCCAATATACCCGCCTCCGAACCTGACGAGAAACCTTGGGAGCATCTCGCCAACAAGCTGGGAGGAACCAGAGAAGTTAGAAAACCTAAAAGAAACTAGAGAACGGGAACAAAGAAAGAATGAAGGGGCGTTAGACTCCTAACCTCCAGCCCTGAAGACGTCTGGAACCGAGACATCCTCCTCAAACGATCTCAGGACCCGACCCCAATCCCCAGTTGCCCAGAACCAAAAGTCCTTGAAATTCTTGTTAGAGTCAGGAAGTTTCTGGACAAAATTGGACGAGCTGTCGTAGGCAGAGAGGTAATACCAACCATAATGAGTCTTTGGGTTGGATTTCAAACGATATAACCTCTTCACTTCTTCCAAGCAAGGTGCACCCAAACCTGCCCGATGCCAAACCACGTATATGCCGGCCAGAATCCTCCAGCTATTTAAGCTTAATTGGCAAGGGGCAATCTCCATCTCAGCAAGCATCCAAGCAAAGTAACGTTGCATCGGCAGACGTAGCCCACACTCGAAGAAAACAGGAAGAAGTGCCACCGAGCCCTCGTCAGGCTGACTGGCACGATCCATTGGGCCAGGAACTTCAAGAGCAATGTCTATTGGATGCTGTATCGTTGCCGCAATAGCGCCAGATCATCCTCGGTTATCTTAGAAGGACGGTTCATATCCAGAGCCGACGACCCAAGTTCTCCAGGCTCTGGGTCCTTCCGAGGAACCCTCTGATGATAGGAGTCATTTTCGACCTCAGAAGGGGTGGGGGTAGTGTCGAGATCTTCTACACTGGGCGCCCCTGAGCCCGAGGAAAGCTCTTCAGCAGGGGGAGTTGAGATTTTGGCAGGCCTTTCGGAGGAAGAATTACTGTCAGACATCCCTGACACCCAGAAAAACAGAGAAGGGGGAAGAATCAGTCTACGAGAAGCTACCCACGGTGCCCGTGCTAAACTAGATATGGAGTCTCTAAAGAAGTGCCCTAAAGCAAGACCCAACAAAACCACAAGTCTCTCCCTAAGCAAAATAAGCAAATAGAATCACAACACAACAAAAGAAGGAAGATCGCTCAAAAGACTTACTTGTTCTTCTCGGAAGCAGGAGGTTATACGCTGCGGTGATGCTCGTTCCTTAGGTGCTCGGCAACGAAAAAAGGATGAAGACCGCGATTGAATTTCGAGAACACGGAGTTGAAAGGATCGTAAAGAAAATTACAGAAGAGAAGGAGAAATTGCCGAAAAAATGGAACAGTGAAACCCTCGTTCTCTTATAGTCATGACTGGGATGCACATCACCGTCGGTTTTGGCGGGAACCCAGCGGATGTTTGACAAATGTCGAAAGTTAGAAGAAACCCAAAAGTTGATTTGATGGGCATTTAAGAAGACATGACGGTTGTGCGTCTCGAGGAAAGATGAATGAAACGGCAAGAAGATTCTTTTTTTGCATTCTAGGACGACTACCTGCAAGGACAATCAGCACACCCTCTTCATATAGTTCCCGGTACCAACTCGCATACTCGTTGGAACCAGGAACTAGGGGACAGATGTTGATGGTGTTTTCAAGCACTACAGTATTTAAGACAGCACGACAAGGACAAAAGGGTAAATTCTTTCTCTGGTTGACATCATATGAAGACCGACCACATCATATGAAGACCGACCACATCATATGAAGACCGACCACTTTGGTTCAGAAGACCGGACATTATAGAGGACGGCAAGAACATTCTCGGCATAAAAGGTTGCCATGGCCGACCTCATGAATACCGACCAGATAGCAAGGCGTGTTCAGGAAGGTAGGGCATCCTATTTTTGCGGATAATGTGACAAATTATCCTACTTTCACGGGAAAAACTGACGAAATTAGTATCTTGATAGGATAAAGGGAGTAAAGGTAGTTTGAAATTGGGAACCCTTGTAGAAGAAGGAGATTGACTCAACTAGGAATCCTTGTGAGAGACGGAGTCTGGCCCCTGTTATTATTATAAATAGGAGGGTAGAACATGTGTAGAGGACATCTGAAAATCATCACAAGAGAGAGATTAGAACCAAAAAGTTCTGATTTGTAAAAACAAAGAGGCCCGAAAGGCATATTTGAGCAATAAAAGAGCACCACCCTGTTCTTGCCCGTGGACGTAGGTCGGATCTCAAAATCCGCCGAACCACGTTAAGTCACCTTGTCTGATTGGAGTATTTTCTTGTTTTCCGCTAAATTTGCTTTTGGTCCCCCATAACCAAACAAATTCACAGTTGAAGGAGGATTCCCTCGGAGGTGATATTCCCGTATTACCCTGAGACCAAAATCCACCGTCAACAGGTCGAAAAGTAAATATCTAAATAACATATTTATTTTTCTTTTTTCAATATCTTAATATAAATGTTAAGTTGTTTGTTTTTAAGAAAATAAAAACATCTGAAATATGGTATTCTAACATATATGTTCTTATAAATATTATCGATATTTATATTTATTAGTAAAGAAATTTTATAATGCCTTGACAAAGTATGAAAATTAAAAATATGTAACATATTTAATTTGATCAAGGGATGTGCACAAATCGGGTCGAGACCCAACCCACCAAACCCGTAAAAGGTGAAAATTTTCTCAGTTCGACTAAACCTGCACTGTTTGCAGGTCGGATAGAATTTATTTTTATTTTTAAGAAATCAAAAATTTATTTAAAAATTCAATATTTCACATTAAAACAAACAACATGAGTAAAGGGAAAATGATTAAAAATTCATTTACATAAGATTAAAAAATAATAAAAATATCAAATTAGTTAAAAAAAATTACAAAAATAAAATAAAAAATTTATAATACAAGTGGATTGCAGCTTGCAGGCAGGTCATGTTGAAATTCGGATTGACCAAACTTAACCCAACTCTCACGGTTGACCAGCAGATCAGATTGGGCTTGCACTTTGCACACTTAATTTTGGAGACATTAATAAATGATTATATAAGCGCAAAGAGGAAATGGAAGTCGATAAAAAAACACAAAAATAAAAATTTAACAATTTTAAAACACTTTCAATTCTCGATTGAATGTCACATTTGAAATAGATATCAACTTAACTTCCATAACTAAACTTAAAAAAATAATAATAAATAAATAATAAAAAATAATAAAAATAATAAAAAAAATTCCCACTTGATAAGATGCCAAAGAAAAATTGCAAACAAGCAATGTCCTACATGATTTTTATTAAAAATGAAACATCATTTGTGAGTAATGAATTACCAGACTCTTGCAATTTCCAATTTCATGGAAAGTATTTTCGACCCTGCAAAACCCAAAACACATTACTCTTCAAACAGAGTTCAAATGGAATCGGAAAACCAGAATGCTTTTAAAATTTGCTTGTTTTTTAAGAACAAAATTAAGGTACTGAGAGATACATCCGCTACTTAGCCTGAGGATGAGAAGCAATGAAATTAACAGCCATATTAATGGTACTGATCTTGTCTGCTTCATTGTCTGGGATCTCAAATCCAAATTCTTCTTCAAGTGCCATTACAATCTCCACAGTGTCCAAACTATCTAAACCAAGATCATTCTGGAAATGGGCATTAGGTGTAACCTGCAAAAGAGAAAAACCGGATATCTGTTAATTTTGTACAAGGGAACAAGATTCCCAAAGACGGGAGTACTGCAGCCGCTGCATAATTTTGTACCCCCCATAATACATGCAGAGTGAAGAGAATTAATCTAATAAATGAAGAGAATAAGACACCGTAGATCATGCCTCAAAGCAGCTGCCCACATCTTAACAAAGCATACTTTTTCCTGGGATTAAAACAAACACCCATGAAAAGTGAATCCACATTGCACTATAACCATACAAGGAGACAGGGATAAATGTGCCAAACTGACAGAAGTTAAGTGCCACCATGCATGGAGTACTACAGACTACATGATGAAAATTTTGGAGTAGAATAGAAGTATACAGGCGGTAAATAACAAATGTATCAAACTTCAAAATTTGGCAGCAGATTTACCCAACCGTAAGTTTCATGGCCAAATAATGACGGACTCCAAAAAATCATAAATCAACTCAGAACATTCTGGACTCCAAACATCCTTCAGATTTATAAATACCCACCAAAAAAGTACAACTCAAATTAGAAATTTAGTCAGTATGATCAAGGAATGGTGGCCTCATGCTATACCAATATATGAAAGGGAATGCCATCTCTTTATCACATTATTTGGAAAGCCAACAAGCACACATCTAAGAAATGCAGATGACATGCAATGCAGCTCAAGGAAGAGAAAGTTTAAGCATAAAAGAAATTTAGAGATGTGGTCTGAATTGTTTTCAGGACTGCTAGGAGAACCTGCATGGATCGGTTACACAAGTATTTGTATGTTTCTAACATAACAAATAATGATGATGTTAAAATAACTAAGAACATATGTCAAGATTTCCAGTGCAATTTTTAGGTATTTCTTTTAATGAAAATGCCTGGTAGACAACTAAACTTTATGAAGTAATAAGATTTAGTGATCAGATCTAATTCTTGAATTTTCCATACTTGTAAGTCTTGTATAATTTGTAAACTTTTAAGATACTGAAGTGGAATGGTTGGAAAGAGAATCTTATTATCTATATCTGGCGATACAGATATTGTAGACACTGCTCTAAAACGCGCCGCCTAAGTGCGCCTAGGCGGCGCGTTTTTCGCTCGTCGCGGCCCAGCCGCGGCGATTACGACCGAATCGATGGAGGTAGGCGCGCGAAGCGGTCGGCGGCGTGAAATGGGCGCCTAGGCGCCGATTTGGCCGGAAATCAGCCGCGCAGGCGCCGAGACTCGGCGCTTGTTTTTTTTCACCCTAATCCCCCAAAACGTAGTCGTTTTGGGGGATTAGGGTTATAAAAAAAAAAAAAAAAAAAATATCGATCCTCAGTTTCTGCTTCCTTCTTCGTTTTCGTTTCTGCTTCTGTTCTTCAGTTATTTGTCCGAATTGATAATTAGCGCTTCTGTTCTTCAGTTCTGCTTCTATTCTTCTGTTCTTCATTTCGCTTCTGCTTCTTCATTTGGTAAGTCTCATTTTTTGTATTTATTTTTCCTCTGTTTTTGTTTTGATTTTATTTCTTTGTCCAAAAAATTACATATTGATATTAGATTATTAATTGTTAATTGATAATAAATTGAAGACAAAGCAAATAAATTTTAGGGTTTATGGTGATAAATTGATAATTAATTGCTAATTGGGCATATTTGTTAATAATTAATAGTTATAAACTAACTAAAATAATTGCTAATTGGGAATATTAATTGATAATTATCATGACTTTTTACTAATCAAAATTGTGATTCATTCTTAGTAGGGTTAATGGCTTCTTCTTCCGCGGCTTCTAATTCAGAGTGTAGTCCCGTTCTTAAACGGAATTCAAATGATGTTGGATGGGAGTATGGGGCTTTAGTGGATCCGAATAACTTGGATAAAGTGAAATGCAAGTTGTGTTCAAAAAATTTTTCTGGAGGAGTTTATAGAATGAAAGAACATATTGGGCATATATCGGGGAATGTTGCAAAGTGTCCAAAGTCCAGTAAAGAAGATCAAGAGAAGTGTAGACAAGCCATTTTGGAGGCAAGGAATAAAAAGAAAAGAAAAGACAAGCATGTTAGTGAGATAAGGCAAGGATTTAATATTGGGGGCGATGAAGAAGATGAAATTCGTGAAATAGAAGAAGGGTTAGATTCAAGACCCCCTCGACATCGCGGCCCTTTAGCTAGGTGGACAGTGGCAACCCCTCCTGATTCTTCAGCTAGTGATGGTAAAATAATGCAGCAACAAAATATTAATGAAGCATTATTTAAAGAGAAGACACATAATGTGAAGCGATTTGTTGCTAAGTGGGTTTATGAATCTGGTATTCCGTTCAATGCCATTGACATTGATAGCTGGATAGCGATGATGGAAGCAGTTGGTCAATTTGGACCGGGTTTCAGAGGTCTAGCCAATATGAATTGAGGGAGCCATTATTGAAAGAGGAAGTTGAAAGTGTTAAAGATTTCCTGAAACAACATGAGAAGGAGTGGATGGAGAACGGGTGTTCTATCATGACAGATACTTGGAGTGATAGGAAAAGGAGATGTATAATGAATTTCTGTATTAATTGCACAATAGGTACCACTTTCCTTTCTTCCAATCAAAGTTCTGATGTGGCGCATACTGCTGAGCACATTTATGAGTATGTTATGACGGGCATTGAACAAGTGGGGGCGGAAAATGTGGTTCAAGTTGTAACAAACAATGCCTCAAACAATATGGCCGCGGCAAAGTTGTTGAAGGCGAAGATGCCAAATATTTTTTGGAGTTCATGTGCTACTCACACCATAAACCTCATGCTTGAAAGTATTGGGAAATTGCCGAGGTACAAGAAAACCATTGATAGTGCCAAGGCTTTCACCATTTTCGTGTACGCCCATCACAAGACTTTGTCCATGATGAGATCGTTTAAAAAACAGAGGGAGATAGTCAGACCGGGAGTAACTAGGTTTGCTTAAGCTTTCTTAACCTTACAAAGTTTGATAGAGAAAAAAGAAAGTTTGTGAACCATGTTTGCTAGCACGAAATGGGATGAGTGCATATGGTCGAAGCAAGCTAAAGAGAAAGCTGCATTTGCCACGGTGATGAGTGTCTTTTTGGAATGGGGTGACCCAATGTTTGAAGGTGTTTGCACCTTTGGTGAGGGTGCTTCGATTAGTTGATGAACCATGATGAGATCGTTTAAACATTGGGTCCATGAACCATCACAAGACTTTGTCCATGATGAGATCGTTTAAAAAACAGAGGGAGATAGTCAGACCGGGAGTAACTAGGTTTGCTTAAGCTTTCTTAACCTTACAAAGTTTGATAGAGAAAAAAGAAAGTTTGTGAACCATGTTTGCTAGCACGAAATGGGATGAGTGCATATGGTCGAAGCAAGCTAAAGAGAAAGCTGCATTTGCCACGGTGATGAGTGTCTTTTTGGAATGGGGTGACCCAATGTTTGAAGGTGTTTGCACCTTTGGTGAGGGTGCTTCGATTAGTTGATGGGGATAGAAAGTCATCCATGGGGTTTGTTTATGGAGAGCTAAAGAATGCAAAAGAAGAGATAAAGGATGCATTGAATAATATTGAGAGTAATTATCGGCCAATCTTGGAGATTATTGATAGTAAAATTGAAGGGCGGCTTGATACTCCGTTGCATTGTGTTGCTTATCTATTAAATCCTTACTATTACTGAGGATACAAGTATTGAGTACGATGTGAAAGTAATGGATGAGGTATTTACGGTTATGGAGGATTTCTTCCCCAATGACATTGACATGTAAAGTAAGGTGATAAATGAGGAGTTGGCTTCGTATAAGACAAAAGATGAAGCTTTTGGTAGAGAAGTGAGGTCAAAGCATGTCGGGTATCGATTGATGTTTTTAATCTAGGTAAAAACAAAGTATTCATTTGAATTATTTTGCAAAATATATAAGATTTATCATATTTCATTCAAACTATTTATGCGAATTTGTAGTTTCATGGTGGCGTATATATGGATATCATACACCAAACTTGCTAAAAATGGCAAAAATGATACTTTCATTAACCACTAGTTCATCCGGGTGCGAACGAAATTGGAGCACTTTTGAGGGGGTACATATTTAACATTAGCTAAATATTTGATTATTTTATTTTGTAATTATTAATATTAATTGATTTATTTAAATTATTTATGTAGATTCACACGAAGAAAAGGAATAGACTAGATGTGAATCGATTAAACAATCTTGTCTTTGTTTCCTTTAATGCCAAGTTGAAGAACAAGCGCAAAAGGGAGAAGGATTTGAAATTGGATGTATTACAAGCAAAAGATGCTACTAATGCACAATGATGGATTGTTGAGGGTGGTGACTCTGGTGATGATGAAGAAGTAGAGCCCGGTTCGGGGCTTACTTGGAGGATGGTTGGAGAAGCATCTGGAGCCGATGAAATATTACAACCTCGAAAAAACGCTAGAAATGCTGAATATAGAGAACTTGATGAAGAAGATTTTGATTCTGATGAAGAACCTAAGTGTAGACACTGCATTTTTACATGAAGCCCAGTGATGAGCCTCGTATGGAGGCACTACCCTTTAAGTTGCGGAAGTCGCGGGAAACGGACGTCGGAATGGAAAAATTCAAGAAATAACTACATCAACAAATTTAACTCGCTATTTGGCCTCGAGTTCGCTCGATTAATCCCTGTTTTAAAATATTAAGCCTCGAACCCCCGCACTCATCCAAAGCCACACGCCCAAGCCCAAAGAACCAAGCCTCCAAGCCCAATCCAAAATAATTAAAACATTTAAAACACATGCTAAATTAAATCAAATCCAATTAAATTAAAACAAATCAAATCAAATCAAATCAAATCTCCTAAATCCCTTTCCTAAACTAAATAAATCACCTTCCTAAATTAAACAAATCATTTCCTTATAACAAACTAATTAAATATTCCCCATTATTGCACAATCTTTATTTCCTACCCATACAAGGAAAACCCTAACCCACTCTTATAAAAAGACAAACAAACCAAACCCTTGGACCCTAGAGCTCATTCACGGCAATAACAAATAATAAAAACCCTAGTTCTCCTCTTCAGGCTTTCGACTCTCCCTTAGTTCTCCTTTCCTTCTCGGCAGCAACCCTTACCAAACGAAGATACACAACCACACAATAAACTTCACAGCCTGCTCACAAACAAACAAAGCCAATAAACCCTAACGTAACTCACACACGTTAAAGACTCACGCCACTCTCAGCAAAACAACAAACCCTAGCCTCACACGCCACTCACCAACCGACCAAACTAAACCCTAAATCCTTGACACGCAAACAGCCCCACAACTCCTCATTAATCAACCACCTTCACGAATACGACCACTCAACCCACTCACTTTAGGCACCGCCACGCCACTTTACCAACAAAGCCACACACACTCACGGTCCACTGCCCCGACACCGAATACAATAAGCTTCACCTGAGCCCATCAAACCAACGCCTCTCACATAAACTAACTGCCCATCAAAACCTTCACAAATCAACCCGCCCCCCTCACAATACAAATACTCCCACACCGACTGCTCTCAAGAAACATGCAGCCCTTCTCAACAACCGAACAAAACAAAGGCCATGTTAAACCATGCACACGTGAAGACCTTCAGCCACGCAGCCCTCAAAACAGCCCCTCATCAAGCTACCAAACCAATAACAAAAATAACCCTGAAACCGTGACCATAATCACCCAAAACCAGTCCCAAAACTCCCTGAAAACAGTCCAAAAACAGCAACAAAACAGAGAAAACAGCGGCCCAAACAGCGAAACAACGAAGGAAAACATTGAACCAGCGAACCGGAAAAGTTGCGGAGCGTTAACCCTTCCGACGACCACGTAACGCACTTCCAAGAAGCGACTTAAAAGGTAAGACCTGAGGGCACCCTTTATTATATTTTATTTTGTCGTCCTGGAAACGACATGCTCGGTTGGACGTGGAATACGTCCAACCGGGTATGCAAAGTCCTATATTGAAAACGGCCAAGTTCTTTGGTCACATATTTATTATTCCGCATTTATTTCGCATTATTAGTCTTTTATTATTTCGCATTTAATTTCCGTTTATTGTTGTTTTATTATTCCGCATTTGTTTTGTTCTCTTCGGTTATTTATAGTTATATGCATTATCATATTTCATGCATGTCAACATTGGTTTCATGATTGCGTTAATGATTGCTTGTTATCCTCTCGCGGTATATCGGATGGAAACCCAGATATAAATTCCGTAGCTGAATCCGAATAGACGGTAGTGCGGTCTGTACTTGGGATACAACTCCACGTACCGCTTGAGGAAACGTTCATGGGATTGTTATTATTTACGCTTTTATTTACGCTTTCATTATCTCTCTTTAATATTTACGCTTTTACCGTTATTATTTATTTATATTTCCGCATTTATCTATTGGTATGTTCATGGGATTGTGTGCTCGCTTTTATTCCCTTTACTCCTATGTGTGCAAACTTAGATATTGGTTGATCTTGCATGTGTATGTTGCGTAAGACTTGTTTGTACTATTGCATAATTTTTTTCATTACAATTGGCATAAGTAAGGGACCGTTCCGAACCCAACGGTTTGAGGTCTTCCCTTGCGAGGGGTGAGTGCGGCCTTAAATCATTTCCCAGTTCACACTGGGTGGCGACTCCATTTTATTTCTCCGGTTTAGTCCCCCGCGGGCTACTCCGTACTCCCGAACGGGCCGCGAGCCTGGAACAGCGTCGCCGATTTCTGTGTCTACACTAAGGATGATGAGTTTGAATTAGATGATGAAGAATTAGATATTTAGTGTAGTTTAACTTTGTTAAAGGATGATGAACATGAACTTAATTAAATGATCTTTTATATCATTATATGGTTGATTGAGTTTGATTAATGGTTTTATGTTTTATTACATTTTGATTGAATTTATATGATTTGGATTATTTATGATTTATAATGTTGAAAAATATTAGATTTTTAACTATTTACCGATTAATTGCCTAGGCCCCGCCTAGGCGCCCTAGGCGCTAGAACACTGATTGTAGAACCTTATAAACTTGTCAGCTCCCAGCAGAGTCCAGATTCTGCAATATTTGAAAATTTTCCCATAATTCTGCAATATGTTCTCTCTCAAGATCATATATTGTGTGAATGCACCATGAAGTAATAAGAATGAATGCGCATTAATACACCATGATGTAATAAGAATGAAATGCCCAAATTATCATTTGAGCGCCGCATAAAAGGTAGTGTAAGTGAATTATGAAACTATATTGATTCCATAATACAAGAAAACCCCAAAAATAATTTGTCTGTCAACATAAAGATTCAAAATATGCTCTTGGCTTGGTTTGTTATACATAAAAAGTTATGACGAAACCAGTTAGCTTGTTTATTTATTATTCTATTTCCCTCCTTCAAAGATAAACTAAAGTTACATTGGAGTTCCCAAATGATGCTAAAAACTTTAGAATCTGCAATTGATGCCCACTTACAACAAATAAATAATACCTAAAGTATAAATAATTGACACATTTTGCAAATATAAACTTTATACACAACTTATATATCTATATTCTCTGCTCAAGTAAACCTCAATCTCAACTAGCTTTTGTTGGTCACACATAATGGAAAATGTCTAGCATATGAAAATGTATGCATATGAACACTCCAAATACCTTTTGTACGAGTGAACGTACATTCTTACGCATATGATTGTAGGAGACATGCATCTACTTGTGCGCATAACCACACAAACATATATACATAGATGTATTAACACATCTGCAAACATATGCAGCATGCATGTACATACACGTGTGAAGTGAAATGCAGTTTCCACATCAGAACAAGATAAATTCTCAATAAATATCAAAAAATGAATTTCCCTTTCCATTTTTCCATTCCTTGTCCTAACACCCTAGCAAAACTACAAAACAAAAACATTAATATTGAAGTTGGGAAAAAAATTCTATGAAAATAGAAAATTTCACAATGAGCTTCCATTTAAATCTCCTAATAACCTTAAAATAATAAAATAAAAATAAAAAACACACAAGTACATAAGTCAACTTATTTATTTAAAAATTTCAGCAACCACACATAATCAATGCTTCTACTGGACATCACAAACACGCCGTGGAACAATCAACCACGCAACCTACTTCCTTTCACTCAGGTTGCACAGAGCAAATTCCGCTATGAATTTCACATTCTATCAATTTTCTCACTAAAAATACAAAAAAAAAAAAAAAAAATTAAAAGAAAAATACAAACATAATTATTTTTTAAAATATTTTTTTAAGTTCTTTTTTGGGTTACCTTGGAAGGATCAACTTTCTGGAAGTTTTTAACGACGGAAATGACGCGATCGGTGACTTCAGATTTGTCAAGGAAGGAGCCTCTGACCTCTTCAGAGAAACGGCGGCGTATGGTGTCGAATGAGAGAGAAAAAGGGCTAGGGTTTCGTGGCACGCTGGTTACGTTCACTCTCAGGTACTTCAGCAAGGCAACTCTTGCCGACGCCGCCATTTTCAGTATGTATCGAGGGTGAAGGAAGCTGCGAGTAATTGAAATGGGAAGCTGCTGCAACTGTTAGAGCTGATAAATATCGACCGACAAGCGAAGGGGGAAGCAGTTTTTGATTCGTTTGGAACTAAGGGTGGGCAGATAATCGTTTAATCTTGATGTAAATTACCATAAATTTACATTAATTCTATATATATATATATATATATATATATGAAATACATGATTAATAAATTTAATAAAAATAACTGTAACCCATACGTAGAACTAGACCTGGCCGCCGGTTCGGAACCGAACCGAACCGGCCGGTTCACGGTTCCACACTTAAGTGGAACCGGAACCGTAAACCGAACCGGAACCGAACTGGTCGGTTCCGGTTCGGTTAACGGTTCCCCTTCCGGTTTTTTTTTTTTTTTTTTTTTTTAATAATAAATTTTAAAAAATAAAAAAAATTCTATAATCGTAATGTTTTTTCATACTATCACATCATTTTTATAAAATCTTTTTTTTATAAAATTCTTTTAACATATAATCTTTTTTATAGCAAACTCTTGGCTAGTGCTTTCTTTATATAAGCGATGTGGGATATTTGTTACTTGGTTATTGTGTCCCACATCGCTTATATAAAGAAGTCAATAACCAAGAGTTGGTTATAAAAAAGATGTGGACATTCATGTTTTAGTATTGCAATTTTAAACCTCATTAAGTCATTATTATTAATTAAAAAAATTGAGAATTACTTGTGGAACCTTACGGTTCCAAGAAAATAATTTTTTTTTTTTTTTACTTCCGGTTCCAACCAGAACCGTACGGTTCCGGTTGGAACCGTTGGAACCGCTGGAACCGTTCGGTTCCAGCGGTTCCAACCGGTTCGGTCAGGGTAAGAACCCTAACCGAACCGGTCAGGTTCCGGTTCGGTTCCGGTTCCGAACCGGAACCTTGGCCGGGTCTACGTAGAACTACTTTGTCCAACTCTTGATGTTTTTTACCATCCAAGTTACCAAATATTTTGTTGTTATTCACAGTTCCACCTTAAAATATTTTGTGAACGCCATTTTACCATGTAATGGGGTTTGGTGCTTTAGGACGGACAAATAAATTATTTTTATATTCGTTAGTTGGACGGATCAGATACGGATATTGTATTCATATATCATATTCGACCCGTTTCATCCTCAATTAGTAGGAATGGTAAAATCTCGTGTGATCAGAGATCCATACAAGGCTCGCATGGCTCGATAAGTAAGGGTTGGGAACATGTAAAATTTTTATATCCGTTGATTGAACGAGTCATGTACAGTATTGGCATTCCCTTATTATACATGGCTCGTTGCCATCCCTATGTATCAAAAGGTGTTCATTTTGCAGGTCAAGTTGGGTCAAGGCAAAACCCTAATACGAGACTCAAAAAATGATATATCACATGTCGGTTGAATTAGCAGATGAGAGTTATGGCCTATTTGATATAAATTGAAATTAGGTCAAAACTTAAAAATAATAAGTACATATTGGGGACAACTGGCAAGATGTTGAAGTTATGTATGAATTTATAAATATGGTAAAACTCGAGTGGTAGAATTTTATAGGATTTATCCTACCCTATTTGAGTAGTATTAAAATATTTTACCTTTGTCACATCCCAATATATCCGGAACGTGACCGGCAGGGGCGGCATAACCGCCTCTAAGCCTATGACATGCAAATGATTTCTTGTCATGATTTATGCATCCTATTTCAAATCTAATGGATGAAAATGAATAAGAGCCAATCCTATCCTCAAGTCCGCCCATAAACAAAACCCTCATTCCTATCTGGTCGGGCCCCGATAAGGCCTATAAAGTTTTGGACAGTTTAATCGAAAATCGGTATTGCGATTAATCGTAAATAATCGGAATTAATCGGGAAGGATAAAGTTGATATTTTGTATGATTGATAATAAATAAAAACTTTAAACTCTCTCTCAAAATTCTCTAAAAATCACTAAATATCATTCATTAATTATTAAAAATTACTAAATAATATAAGAGTTTTATTATCCCGATAATAATTAGTTTAAGTTAAAGCATCTTTTCATATATTTTTTCCCCAATGGGCGTGGCTTGGTGGTGTAAGGTTCAGAATTTGAGGTCTTGGGTTCGAATCTAGAGAGTGTATTTCTTGTAAGAGCTTGGAACATCGGGGGGTTTTACCTGCTCCACTTAAGTTCGGAAGGGGTGGTTTGGCAGCGGGTTTCCAACGATTTAAAAAAAAAAAAAATCTTTTCATTTTTTAATCATTTTTAATTAAAAAAAAATTCCCATTTTCCTATAAAATTATTGAGAATAATAAAGGTGGAATTTTCAGCATTAAACAGGCAACCAGCCGCATACATTAAAAAGAAAAAGATTTCGAAAATGAAAAGGCGTCCAAAAGCACCTTAATAAGGAAAGATGAATCCAACGAAGATTTGGACTGAATCAACAACTATAAAAATAAGTCTCTAGGCACGTTAATGCACAAATAGGCTTTGTAAGCTGAACCATGTAAAACCTTGCACGTATTTATTCTTGATTTCTTTGCAGTCATATTTCCACCACACAAAAAAATTATGTGTTTGATAACGGATTATTTAGAAGAAAACCCTATTATTTCTCTAAACGAAAACTAATTGCCAATAGTTGCCACATGGACCTGTACAAATGGAAAACATTAAGGAGACCGTGAGAGAAAGAATGAGCGATTGAGGAATCGTTTGTAGAAATAAATTATTGTAAATTCTTTAATATTTATAGTATAAGTAGGAGAAACATATCCCTTAAGTAATGCATTATTGGAAAGGCATAAAGATGAAGGGACATGTCCTCTAAATTAGAAGGATGAGTCTATAGGCTTCAAAGGGCACAAGGGAATGGGTATAACCCTTAGGAATGTTACACCACAAGCCAAAGGATGCCCTCGAAGACACCCTTCCATGCCTATATAAAAGGGCATTGGGTTCATTATTAGGCATCCAGAAATTCCAACATTTACAAGTCATTCTTTTATCTAGAAAGTCATTTAAAGTCAAAAGAGTTTCCACCATTTGTCCTTGTTCAAGTTCTTGTGAAAGGAGTGCCCCTTCTACAAGAAGCATCTAAGTAATCCTGGGAGAACATTAGCCACTAGACATCCATAGAGCACATAGGCGAGATTACTAAGTTCTTAAGGACAGAGGCAACTCGACTTGGATTCAAGTTCTCAGGTTTTTCTAAGTTTCATGATTTATGTTCTATTTTGACATGTTAGTATACGATTAATTGAATGTAGCATGTTAATATGATTTAATAACACATATTCACCAACAATCCTAAGAACTTATTACTTTTAAAGTGTTGCTAAATTGAATTTTACATGTTTTAAATAGTCTTATGCCGGGAAAATGTGTTATGTGCATGAAAAATAGGCATGGACGTTCGAACGCCCGACGAAGACGTAGGTAAAAATTCTATTTTACGCAGTTTCGTTCGAACGCGTCTTCAAACGCAACTCAAACGCCAGTCTTCTACTAAAGAATGTTCGAACGCGTTTACGAACACAACACGAACGTGAACTCTTTGGAAAACTTCGTTCGAACACGTTTACGAACACTACACGAATGTGAACTCACTGGAAAATTTCGTTCGAACGGATGAACGAACGTGATGTTGGACAAATATGACCCATAGCATCACTATTTGTACAGATCATGGTGTTGTTGTACAAATTAACTATGTGACAAAGGAAATTGCTCTTTTATCATTTGTAATTAGATTACCAAGATATATAAATGATAAAAGGTCCTTATGATTAGTTTCGGATTGAGATGATATGAGACAGTATCAATCCACGAAGGTTTAATCATTAAATATCCCTAGTCGTAGTATTATTGAGATTGGACATCGATAATGCGGAATAGACTAGTATTACACTTGCGCGTTGTGGGAGCATAACAACATAGTTCTCATATATTTGGGTATTGGATACTCATGCAAGTGTAATAGGAGGTTGTGTTTACCGATGGTACGGAAACAGCTTCTCTCTGGATAGACCCCTCGGAATTCCATTGGTAGTATGACTATGTATCTATGGAAGTCCGAATCAGGGTAGGTGTATTTGGTCTTAACCTGAGACTTGCACCGCTAATACTTGCGACAATCAATATACTTTGGTTTTGGTCGTCCAGGGCTTTAACAGGTTCTGTGTACGCCTCTTTTGGGTATATTGAGAATCGTAGTGTATTGGGTGTGATGTCAAGATGAAAGTATCACTCCAGTCATAGTGGAGATGATGATCACGTAGGATACGGAACTGGTGCTCTTTATGCTGCAGCTATCGGGATATTATGACTAGGTCATGTTTATCCGATTATAGAGACTAGTTACCAGAGATCCGATATGTGCTTCGTACATGGCAGACACAATTCCAGCCTCAGGCCTTGCACGTGACATCCGATGCTGGATCGAAATATGCAATACTACGTATACTACGCCTGATAAAGATTATATATTCCTTTAAGAATATTTCTGGAGAATTGGGTAGGCACGGTACTTTGCTAGAAGCCAACCATGTCTTGTAAATCGGTAAAAACGTAGTACTAGGTGTGTACGTGTTCGGATAGTTCGACGACCGGATTTACTGCCAACATATCCGGGGATCTCATGGGTCGCTTCCCGAAAATTCACCGATGACGTATGACTCGTACTTTATTAATCTGGGATTAATTACGGAGATATTTTATCTGGGATACAATATTATTTAAAGAGATAGAACTATTAATTTGGAATTAATCGATAAAATAATATATTCGATATATTATACGAAATTGGATTTCGACGCAGAATTAAATTAGATTTTAATTCGGGCGAACGAGTTAATTTAGAATTAATTCATTAGCGACGTGAATAGTAATTTTGCTAGACATAATTATTTAATTAAATTTGATTTAATTACGTCGCAACGGAAAATTCGTTAATTCGGAATTAGCGAACCCGAGCCCGGGAGTGTTTGCGGGCCCACTCGCATTTCGAATTCAAGTGCGGCCCACAAGTCACATCACACGTCACATCACTTGTCAATCAAATGATGGATGTCTTGTCACTTTGAGTGATTGACAACCAGTCACTATTCATGAGTGATGTGAGTTGTTGGAAGGCATTAATTGCCATTTTGGCTCCAAAATTTGTTTGACCTTTTGGAAAGACATATACAAAGTTTTGGAAATCATTTTTGGTATCAGTTGAATTAGGTTTTGGAAACTAAAATACAACACACATTTCCTCCTCTCTCTCTCTCCCACAATCGGCCATGGAGCCAATTTTTCTCTCTTGTAACCGTGAGCCTATGGTTCATGATTTTGTTGCAAAATCACAAGAGCTAACACTCAAAGGAGTCATCCAAAGGTGATAGGGAAACCCACCCATGGGCATGGAATCACACATAAAGCTTGGAGCTTGGAGATTCAAACTTGGAGCACAAAAATGTAGGCCATTGCCGAGAGCACCTTGGAGGAAAAGCTTGAAGATTTTTTTTTTGTTCCTCACATCGCAAAAGCCGATCTTTGTAAGTATGATTCCGCCATACTTCTTATTGTATTCACACATGATTTCTATGCTTGAATGATCTTGGGACTAACCTAGAAACCCAACAATGGTATCTTGAGCCTTGTTTAAGCATGAAATTGAATTGGATTAAATTTTCCCCAATAATTTGGCTTGGCCGAAAGTTATGGCTTGCCCTAAGTCATGGTGATTTTTGTTTTTGATCATTGGATAAGTTGAAATCATTTTGGAAATGTTGATTTATGATTTAATTGGATTGAATTCGGAATCGGACAATATAATCCCCTAATTACCGTGAGCATAAACATGGAAAGTGATTGATTTTTGATTCAATTATGTTGGACATAAGTTGATGATGATGATAAGCATAATTAATTGTGTAAATTGGTGTTTTGGAAATATTAATTTGGTTAATTAATTATGGCTATAGACTTTGATTAATTTAATTGTGAAATTTGGAATTTTGTAATTTAATTAATTGGGCTTATTTTGGAAATGGGCTTGTAAAGTTGTATTTGGGCTTAATGGGCTTGGTTGGTGTAGACATTGCATTTTTGCATATCAGCCCGATGATGAGTCTCGTAGGGAGACACTATCTCTTTAGTTGTGAAAGCCGCTGGAAAAGGACGTTGGAAGGGTAAAGTTGGAAATTAGCATTTGGTCGGATTTAACTCGCTTGTTTCGCTTCGGGTTCGCCTGTGGGACCTCTATTTTAAAACACACCAAACCCATTAAATCACATCTCACAAATTAAATAATTAAAACATTTAAAATACATGTCACAAATTAAATTAAATTAAAATTAAATTGAATTAAATCAAAACCAATTAAATCCAATTAAATTCACAAATTAAATTAAACTAAATCTAATTAAATTAAATTTCAAAAATAAATAAATTACTCCCCTAATTTAAATCATTCACTCACCAAATTTAAATAATTTATTGTCTTAAATAATCAAATTAAATACACACATAAATTGATTTTATTCCTTTCAAAACATGCACAAACTTAACCCTAATTCTCCTACCCTCTCTATAAAAAATAATAACCCAAGACGATTCACCTCCCTCTCCCATCTTCTCTCGCGCAGCCTCCACAAACCCTAATAACCCTTGAAACACAACAACCCTCCTGACTCCACGAAACCAACCCACGCCACCTGCCCATGTCCTCACCGCTTCACCTCACTACCTAAATAGCTCACAAACACGTAGCAGCCTTGGGTTCTTCACGCGACTGACCTAGCAAGCACATCACCACGGAACCAAACACATACCAAAAAAACCCTAGAATCCTCACAGCCTCTCTTCTCTCGAACACAGCAGCCCCAGCTTCCCACCTTCACGCAGCAACCTTTCTCTCTTCCACCTTCACGGCAATACACCATACTCTCAAACACCACAGCCCCTATATCACAGCCTCTCTTCACTTCACGCTAAGGGCGACAAATCAATCAACCCTAGAGCACAACTACACATCGCATAAAACCAATCTCCCACTCACGCAAAAATTGACCTCTTCAAGCCCATTATCCACACAGCTCTTCGCCTCTCCCTGGCCAATCACGCCACACAGCTTCCATAAGCCACCTGCCCCCCACGACCTCACTGACGTATCCACACTGCAACTCCAACACACTGCCAAAACGATAAACACACAGCTCTTCACCTTTTCAATACACACACAGCCGAGACACAGTAAACCCTCACCGACTCCCACATCGACCAAACAAGATAACTGCCCTCCACTCAGCCAATTCACTTCACACCTTTAAGCCATTTAGCTACAGCTCACACGGCATCACCCAGCCCCTTAACCGACTCAGTCACAGCCACGCACCCTCATCACAAACAAAACCCTAAAACGCACATGAGGCAGACCTTTCACTCACTAACCTAGATCAGAAGCCACAAACCAGCCATCACACGCCACCTTAAAACAGTAGAGAAACGGAGTGAAAACAACAACCCGAGCAGTGAAACCGCGAGGAAAATCATTGGATTAGTGAACCAGAAAAGTTGTGGAGTATCAATCCCTCCGACGGCCGTGTAACGCGCTTTCGAGGAACGACAAAAGAAGTTAGACCTGAGGGCACCCTTTTATTCATTGTCTTTCATTTATTTTATTTAATTTGAATATTATCGCATGAGAGTTGTTTGAGGCATGATGTGATTGTTGGATGAGCGGGATATGTGTTCCCTTTTGTGGTATATCGGATGGAAACCCGGACGTAAATTCCGTAGCCGATTCCGAATGGACGGTAGTATGGTCTGCAATCGGGATACAACGCCACGTACCACTTAAGATACACGTATCTCGTTTCATCCAAATTTGTATTTGAGCATGTTATAGTCTTTAGGTTATTCGTTGATTATTTAAAGCATGGTATAATTTAGTTTGTTATTTATTTGTTAAAGCATATTTAGGTTGTCCTTTATGCATATTATTAGTTTATGATGTGTTAGGATAATGATTTATACATGTTGATTTAATGGCTCAATATGCTCGTTGTGTTACATTGCGTGGAGTTATTTGGATGAAAGCATGTTAGATCTAAGTACCATTGAGCATGATTATTAAGTAGACTTGGTTGATTCATTGCACAAATTATATCATCACAAGTGACATAAGTAAGGGACCATTCCGAACCCAACGGTTTGAGGTCTTCCCTTGCGAGGGGTGAGTGCGGCCTTAAATCTTTGTCCCGGTTCACACCGGGTGGCGACTCCATGTTATTTCATACTGCCCATCTAGGCCGCGAGCCTAGAACAGCGTCGTCCAGGTCCTGTTGTCTACAGTCTGGCGACTCCACTGGGGATAGAGAATTGGCCCCGAAATCATGTCTTGTGATGTTTATGATTTGTGCTTTAGTTAACCGTGTCTATAATGGGTTGAAGGGGTTTAGTTAAAGGCATTGTCATAAACCCGCATGAGAACCATAGTTTTATATCCTATAGAAGTTGCCCGTTTTATGCTTTTGATAACCACATGCATATTATATCTCATATGTCGCATGCATCTCATGCATACATGCATCATGTTAACCCTCTGTGTCTTAAAAGCCATCATAGATATCCGTTGGGTTAGAGAAGAAAAAAAGGTTTGTCAAGAGGAGTTTAGCAAACATGGATAGCGGGGAAAAGGAAATTGAGAAACAGAAAACCTTACGGCAAGGATAGAAAGACTATTGGGGGGCCTTCAAAAAAAAAAGAAAAGAAAAAGAAGAAAAAAAGAGAGAAAAGAAAAAAAATGAAATGAATGAAAAAAAAAAAGAAGAAAAAAAGGAAAAAAGAAAAAAAAAGGGTTGTTTAGTCCTTAATAGTTAGACATAAGTCTGATGATGAAATCGTTTGCTTTAGGATGAAATCTTAGAAACGATAAACTCTTGATGTGCTTTTATTTGATGCTTTGAATTGTTGATCTATGCTGGACTCGTAAGTACTTCACTATAGGTTCTTAGCGGTGAAAACTTGAGTAGTTGGCAATATGACTAGTTGAAAAAAATTGTAGGTCGGTGAATGACCGTTTGCTTAGATGTCTATCCTGACTTGCTTGTGTTGTGATGTGTGGTATGGTTGAAAGTAAAAGAAAAGTCTCTGAAAAAAATAAACCGCCTATAACCGATAAGCGTGAAGCTACCCATGGGCGAGTATTAGGACCACCATGAGGAGAAATGCTACCTTAAAGGGTAGGTGTGTTGAAAAAAAAACAAAAGAAAAAAAAAAGAGAAAAGAAAAAGTTCAAAATGAAAAGAAAAAGAAAACCATACCACATTGAGCACAGAAAAACAACTACAGGCATAATTGAGACATCTAGGTTGGTTTGACCCATCGATCCCGATTTTTGAAACGAAATCATTGAGTTAGCTTACCTAGGGATGAATCCGCAAAGGAACCTTTGCACACACACACTTTGAGTATGGCTTAGATAATTTATTCAAAGACTTGGATTTGAGTTGCGTTGAATGTTTTGAAGGTTCTCTGGTTTCAATACTGAGCATTCTTTGAGGGCAATAATATGTGTAACTATTGAGACTATTTCGTAACATGTGATATAGTATGATATGGAAGGCCCCACCATGTGGTTCATCTTGACCAAGTACAAACAGCGGAGAGCAGAAAGGTAAACCAAGACTGGGGGCGACTAGTCTCCCACATCGCGAATCAGGGACATAACCAGATATTGAGTCATGAAACCAGAGAGAAGACTGAGCAATCACCTGGAGAACTGGCGGAAGACTTAACCCAACGGAATAGGAAATTCATTCATGCATGCATGCATACACGTAACATATTTTGCATTCTTTTTTGTGTTTGTTTTGCTTTGTATTCACAGGTTTTGAAGAAGAAAAAGAAAAGTGGCAAAGACAAGCCAATCAGAAGCATCGATAGTACAGTCTATTTTAGAAATGAATCAGTTTTGGGGATGAGTCCAAGGGTTGAGGCCTATATCGGTCAGTTTCGGGGATGAGTCACAGGGTTGAGGCCCATATCAGTTTCAGTCTTGGGGATGAGTCCCAGGGGCGAGGCCCATATATGTATCAGTTTGGGGCGAGGCCCACATCACTCTGGGGGTGAGGCCCACATCGTTATCAGAATCAGTCTTGTCGGGTATGGCACTCTAGGGCGAGGCCCACATTATTATCAGCATCAGTTTAGCCGGGTATGGCACTCTAGGGGCGAGGCCCACATTATCATCAGCATCAATAGCAGGCTTGCCGGGTATGGCATTCTGGGGGCGAGGCCCACATTGGTTCAGTATTAGTTATGTCGGGTATGGCATTCTGGGGGCGAGGCCCACATTGGTTCAGTATTAGTTCTGCTGGGTATGGCATTATGGGGCGAGGCCCACATTGGTTCAGTATCAGTTATGCCAGGTACACAATCTGGATATAGAGATATCAGATCAGTTCTGCCAGGTACGGCACTTCGGGTATGGAGATATCAGATCAGCTCTGCCAGGTACAACACTCCGGGTATGGAGATATCAGATCAGTTCTGCTAGGTATGGTAATCCGAGAATGGATCAGAGTTCGAGAATGAACAAGCCAGGAATGGTAATCCGAGAATAGATCAGAGTTCGAGAATGAACAAGCCGAGAATGGTAATCCGAGAACGGATCAGAGTTCGAGAATGGACAAGCCGAGAATGGTAATCTGAGAACAGATCAGAGTTCGAGAATGGACAAGTCGAGAATGGTAATCCGAGAATGGATCAGAGTTCGAGAATGAACAAGCCGTGAATGGTAATCCGAGAATGGATCAGAGTTCGAGAATGAACAAGCCGAGAATGGCACTCCGAGAATGGATCACAGTTCGAGAATGAACAAGCCGAGAATGGAAATCCGAGAATGGAAACACAGTTCGGGGATGAACAAGCCGAGAATGGCACTCCGAGAATGGAAACACAGTTCGGGAATGAACAAGCCGGGAATGGCACTCCGAGAATAGAAATACAATTTGGGAATGAACAAGTCGGGCAGTCTTGCCAAGTATGACACTCCGGGTATGGAGACACTTCAGTATTAGTATCAGTTTGGGGCCGAGGCCCACATCAGTATCAGTATCAACTTGGGGGCGAGGCCCACATTATCAGTATCAGTTTGGGGCGAGGCTCATGTCAGTATCAGTTCAGGGGGCAAGGCCCACATCATCAGTTTGAGGACGATGTCCCTATTGTCAGCGATATTGGGTCGAGGTGCCCCCATTGTCGGTTGTAGTTCCGGGATGAGTCCCAGGGTCGAGGTGCCCAATACATTATCAGCTTGAGGGCGAGGTCCCTATTGTCAGCGGTGTTGGGTCGAGGTGCCCCCGTTTTCGGTCGTAGTTCCGAGATGCGTCCCAGGGTCGAGGTACCCACTACATCATCATATACAGGGCAAGGTCCCTATTGTCAGCGGTGTTGGGTCAAGGTGCCCCATGTTGTCGATTGTAGTTCCGGGTCGAGGTGCCCAGGGTCGAGGTGCCCACTACATCATTATCAGTTCGAGGGCGAGGTCCCTATTGTCAGCGGTGTTGGTTCGAGGTGCCCCCGTTGTCGGTTGTAGTTCCGGGTCGAGGTGCCCACTATATCATTATAAGTTTGAGAGCGAGGTCCCTATTATCAGCGGTGTTGGGTCGAGGTGCTCAGGGTCGAGGTGCCCCCGTTGTCGATTGTAGTTCCGGGTCGAGGTGCCCAGGGTCGAGGTGCCCACTACATCATTATCAGTTCGAGGGCGAGGTCCCTATTGTCAGCGGTGTTGGGTCGAGGTGCCCCCGTTGTCGGTTGTAGTTTCGGGATGCGTCCCAGGGTCGAGGTGCCCACTACATCATATTTTGGGGATGCGTCCCCGGGCCGAGGCCCATTTTGTCAGCGGTATTGGGATGCGTCCCAGGGTCGAGGCCCCCGTTGTCGGTTGCAGTTATTGGGATGCGTCCCAGGGTCGTGGACCCACTGCATCAGTTTGGGGATGCGTCCCCGGGCCAAGGCCCAATTTGTCAGCGGTATTGGGATGCGTCCCAGGGTCGAGGCCACCGTTGTCGGTTGCAGTTATTGGGATGCGTCCCAGGATCGAGGTCCGCTGCATCATCAGCTCAGCGGAGCAGCAGGCAAGTCAGGTGGCAGCTGGCGAGCCAGGTAAGTAAAAATGCATTGCATAACTTTGATAGGATTGTTCAAAGTCACACACTGCACAAGTCCCATCAAAGTGGGGGCGACTGTAGACATTACATTTTTGCATATCAGCCCGATGATGAGTCTCGTAGGGAGACACTATCTCTTTAGTTGTGAAAGCCGCTGGAAAAGGACGTTGGAAGGGTAAAGTTGGAAATTAGCATTTGGTCGGATTTAACTCGCTTGTTTCGCTTCGGGTTCGCTTGTGGGACCTCTATTTTAAAACACACCAAACCCATTAAATCACATCTCACAAATTAAATAATTAAAACATTTAAAATACATGTCACAAATTAAATTAAACTAAATTAAAATTAAATTGAATTAAATCAAAACCAATTAAATCCAATTAAATTAAATTCACAAATTAAATTAAACTAAATCTAATTAAATTAAATTTCAAAAATAAATAAATCACTCCCCTAATTTAAATCATTCACTCACCAAATTTAAATAATTTATTGTCTTAAATAATCAAATTAAATACACACATAAAGTGATTTTATTCCTTTCAAAACATGCACAAACTTAACCCTAATTCTCATACCCTCTCTATAAAAATAATAACCCAAGACGATTCACCTCCCTCTCCCATCTTCTCTCGCGCAGCCTCCACAAACCCTAATAACCCTTGAAACACAACAACCCTCCTGACTCCACGAAACCAACCCACGCCACCTGCCCATGTCCTCACCGCTTCACCTCACTACCTAAACAGCTCACAAACACGTAGCAGCCTTGGGTTCTTCACGCGACTAACCTAGCAAGCACATCACCCACGGAACCAAACACATACCAAAAAACCCTAGAATCCTCACAGCCTCTCTTCTCTCGAACACAGCAGCCCCAACTTCCCACCTTCACGCAGCAACCTTTCTCTCTTCCACCTTCACGGCAATACACCATACTCTCAAACACCACAGCCCCTATATCACAGCCTCTCTTCACTTCACGCTAAGGGCGACAAATCAATCAACCCTAGCGCACAACTACACAGCGCATAAAACCAATCTCCCACTCACGCACAAATTACCTCTTCAAGCCCATTATCCACACAGCTCTTCGCCTCTCCCTGGCCAATCACGCCACACAGCTTCCATAAGCCACCTGCCCCCCTCGACCTCACTGACATATCCACACTGCAACTCCAACACACGGCCAAAACGATAAACACACAGCTCTTCACCTTTTCAATACACACACACACCGAGACACAGTAAACCCTCACCGACTCCCACATCGACCAAACAAGATAACTGCCCTCCACTCAGCCAATTCACTTCACACCTTTAAGCCATTTAGCTACAGCTCACACGGCATCACCCAGCCCCTTAACCGACTCAGTCACAGCCACATACCCTCATCACAAACAAAACCCTAAAACTCACATGAGGCAGACCTTTCACTCACTAACCTAGATCAGAAGCCACAAACCAGCCATCACACGCCACCTTAAAACAGTAGAGAAACGGAGTGAAAACAACAACCCGAGCAGTGAAACCGCGAGGAAAATCGTTGGATTAGTGAACCAGAAAAGTTGCGGAGTATCAATCCCTCCGACGGCCGTGTAACGCGCTTTCGAGGAACGACAAAAGAGGTTAGACCTGAGGGCACCCTTTTATTCATTGTCTTTCGTTTATTTTATTTAATTTGAATATTATCGCATGAGAGTCGTTTGAGGCATGATGTGATTGTTGGATGAGCGGGATATGTGTTCCCTTTTGTGGTATATCGGATGGAAACCCGGACGTAAATTCTGTAGCCGATTCCGAATGGACGGTAGTATGGTATGCAATCGGGATACAACGCCACGTACCACTTAAGATACACGTATCTCATTTCATCCAAATTTTTATTTGAGCATGTTATAGTCTTTAGGTTATTCGTTGATTATTTAAAGCATGGTATAATTTAGTTTGTTATTTATTTGTTAAAGCATATTTAGGTTGTCCTTTATGCATATTATTAGTTTATGATGTGTTAGGATAATGATTTATACATGTTGATTTAATGGCTCAATATGCTCGTTGTGTTACATTGCGTGGAGTTATTTGGATGAAAGCATGTTAGATCTAAGTACCATTGAGCATGATTATTAAGTAGACTTGGTTGATTCATTGCACAAATTATATCATCACAAGTGACATAAGTAAGGGACCATTCCGAACCCAACGGTTTGAGGTCTTCCCTTGCGAGGGGTGAGTGCGGCCTTAAATCTTTGTCCCGGTTCACACCGGGTGGCGACTCCATGTTATTTCATACTGCCCATCTAGGCCGCGAGCCTAGAACAGCGTCGTCCAGGTCCTGTTGTCTACAGTTGGGCCAAGTTTGGTTTAGGCTAATTGGTTGGATGCAATTGGGCCCAAAACCATATCCATAAAGTCCAAATATAACTAATGGACCTTTAAAACTTTAATTGGGCCTAATGGGCCTAAATTGGTTTCATGGCAAATAAGGGTGATTCCTTAAATGGGCTTTGGTATTTCGGTTTGACCAATATTGACCAAAGTCCATGCCTTCTGAAATTAATTGAAAGCCCATTGGACTTTAATTAAATTGACATTGGATGATAATTGGGCTTTGAGACCCGTAATGATTAGATTTAGAATCTAAGTCGTAAAGGCACATTAAAAAGTGTAATTATTTAATTTAGAATTAAATATAGAATTAGTATTGAATACAAATTCAATTGGATTTAATATTGTATTTTAATATAATTCAAGAATTCGTACTTTGAGTACTTATTCTTAAAACGAGTTGGACTCGCGCAAAATCAAATCGTTGTTTGAACATTGGATGGTCATTTATTTCAGATTAATTAATTGGATTAGATTGATTGATACATGCTTTGTGTGAATACATGGATGCGATGTATGAATAATGTATATCGGATGGATATTAGATGGGTGTGGGCAATTTTGGAAATTATTGTAATAAATTTAGAATTTATTAAATTGGTCCTGCGTGTCCAGCCTATTACCTCTTGACTCTTTGTATTTCTCTTCTCACATATTCCCCTTAATGTAAATGAGGTTTCTTTAGAAGTGTTATGTAATCGGGTAGAAGTAAAAATTGTGCTAGCGGGAGAGAAGAAATTGAGGGATTTGTTCTAGGAACAATGTTTTTAAATATCCATCTGCATATCATTATTATTTTATTTATATGCGCCTTATTATATTTTTAGAATGCATGTTTAAAGGTGTATGATGATTAGACCTTAACAAAGATAATTAATTGGTTGCCAATTACGCGAAAAACCCTCAAAATATATTAAGCATTTTTCCTTCCATTGAGTGATTCCTACTCAAGATCCAAGATTGGCACTGGTTTGTTGGCCAAAGTCAGACCTTTGTCCATCGCGAATGTGTTTGAATCATGAAGGCTTTGTTCCATATCGGTGTCTTGTCCAAGTTTTGATTTGTTGGCCAAAGTCAAGATCACTTCTTGTCCATCGACATCGATTACGAAGCTTTCCAAAGTCAATGGGTTCCGCTTAACTGGGATCATTAAGTTTGTTGTGCCAAAGCCAAGGCTTAATTGATTCAGGGGAAAAAGGTTAGGGAATATATTGGATATATTGGCATATATAAGATATATGTTTCGACTTGGATGTCCACCTACTGGATCTAGGAATTGGATGAGATCCAATTGATCTTAGAGATCTACCTAGTTAATTATCATACAATTTGTTGGCCAAAGTCAAGATTGTGTGTTATTTAACGGGATCCTAGCCCACTAGGAAACAAGGTTTCCCGAGTACTCCACAGAGGGTTAGAGGCTCGCCAAAAAATAGTGGGAGGCAAGTATTAAATTTGCAATATTCGTTTAGTTACTTGCCAATACGCGCTCATTTCATTTTTCGTCAATAAATTAATATATTAATTGGACTAATATTTAATGTTGTTTTAAATTAAACAGTTGGACTGTATTCAAACTACTTCAATTAATAGTTGATTTTATAATTGGATTATAGTAATCAATATAATTAAATTTAACCAATCAAATTATAGTTGATTATATAGTTAGACTATAGTAATCATTATAATTTATAGTACTTGAAATCGTTGATTGGATAGTTGGACTATAGCAATCAAGAATAACTGAAAGATTAGTGTTTAAAACATAATCCTGGGTGAAAATGTCATTAAACGACTTTAATTTTCAAATTGGGAATAAAATCTCAGGATAGTCCTGGAGATCGAGAAGTTACTTTATTTGATAGAGTGACGTCTCGAGCCTAAGCCCGAAGTTGAGAAAATAGTAGAACATGATATTTGGAATATTCATGTGATGATAACTTTAGTGCTTAATCTGTTATGCTTGCCGCAAAGACTCCTTAATTTCTTAGTCAGAACTAAGGATTAGATCCTTATAGAATGATATTGAAATTGAAGGATCTTCATAGATATATCCTTAGATCTTAGAAGTACAAATTGCAATAGAAAACTCTTGGAGAGTTAATGGATATACTCAAGGAGACAAAGCCAGAGTTTGCAATAGGCAAGAAGCGCAATGCGCATCTTACTTCGACATCCCTGAAGGCCAAGGCTTGGCCAAAGGCTTCTGGGTGTGGAAAATGGGCAAAGGCAAAATCATCACAGTCTTCTGGGAAGATAAATGACATATCCCAAAATGTCAGCCTAAACTGTGGCAAACAGAGTCACTGGAAGCGTGACTGCCGTATGGACAAGGCAGACATGAAGGAATTGAAGACGGGCAAGGCTCCGACTTCAAATATGTTTGTCATAAACATGTTCGATACTAGATGTGGTACATTAAATATGTACTGATATGCAGAATCTGCTAATTAGCAGGATACTGACTTCAGTTGAGATTGATATGCGAATTGAAAACGGGACGAGAGTCGCTGTTTTAACCGTAGAAACCTAAGTTTAGGAACTACCCTTCAGGTATGTACTAAAATTAGGAAACTGTTAGAATGTAACTAGTTTGACTAGAAACATTATCTCTATATCAGGGTTTAACCCGTTGCGGGTATACCTTTATATTCTAGAACACTAAAGTGTTTCATTTTATAAAGATGATATTGAGATAAAAACATTAGATGTGAATAACAGTATTTATATTTTGAATATAAATAAATCTCATACATATAACAGGACAAACAAATAGCTCAAACTGATTTAATTAGATGAGACTTATTTGTGGCATTGTTGTCTGGGACACAATTAACAAGATTCGTATATCCACACTTTTGAAGAGTGGATACTATGACGGAATTGATTCTATTCAAATAATATCTACGAATCTAGTTTATTTTGCAAAGTGCCTAAAACACCTTTTACTTGGTAAAAGTACAAGTGCCACCAATCTGTTAGCCCTCGTTCATAGTGAAGTAAGTGGGCCCATGTATAGCTAGGCTAGAGGTGGATATGAATACTTCAAAACCTTTACAGATGTGGCATCGCGTTATGGTTATGTGTTTCTTGTGAAACACGAATCAGAAACTTTTGATAAATTCAAAGAGTTTCGACACGAAGTAGACAAACATATTGGCTAAAGTATTAAACCGTCACGGTTAGACCGTGGTGGAAAATACTTAAGCTATAAGTTTCTCAATTACTTGAAAGAGTATAGTATTCTTTCAATGAGGACTCCTCCCGGAACACGTCAATTTGACGGTGTGTCCGAACAGAGAAACCAAATTTTGTTGGACATGATAAGGTTAATCATGAGTCGCTCTGAGCTACCATTTCCTTCAAAGGATACGCATTAATCAGTGCAAAACTTATTTTGAATAAGGTTCCATAAAAATCTGTTAGACATACTTCATATTAGATATGAACAGGAAAGAAACTGAGTTTTCTCATTCCTGTAGATTTGGGAATGCTGGGCAAACGTTTGGATGATACCAAATTAGAACCCAAATCGGATAAGTGCCTAAGTTGTGGGTTATCCTAGGGAAACCAAAGTATAGTACTTATACAACTCACTAGAGAACAATTTAATTGTTGCCCGCCATGCGGTTTTCGAAAGAGGAATACCGATATGCAATGGTAAGTAGGAGGAAAATAAAATTCGATGAAAATCAGAGTAATATTGTTCCAGGCTCCGATTCCTTAACGGAACACAAACAGTTCATTAGGGATGAAACTGTACCATAATCTTTGAATACACAAGAATCGCGGTAGTCGGAGAGAGTCAGAAAACAACCTAGAAGGTATGGGTTTCTGATCTCACCTTGTATGAGGAAGTGATGAAACTGACTGCGTATGAGGAAGTGATACAAGGTATCGACTCCCAATTATGGCAAAGTACCATGATGTCCGAAATGGATTCCATTATACCAACTCAGTTTGGAAGCTGGTTGATGTACCGGAAGGCATTGTGTCTATTGGTACTATATAAGTCTTCAAGGAAGACATACATGGAAGGCAACATACCAACGTGCTAAGCTGAGCTTGTAGCGAAAAGGTATCGTTATCAACATTGTGTCGATTACGACGAAACCTTTTAACTGTTGCCATGGTTAAATCCATTCGGACAATGCTTGCTAATGCTGCATGTTTCATTTATGAAATATGGCAACTGAACGTCAAAATCGCTTTCCTTAAATGGAAACCTTTTGGAGGATGTTTACAACATCCTGACGGTTTTTTTGTACCAAAACAAGCAAACAAGGTTTGCAAGATTAATTCGATCCATGTATGGATTGAAGCAAGCATTGCGTTCTTGGAACTATCGTTTTGTTGTAATCATAATGGTGTATGATTTAATTCAAAATGAAAATAATTCTTGTGTATATAAGGAGGTTAGTGGGAGCGCACTGACAATGAATGTCCTAAGTAATGATGACATATAATTTCTTGGAAATGATATTTCCCATAATAAAATCGGTGAAAGCTTGGTTTCATGAAAAATTCTCCGTAGAATTCTTTGGAGAGACAACCTTTATTCTAGGAATAAGGATCTATTGGGATATATCTAAAAGTTGTTGGCACTCTCCGAGAACTCGTACATTGAAAAATGTACGCGACCTGGTGTCTCATATGCTTTGAGCATATGGAGTCACAATCGGGCCAATCCAAGTGATAGTCACTGGATTGATGTTAAGAACATCCCTAAGTATCTTAGATGATCTAAGGATACTTTCTTATACTATGGAGAAGGAGAACTTGAAGTGACTGGGTTCACTGCTGCAAGTTTCCTAACCGATAAAAATTACTATAAGTCGTAATAAAGGTATTATATAGTTTGAATAACGGAACAGTGAGCTGGAAATCTTCCTAGCAAGATACTGTTGCCGAATAAACAACAAAAACGGAATATTGTTGCAGCTGAGGCAGCAATAGAAGTCTTTTGGATTGGTAATAATCCTAATCAGATTAGGAGTAGTTATGTTAGTAGCTGAGCTAGGCTACAACACAGGCTAAAGAATTAATGGTCTCATCAACGATCCAGATATATACTTCAAATATTCATCTGATTCGTTCGGATCATACATCGTGGCGATGTGATGATCGAATAAATCGCATAAGATGATAACACCACAAATCCGCTGACGAAAGCCTTTTCTCAGCAGAATTTTGAGCGAACCGTACATAGTTCGGGTGTAGGACATTTGAGTGATTGGCTATAGGCCAAGTGGGAGATTGTTGGACAATTATGACCCATAGCATCACTATTTGTACAGATCATGGTGTTGTTGTACAAATTAACTATGTGACAAAGGAAATTGCTCTTTTATCATTTGTAATTAGATTACCAAGATATATAAATGATAAAAGGTCCTTATGATTAGTTCCGGATTGAGATAATATGAGACAATATCAATCCACGAAGGTTTAATCATTAAATATCCATAGTCGTAATATTATCGAGATTGGACATCGATAATGCGGAATAGACTAGTATTACACTTGTGCGCGTTGTGGGAGCATAACGGCATAGTTCTCATATATTTGGGTATATGATACTTATGCAAGTGTAATAGGAAGTTGTGTTTACCGATGGTACGGAAACAGCTTCTCTCTAGATAGACCCCTCAGAATTCCATTGGTAGTATGACTATGTGTCTATGGAAGTCCGAATCAGGGTAGGTGTATTTGGTCTTAACCTGAGACTTGCACGCTAATACTTGCGCGAATTAATATACTTTGGTTTTGGTCGTCCAGGGCTTTAACAGGTTATGTGTACGTCTCTTTTGAGTATATTGAGAATCGTAGTGTATTGGGTGTGATGTCAAGATGAAAGTATCACTCCAGTCATAGTGGAGATGTGTTGGACAATTATGACATATAGCGTCACTATTTGTACAGATCATGGTGTTGTTGTACAAATTAACTATGTGACAAAGGAGATTGCACACTTATCATTTATGATTAGATCACTTAGATATATAAATGATAAGAGGTCCATATGATTTGTTCCTGGATTGAGAATGATATGAGATAGTATCAGTGCACGAAGGATAAATCATTAAATATCCCTAGTCAGAGTATTATCGAGATTGGACATCGATAAATACGTAAAAGACTAGTATTACACTTGTGCGTGTTGTGAGAGCACAACGACATAGTTCTCATATATTTGTGTATAGGATACTCACGCAAGTGTAATAAGAGGTTGTGTTTTACCGATGGTATGGGAAACAGCTTCGCTCTGGATAGACCCCTTCAGAATTCCATTGGTAGTATGACTATATCTCTTTGGAAGTCCGAAATCAGGGTAGGTGTATTTGGTCATAACCTGAGACTTGCACCGCTAATACTTGCGACAATCAATATACTTTGGTTGCGGTCGTCCAGGGCTTTAACCGGTTCTGTGTATGCCAATGCTGGGTATATTGAGAATCGTAGTGTGTTGGGTGTGATGAAAAGACGGAAGTGTCACTCCAGTCATATGGAGTTGATGATCGCGAAGGGATACAGAACTGGTTCTCTATAAAGGTTACAACCGTCGGGATAATATGACTTGGTCATAATTATCCGATTATAAAGAGACTAGTTGCTCGTAATCCGATATATGCTTCGTACGGGGCAGACACTGTACCAGCCCCAGGCCTTGCATGTGATCATCTGATACTGGACAGAAATACACAATACTACGTATACTACGCCTGATATAGATCGTTTATTCCTGTAAGCATGTTTATGGAGAATTGGGTAGGCATGACGCTTTGCTAGAAGTCAACCTTGTCTTGTAAATCGGTACAAACGTAGTACTAGGTACTTACGTGTTCAGATAGTCCGACGACCGAATTTACTGCCAACATATCCGGGGATCTCATGGGTCGCTTCCCGAAAATTCACCGATGACGTATGACTCGCACTTTATTAATCTGGGATTAATTAGATGAGAGAGAAAATTAATCTGGGATTAATTGCAGAGATATTTTATCTGGGATAAAATATCATTTAAAGAGAGATAACGATTAATTTGGAATTAATCGGTAAATTAATATATTCGATATATGAAATGAAATTGGATTTCGACGCAGAATTAAAATTAGATTTTAATTCCGGCGAACGAATTAATTTAGAATTAATTCGTTAGCGATGTGAATAGTGACTTCACTAGGCGTAATCATTTAATTGCGTCGCAACGAAAAATTCGTTAATTTGGAATTAGCGAACCCGAGCCCGGGATTATTTGCGAGCACATTCGCATTTCGTATTCGAGTGCGGCACGCAAGTCAAATCAAGCGTTAAATCGCTAGTCACATCAAGCGTCAAATCACATGTCACTTTGAGTGATGTGACATTTGATTGATTGATGTGAGTTGATGTGAGATGATTGAAAGCATTTAATGCTTGACGTTTTTGAAATTGAAAAGTGGTAAATGGTTAATTAATTTTGGAAATTATAAACCTATTACACTTTTTATTTCTCTCTCCATGGTTCACGGTTTTTGGAGCCAAAAACCATCTCTCTCTCCTCTATTTTTCCTCTCTTCTTCCTCACGCCCAAGGGGCGGCTGCCTTCTTCTTTTCTGGTTCAAAACCGAGTGTAGTAAGAGAAGCAAATGAGTGATTTTGTTGCAAAATCAAAGTGCTAGCACCCTCTAGGAGACATACCAAGGTGATAGGGCAGTGATTTCGTTAGCCTGGAATCCATTGTTGAAGCTTGGAGCTTGAAGATGAAGATGGAGTCCAAATACCCACCATGACCGAATCCTTGGAGCCCAAACCAGTGAGTTTGCCGAGCTTGACAGAGGCGGGAAATGGAGTTTTGTTCTTCGATGCATCCAATCCATTCATTGTGAGTATGATTCTGCACCTCATTTGATGTGTATTCATACTTGTTTCTTGCTTGATTAATGATCTTGGGAAGATAAGAAAACTCCAACAATGGTATCTTGATCAAGGTTGAAATTGATTTTAGGGTTAAAATTAGGTAAAACAAATTTGAGCATGATTTAATGAAATTGGTTGATTTAGTATGCTTAAAACATGTTTAATTGAAGTTTGATTGGATCAATTTCATGAAATTTGATTGGATCAATTTTTTGTCCAAATCTTAGGCTTGGCCGAGAGGTATATGCCCTAAAGGGTCTTGGAATTTTTGTTTCGTTGCTCATTGGAAGACTTGAAGCGATTGGGTAATGTTGATTGCGGATTCAATTGGATTGGAATCAGAATCGGACTTAAAAACCCTATCATTGCCGAGACTTGAATAGCATGAATTGGGTTTGATTTTTTAATCAAAATGTGTTGGACATGTGATGATGATAAAGAGCATGATTAGTTGTGTAAATTGATGATTTGGAAATGTTGATTTATGTAATTAATAATGCTATGCACTTTGTTTAATTAAATTATGAAATTGGATTTTTATGGTTTAATTAAATTGCACTAATTTTGGAAATGGGCTTGAAATGTTGTAATTAGGCTAATTGGGCTTTGTTGTACAAAGTTGGGTTTAGGCCAAATGGATTGGATCCAATTGGGCCCAAAACCGCATCCATAAAGCCCGAATGCGACTATTGGACCTTTAAAGTTTAATTGGGCCTTATGGGCTTATGGGGTAACTCCCGGATTGGACTTTGGTTATCGGTTTGACCCGAGTTGACCAAAAGTCCACGCCTTAAGAAATTAATTAAAAGCCCATTGGACTTTAATTAAATTGACGTTGGACGTTAATCGGGCTTTGAGTCCCGTAGCGATTAAATTTGGAATTTAAATTGAAAAGGTTTATTAATAAAGTGTAATATTTAATTTGGAATTAAATAGTGAATTAGAATTAAATACAAATTGAATTGGATTTAATTATGTAATTTAATTTAATTCGAGAATTCGTACTTTGAGTACTTATTCGCAAAACGAGTTTGACTCGAGCAAAATCAAATCGTTGTTTGAACATTGGATGATCACTAATTATCAGATTAATTAATTTGATTAGATTGATTGATAACATGCTTGTGTGAATACATGGTTGCGATGCATGAATTGTAGGGGTTTTTAGGGGCTAAATCCGGTAACGCAGCGGAAGCGGTGGAAAATCGTATTTTCCGATTTCAAAACTTTTTCTCGAATTAGTTAAATAAACATATTTATTTAATATTCCAAAAATCAAATTATGAAATAAAATTCAAATGAATCATATTCAAGTGAATTTACCGAAATGCCCTTACATTGATATTTTGTCCATTTTAGTCCGAAATTGATCTAATCAATTTTGAATGATTCTAAATCATTTCTAAGATGAACTTAGCATGTTCAAAACATCAAAACACCAAAAGCAACCAAATCCCCAAATTTCCAACTCTTGGCCGAATGCACCACCTTGGTGCCAATTGTGCACTTTGTCATTTCATGCATCAAAACACATCAAGATGTAATCCAATGAACATGAAACTTTATATGCATCATATACACATCCAAATTCAAAACATATATGAAAATCCCCAAATTTGGAATTGGTCATGAACCCTAATTTTTCAATTTCTTCAAATTGGACAAATTAGACCAAATTGGTTAAATCAATTACTTTAATCATGTTTCTTCCATCCAATCAAAGTCTCAACACAATGAAACAACTCAAGATCAAATCTAGGTCATCTAAGAGTGGGTCAACAACTCTAGATTAGCAACATGGTTTCCAAAACCTTAAAAGAAAGCTTATAACTACAATAGTCACAACCTTCCTCCATCATACATGCACAACACTTCCATCAAGACTTCCATCAACAAAAACACAAGGAATAAAGAAAGAAATAACCTAAGAACATCATATGTTAAAGCCTAGATCCTAAGAAACATTTTCCTTTCTAATAGCAAGTTGGAAAAACTCACTAAAATCCAAGCTTTCTTTGATTTCTTCTTTCTTTCTCACAAGCTTCCTTTGCTTCCATTAATGTAGTTTTTCTTTAAAGTGTATTAGGTTAAGAATGAAATGAAATGAAAAACAATATATACTTGTATCAAAATGGCCTTGGCTGAAATTCACTAAAGGAAATACAAGTTTTGTAATTTCAATTTCATTTCACTTTACATTTAATCAACTTGATAAAATATCTTAATAACACTTTATAGATATTTATATTAAGTCAACAAATGCAATTAAGAAGAATATAACTCTTATATTTAAGTGTTATGGCCGAAATTAATGAAAAAGAAAGGAAAAAGATATTTTCATTTTCAAACAATTTTGAACAAATATCTTAAGAAGTCAAAATCAATTTGACAACCTTTTCCTTTAATGTATAAGTCAACAATTGCAACTTATAATCATTTCCTAACTTTATCATTTGGTGATATATTTATATTTTAATTATATTAATCATTTAACAATTAAATAATTAAATAATTAATTAAATACAAATATATCAAATATATGTATTATATTTACTTTAAATATCTCAAACACATATATTGATGATATATGTCAAATACCTTTATTTGACCATTTATTAATGTGTATTTAATAATATCATATATTAAATACAAATACACATTAATTAGGAAATGACAGTTCGGCCCGTTCGCATGTATTTTTCGTTTAACGATTAAACGATTTATAAATAATCATCATTATTCATAAATGTTGCTCTAGTGCTCTACGAGTATGTTTCATTATTGAGACTCTCTAGATTCAGGTATATCCATCACGAAATCCAATTTCATGTCCATAATCTATCCACCCGTAGATTATGACGATCACGGATAAACTAGCTGAATCATACGGGTCGAGGTCATTGCATACGTATAATCCCTCCGTCACAGGTATCCAGATAATCCCAGAGATATAGATGTAAACGTCAAATCTCTATAGGTATTATCTCGTCGACGTATCTATTAGCAATCTTTAAATAACACTCGGAACTTACTTCCGATGTATACTGTGGCCACAGATTTAACAGACTGCTAATAATATATGGACTACCTATGCTCTGTACACAGAACTGACGGATCCTATCTTGACACACACAGGATATCCTGAGGATCGATCCACACCCAACGAACAGGCGGAGGTCTGATCTAAATAGATCGGTGACGTGACTGCCATCTAAGTGTGGAGGATGTCTCATACATCCACAGTGGTATCTCAAGTCGAAGGACCACTATGCTACTCAACCCGAGAAGATTCTTATTGACGTTGGCGTACCATCCATTAAGAATCTTCGGTGAGCCGTTCAGTGTTTATCCATTATAAACACCTACACGTCTATACGAGTCTCCCTAGACTCATGGTTCATTGGGATAAACCATCGGACCAAGTCTCGATATACGACATGTACTGGTCTCAACGGATTTGACTAACCGACCCGTGTTAGCAAATCTTGACCAGGAACTATGTTTGATAATATTCATATAGCAGTGACACTTCCCAATGTCAATTACAAACTAACTTTGTAACTGTGTACTGCATTATATATTATCGGGCCTTTGTCTAATATATACATATCACTAAACCACATTTAGTTTCAATCTAATCGTAATCAGATCGAATACGTATATAAGAACAAGAGGTGCAACCATAAATAAGTAATATTATGGAATAAGGGGATGTTCGTATTCATGAATCAGACATAAATACGGCCCGGATTGGCGCTCTGAGCACCAACCCCAACAATTTCTCCCACTTGCTCTAGTGCCAATCCACGGTATCATATACACGTCTCAATGTGCATCGTATGCACATGGTCCTCAAAAGGTCACCCAGTACTTAAGAGGTAGGCAACAAAAACAAGTCCGCTATGACATATTGAGTTTGTCAAACAAACTCTATCGTTTCCCTTAGTCAACATCATTCATATTTTGTAGAATCTAGATTATACATTAATATGACTCTGATGCTACATCAGTATTGTGCTATAGCTACTGAGTTGTCCAAGTATTTAAGGATCAAATCCAAAATACTATGAAGACAACCGTAAACACAATCACAATTCAAAAAACTTCTAATTTAAAAGGTCACTATGCAACTTCATAAGTCAATACTTCAAAAGTTGCATTTGATTCCACTAAATAGTAGAATCCTTCGTGACACTCCCACTGCATCTTTTGTGACTCTTTATGACGTAGACTGTCTAACGTCATAATTAGTCTCAAAACTAATATGACTCTAATGGTTGCAAACTATATTCTCCATGAATTAGAAACTCGTTCTTAATATCTCAAAGATCACAAAGAACGTGTTTCAAGATCCATCATATGGTCTATAGGATGTCAAAATAACTCGTAACAATTACGATTAAATCAATATCTACATTCGCACATTATAAGGTATTTATTATGTCATCATCAAATGATACATAAGATTGATTAGACATTCTAATCAATATCTCTTTCGAAAAAGGAATCATCCTTTACGAAAAATGAATACTTTATATAAGACACAAAATAACTGTCCAACAGTTATACTAACTGTCATACAGATAGCCTAGTTATGTCCTTTATTAGATCATATCTAATGTACGAATAATAGGAGTATCTCACAAGTCTCTTGGTTTCATATCATATATAAAACTTTATATCAAATATAACAGAGACTACTCCCACTGCTTTCACGGAGTAAAGAAGACTTAGGTAAATCTTTTACCTCATAAACATCTCATTATTACTATAATAATGACAATGCCGTTAAGATATATAACACTAGAAAGTAATATGTACGCTCCCACTAACCCTTCTAATCATATATGTATTCTATATACTTTGACAAGATCAGACAATCTGACGATATCAAAAATAGAGAACACATATTTCTGGAAGACTTATCCGAGTCTACAATAGGCTCTATAAGCTAGCACACTAAACTGCGATCTCAGCAGAACACAAACTCTAGGGCCATTTCAGAATGAACTTTTCAAACAAGGAAATCACAAATGATCTCTTATTCGAATAAGTCATCCAAAAACGCCACTTTGCATTCTTTAACTAAAATATACAGTTTATTATCAACATTAACCAATATATCTTTAATTGTTCAATTAGTGTGACTAGAGATAAGTTTTCTCAGAATCTACAATAGATTGCTGAGTATAACTTTTCTCACTGTCATACTATAAAGGTCAAACCTTTAATAAGCTCACATTGCTTCCGTTGTGCAAACAATTAGCACATATCATGAACTAATTCATAATGAAAGCGTAATCAAGTTCAAAACTTGATCATAGTAAGCTATGAACAATCTTAGATCTAAGGTTCAATGGTGAACTTCCAGAATCGATATCAAATATCGCTTCCATTAAAAGTCATAAGATAATTTTTCTTCAATAAGAAAACAACGGAACCGTTAAGTATCAAATACTCGTGAATGATTCTGTTATCCTATTGGACTTGCACGGAAGATGTATAAGGGTTGTTTCATCTTATTAATTACATAGTTCCATTTATAATTTATCATTCTCACATTTGACTTCAATAAGTCAAGTCTTTTCTACAATAGTTAACATCTGATGTTACACACCAAGTAATAAAACGATTTTATTACTTAGAATCGTAGGAAAGATATTCTATTAAATAGAATACAATATTCTATTAAACAGAATAAACGATAAACTTTTACTTATACCTCCGAGGTGTAAGTAATTTCCATTATATAACTATCATATAAAAGAAAGATTGAAATCTCAAACTTTTCAAGATTCAAATTTTCTACCTATACATATCATATATGCAACTGTAGAAAATAATGGAACATTAATTAAAGAGATGAATTAGTGTTACTGGAGTATAACCCCAAGAGTATTGAAACTAATTCGGTAACATTCAATATCAAATGAATCAAATCATATAAGATTCAATTGCTCCCACTACTCAATTCCATCAAGATGGAATCGTGGAAGAACAATATTGAATATGAATCATATTCACTAAATAACCTTAGAACTAATTGCTTTAAATTCATACGTTTGATCGTATCAAAGATCTTTGAACAGTTCAAAGACATGTTATGAATTTTGAGGATAGAATTCTCTAAAACCTTTAGATTGAATATATTTGAACAAGTCAAAAATGTTCAATCTACGTTTCATCAGAACGGATTGAAAGTACTTGATACTTTCAAGACTTTCAATATGTGTTCCTTCAGAAACACGTAACTAAGTTATGACAATTCATCAACTAAGTTACGAAATAAAGAAAACTACCTTAAGCAATTATTATTTATAAAACTACATACATCCAATGTATCAGTTAAATAAATTTGGTGGTCCAATGACAATCATTGGTTAAACGAGATCTTAATCACCTTCCTGAATACAATATTCATTAAATGGATAAGGATGTATAGTGTGATCTAGTATCAAACCATCATTTACCATACGGAATAAGCATCCAATGCTTAAGTGATTAAACTCATAAAGCACCGTTCTAAATTATTTACTTTACCGAATAATTTCTCTTTATGTTTATCCCTACGTCAATGACACTACTAGTTATTATAAAATACGTAACAATTGTTTATAAAGAACAAGTGACTATCCAATAGTCGCAAGTTCCGATATTAAATATCAAAACAATCGTTAACCAATATTTCAAATAACTAGACGGGAGATCTGGTATCCAATACTTATAGTTGTAGTATTGTGAAAATCAATATTTTCTATACACAAATATACGCATCTCCTTTCTTTAGCTTTACTATTTGCATTCAATTATTCACAACAATTGTAAATAACTGATTAGCAAATTGTGTCAAACACATTACCTCTAAAGGTAATTAAAGCTTAGAAACGTCATTACTAGATAAACAAATACCTAATAGGGCTTTCTAAATGCCAGTCAGAATCTCGAGACATGAACTAATTCAAGTCAATTCTTACTACATAAGAAACTATTGTCTCTAAAGTATTATATCCTAAAGGGGATATCTATCTAGATTATCTATCATGACTTAGAAACTAAGTCATTAACCATCTTTATTTTTCAAGAAAATCGGAACAACAGTTCCCGATGGTTTAGACTAATCTATTAATATCCTAGTCTATTAGTATCTAGAACCTATTCTAGAATAACTGCAACCAAGAGTCTAGTCAGATAACATATCAAAATATGTGTGCAGTAAATAAAAGTTTAATTCTATATAAACAATAGAATAAGGAAACACAACACGCAATTTCCATAATAACATACACTGCCTAAGTTATGGAATATTTTAAACTTAGCAGTGCCTCCCACTATTTTTACGTAATGCCGTAATCCCCAACGGAAAGACGAGAATTCAATAATTAAATCGAATTCCATAATGGGAAGATGACCCCATGAATATATTTCGACTCACAGCAGAGGCACGGTCTCGCCGACGTATATTCACAGGTAGACAACTAATTGTCAATCACTCACTAGTGACTCCAAGGTTCTGGTCCTGGCCGTTTCTCGTTGTCGCTGCGAAGGCAGGCCCACAAGGAGACGTACCAAGGTTAAACTTGTCAATGATAAACTCAAGTTACTTGCGTAACCCTGACAGCTAGGGCACGTTCAGGATTCCGCTTTCGCTTGAATTTATCTAGTATCTAATATACATTCGGCATAAATAAATTTCTATCAGCTACATCCTCACAGCAGAGGCACGGTCTCGGATGTAGTCAACGAAAAGATATTTATAAACCGTATTGACAAGACGGACCAAGAAACAAGTATTCCAAATACTAGTTACTTTAAAACCTTATTAAGCGGGGATATTCCATTAAGTGTCATACACCCTAAATCTAATCAAATTAGATTATACCAAACATGTATAAAGTCAAGAAAACATGATTAAACATTGAATAAAACAAGCTAATCATTTATGGAGGCCTAGAATCAGACTCGCTCTGATACCATTTTGTAGGGGTTTTTAGGGGCTAAATCCGGTAACGCAGCGGAAGCGGTGGAAAATCGTATTTTCCGATTTCAAACAACTTTTCTCGAATTAGTTAAATAAACATATTTATTTAATATTCCAAAAATCAAATTATGAAATAAAATTCAAATGAATCATATTCAAGTGAATTTACCGAAATGCCCTTACATTGATATTTTGTCCATTTTAGTCCGAAATTGATCTAATCAATTTTGAATGATTCTAAATCATTTCTAAGATGAACTTAGCATGTTCAAAACATCAAAACACCAAAAGCAACCAAATCCCCAATTTCCAACTCTTGGCCGAATGCACCACCTTGGTGCCAAATTGTGCACTTTGTCATTTCATGCATCAAAACACATCAAGATGTAATCCAATGAACATGAAACTTTATATGCATCATATACACATCCAAATGCAAAACATATATGAAAATCCCCAAATTTGGAATTGGTCATGAACCCTAATTTTTCAATTTCTTCAAATTGGACAAATTAGACCAAATTGGTTAAATCAATTACTTTAATCATGTTTCTTCCATCCAATCAAAGTCTCAACACAATGAAACAACTCAAGATCAAATCTAGGTCATCTAAGAGTGGGTCAACAACTCTAGATTAGCAACATGGTTTCCAAAACCTTAAAAGAAAGCTTATAACTACAATAGTCACAACCTTCCTCCATCATACATGCACAACACTTCCATCAAGACTTCCATCAACAAAAACACAAGGAATAAAGAAAGAAATAACCTAAGAACATCATATGTTAAAGCCTAGATCCTAAGGAACATTTTCCTTTCTAATAGCAAGTTGGAAAAACTCACTAAAATCCAAGCTTTCTTTGATTTCTTCTTTCTTTCTCACAAGCTTCCTTTGCTTCCATTAATGGAGTTTTTCTTTAAAGTGTATTAGGTTAAGAATGAAATGAAATGAAAAACAATATATACTTGTATCAAAATGGCCTTGGCCGAAATTCACTAAAGGAAATACAAGTTTTGTAATTTCAATGTCATTTCACTTTACATTTAATCAACTTGATAAAATATCTTAATAACACTTTATAGATATTTATATTAAGTCAACAAATGCAATTAAGAAGAATATAACTCTTATATTTAAGTGTTATGGCCGAAATTAATGAAAAAGAAAGGAAAAAGATATTTTCATTTTCAAACAATTTTGAACAAATATCTTAAGAAGTCAAAATCAATTTGACAACCTTTTCCTTTAATGTATAAGTCAACAATTGCAACTTATAATCATTTCCTAACTTTATCATTTGGTGATATATTTATATTTTAATTATATTAATCATTTAACAATTAAATAATTAAATAATTAATTAAATACAAATATATCAAATATATGTATTATATTTACTTTAATATCTCAAACACATATATTGATGATATATGTCAAATACCTTTATTTGACCATTTATTAATGTGTATTTAATAATATCATATATTAAATACAAATACACATTAATTAGGAAATGACAGTTCGGCCCGTTCGCATGTATTTTTCGTTTAACGATTAAACGATTTATAAATAATCATCATTATTCATAAATGTTGCTCTAGTGCTCTACGAGTATGTTTCATTATTGAGACTCTCTAGATTCAGGTATATCCGTCACGAAATCCAATTTCATGTCCATAATCTATCCACCCGTAGATTATGACGATCACGGATAAACTAGCTGAATCATACGGGTCGAGGTCATTGCATACGTATAATCCCTCCGTCACAGGTATCCAGATAATCCCAGAGATATAGATGTAAACGTCAAATCTCTATAGGTATTATCTCGTCGACGTATCTATTAGCAATCTTTAAATAACACTCGGAACTTACTTCCGATGTATACTGTGGCCACAGATTTAACAGACTGCTAATAATATATGGACTATCTATGCTCTGTACACAGAACTGACGGATCCTATCTTGACACACACAGGATATCCTGAGGATCGATCCACACCCAACGAACAGGCGGAGGTCTGATCTAAATAGATCGGTGACGTGACTGCCATCTAAGTGTGGAGGATGTCTCATACATCCACAGTGGTATCTCAAGTCGAAGGTGTTGGTTTATTCTAAGGTCCCAAGATCAAACAAGACATGAAATAATGCGTGAACACACCAACGGAGGTAGCGGAATACTCACATTGATCGGTTATGTCGAATTGAAGACGAATCAAGGCCAAAAACGTACTGCCCTTCACGCCAAACTGCTGGCAGTCCACTGCCCTGCAAAACAGAAATTTGAGTGAAGAAACGGAGCTCCTAGCTTCATCGGATGGATCCCGTCTCATGGTCGAACCTCCCTACCACCTTCGCAAGACTTGTAAGTGTGCTAGCACTTGATTTTTCACCATGAAAATCACTCTTTGCTTCCCTAAAGTCCACGCCATTTCTGGTTCCAAACCAGTCCAAGAATTTCTTCATTTGGGCGTGAGAGAAGAGAGAGTTTTGAGAGAGATGAAATTGTGTTATGTTAAAAGATTTACCAAAAATCAATTTATATTTATGCCAATGTTTATTAATAAATAATAAACTTATGACACAAAACATGCAATGGCTTAGAGTGTCAAACACTCAAACTCCATGCAAAACCATTGAGTGTATTGTACACAATCTTCATGCAATGCATTAGAATTAAATAATGCATAATATGACATGTGTCATGTGGGCCCCACACGTTTCCAAATGAAAGTGGGCCCACGTGCACTCACGCGTTCGGGTTCGATATTTCCGAAATACCGAGCTTACGTCGCGACGTTAATTAAATCGAATAATTGCGGCTAGCGAAATTATTATTTACGTCGCTAACGAATTAATTCTAAATTAACTCGTTTGCCCGAATTAAAATCTAATTTTAATTCCGCGTCGAAATCTAATTTCGTTTAATATATCGAATATATTAATTTACCGATTAATTCCAAATTAATCGTTATCTCTCTCTAGACGATATTTTATCTCGGATAAAATATCTCCGTTATTAATCCTAGATTAATTTTCTCTCTCTTCTGTAATATAATCCCAGATTATTCAAGAGTGCGAGTTGTGCGTCATCGGTGGATTATCGGGAAGCGACCCATGAGATCCCCGGATAATCTGGCAGTAAATACGGTCGTCGGAGTATCCGAATCACGTACGTACCAAGTACTACGTTCTACCGATTTACGAGACAAGGTCGACTCCTAGCAAAGCACCAAGTCTTCCCAAGTTCTCCGGACATATCATCAAAGAATATCTAGATCTGTATCAAGCGTAGTGTACGATTGTATTGTGCATATCGGCCCAGTATCGGATAATCACGTGCTAGGGCTGGGGCTGGATAAGTGTCTGCCCCATCCGAAACACATATCGGATGTCTGGTAACTAGTCTCTATAATCGGATATTCATGACCTGGTCATAATATCACGATTGGATGCGCATCACTTAAGAGCACTAATACCGTATCCTGCGTGACATCATCTCCATTATGACTGAAGTGACACTTCCGTCTTGACATCACATCCAATACACTACGATTCCTGATAAACCCAGAAGAGGTGAACACAGAACCAGTTAAGATCCCCCACCACCAAAACCAAAGTTTACCGATTGTCGTAAGTATTAGCGATGCAAGTCTCAGGTTAAGACTATACACACCTACCTTGATTTCGGCCTCCCATAGACACCTAGTCATAATACCAATGGGATTCCGAAGGGTCTATCCAGAGCGAAGTTGTTTCCCGTACCATCGGTGAAACACGACCTCTTATCGCACTTGTACAAGTATCCAATACTTATATATATGAGAACTATGCCGTTGTGCCCTCACAACGCGCACAAGTGCAATACTAGCCTATTCCGCATTATCGATGTCCAGTCTCGATAATACTACGGCTAGGGATATTTAATGATTAATCCTTTGTGGACTGATACTGTCTCATATCATCTCAATCCAGGAACTAATCATAGGGACCTCTCTTCATTTATATATCTATGGTGATCTAATCACAAATGACGAGAGTGCAATTTCCTTGTTACATAGTTAATTTGCTACAGCAACACAATGTTCTGTGCAAATAGTGACGCTATGGGTCATATTATCCAACAATCTCCCACTTGGCACGTAGCGAGTCACTCAAGTGTCCTACACTCGAACTATGTAAGGTTCGCTCAAATTGCTGAGAAAAAGGTTTTCGTCAGCGGATTTGTTCGATTATCGTTTGACGCGATTTATACGATCATCACATCGCCACGATGTATGATCCGAACGAATCAGATGAGATAGAAGTATATATCTGGATCGTCGATGAGACCTTTAATTCCTTAGCCTGTGCTGACGCCTAGCTCAGCTGCTAACAGAACTATATCTAATCTAATTAGATTTACTTTCGACCCAAAAGACTTCTATTGCTGCCTCAGCTGCAGTAATAATCCGCATTTGTTGTTTATACGGCAACAGTTATCTTGCTTGGAAGATTTCCAGCTCACTGTCCCGTTATTCAAACTTTATAGTACCGCAGTATTTAATCGTTTGGAAACTTGCAGTGGTGATCCCAGTCACTTCAAGTTCTCATTCTCCATAGTTTAAGATAGCATCTTTAGTTCTCAGAGATACTAACAGATGTTCTTAACTTCAATCCAGTGACTATCACTTGGATTGACCCGATTGTGACTCCATATGCTCGAAGCGTATGAGACACCAATACAAGTACATTTTAAATGTACAATTTCCCAGAGAGTGTTAACAAACTCCAAATCTATCCCAGTAGATCTTTATTCCTTGAATAAAGGTTGTTACTCCCCAGAATTCTACGGAGAATTTCTATTGAAAGCCAAGCTTTCAACAATAGCTTTATGGGAATTTCACTGTCAGTGTGCTCTCCCACTAACCTCCTTATATACACAAGAATTATTTCGTTTTGAGTCAAATCATAAACCATTATGATTATTTCAAAACGACAGTTCCAAGAACCTTATGCTTGCATTGATCCAAACATGGATCGAATAACCTGCAAACCTTGTTTGTCGGTTATACAAAATCGTCAGGATGTTGTAAACATCCTCCAAAAGGTTTCCTTTTTAGGAAAGCGATTTTGATTTATAACTGGCACATTTCATAAATGAAATATACAGTTATTTTCAAGCATCTTCAAAATGGATTTACCATGGCAACAGGTAAAAGGTTGAACCATTATTAACATAATGTTGATAACGATACCTTTTCGTCAAAAGCCTAGCTTTGTACGTTGGTTTGTTGCCTTCCATGTATGTCTTCCTTGAAGACGTTTAATGTATCATAGGCACAATGCCTTATGGTACAACAACTAGTATTCAAAATAGTTGTTATACATGGAATCCATTTTGGATTCATGGCACTTTGCCATGACAGAGAGTCGATACCTTGTATCACTTCCTCAAAACGTAGTCGGGTGGTACACCTCCATAAGATTGACATCATTATGGGGTGAGATCAGAAACCCATACCCTAGGTTGTTTTCTGACTCTATCCGATTTACGAAGTTCTTGTGTATTTGAAGATTAATGGTATAGTTTCATCATAGATGAACTATTCGTGTTCCATTAAGGACTTCGTGCCTTGAACAGTATTACTCCGATTTTCATCGAGTATCACTATCCTCCCAATGACCACTGCATATCGGTATTCCTCTCAGGAAAACCGCATGGTGAGCAACAATTACATTGTTCTCATGTGGGATTTACAAGTACTATACTTAAGGTTTCCCTTAAGATAACCTATATTGGCACTTTATCCAATTTGGGTCCTTAGTTTGGTATCATCCAAACGCTATGCCTGGCATACCCAAATTATCAGGAATGAGAAACCTCGTTTCTTCCCTGTTCATATCCTATATGATATCTGTCAAACAGATTTATAAGGAACCTTATTCTAAATAAGTTTTGCACTGTTAATACATATCCTGTAGAAGGAAATAGTAGCTCAGAGCGACTCGTGATAAACCTTATCATGTCCCCATCTGAAAGAATACCGTACTCTTTCATGTACGTATGAAACTTACTGCTTAAGTATTTTCCATTACGGTATTACCGCGGCGGAATAACACTATAGCCGATCTGTTTGTCTACTTCGTGTCGAAACTCTAAAGTTTCCGATCTGTGTTCTTCAAAAGAAACACATAACCACAACGTGATGTCACATCCGTTAAGGTCACGAAATATTCATGTTCATATCTAGCCTAGCTAGATATGGGCCCACTTAATTCATCATGAATAGGGCTAACAGATCGGTGGCCCTTTTACTATTACCAAGTAAATAGTATTTTAGGTATCTTACCTAATAAACTAGATTCGTAGACCTTATTTGAATAGTCAAATCTGTCCTAGTACCCACTCTTAAAAAGTGTGGATATACGAGTCTTCTTTAATTGTGTCCTAGACAACAATGCCACAAATAAGTCTCCATTGATCAAATCAATTTGAGCTATTTATTTGTCATTTAATATGTTTGAGATTTTATTATATTCAAAATATAAATTCTGTTATTTACATCCAATGTATTTATCTCAGTATCATCTTTATATAATGAAACACTTTAGTGTTCTAGAATATAAAGGTTTTATCTGCAATGGATTAAACACTGATATAGAGATAATGTCTCTAGTTAAACTAGTTACATTATAACATTTCCTAATTTAAGTACATACCCAAAGGGTAGTTCCTAAATTTAGGTATCTACGGTCGAAACAGCGACTTTCGTCCCGTTTCCAATTCGCAGAGAAATCTCGGCTTGATGTCAGTATCAAGCTCATAGCGGATTCTGAACATCAATACATATATTTTATGTACCACACTAAGTATTTAAAATCCAATTTTAATACTAGTAGTAAACATAACTTTGACAAATATTTTTAAAGTTAGAGCCTCGCCCTATCTTTAATTCCTTCGTGTCTTCCATATCCAAATGGTAGTCACTTTGGGATATGTCAATTATCTTTTCAATATTTCACAAACCTTTGGCCAAGCCTTGGGTTTCGAAATATCGAAACGATGTGCACCTTGTGCTACATGCCCAATTGCAAACTTTGACTTTTCTCCACTAGAATAGTCAATTAATTATCCAAGAATTATAAATTGCAATTTTAATACTTTTAAATCTAAAGATAGATTTATTATAAGTATATTAATTAAGCACTAAAGTCATCATCATATAAATCTTCCAAAGACTTTATACTCTACTATTTGCTTAATAATGGGCTTAGTAATAATAAGTTATTTTATCAAATAAATTAACCTATTATTAATTCCCAATTGAAAATTAAATCATTTAAAATATTTAATCCAAGGATTATATATATTTTAAATATTCAACCTTTCAATTCTTTCATGATTTTAATAGTCCAACTATTTAATCAATTTTAATAAGGTACTATTTATTATAATGATTACAATAATCCAATTATTTAATCAACTATAATTTTAATATTGATTACTATAATCCAATTATAAAATCAACTATCATTTTAATTCAATTATATTGATTACTATAATCCAATTATAAAATCAACTATAATTTGAATAAGTTTGTATATAGTCCAACTATATATATTTTTAAAACAACATAAAATATTAGTCCGACTAATACTTTTAATTAATATGACGAGTAAAATGAAATGAGCGTGTTCAGCGAGTATTCGAACGAATGTTGCAAATTCAATACTTGCCTCCCACTATTTTTCGTCGAGCCTCTAACCCTCTGTGGAGTACTCGGGAAACCGTGTTTCCTAGTGGGCTAGGATCCTATTAAATAACACACAACCCTGACTTTGGCCAATAAAAAGCTGTATGCTATTTAACTAGGTAGATCTCACAGATCAATTGGATCCAATCCAATTCCAGATCCGGTTAGGTGGACATCCAAGTCCGAAACATATGTATAATGTCAATGTATCCATTACATTTTCCTAACCATATCCTCCGAATCATCTAGGCCTTGGCTTTGGCCAAAAACAAACCTAATGATTCCAGTTAAGCAGGACCCAATGACGAGGAAAGTTTCGTAATCAATGTCATTGGACAAAAAGTGATCTGACTTTGGCCAATAAAAATCACGATTTGGACAAGACACCGATATGCAATAAAACTCTCATGATTCAAGTACATCCTTGATTGACAAAGGTCTTGACTTTGGTCAAAAACAAACCAATGCCAACTTCGGATCTTGAACAAGAATCATTCAATGGAAGGATATTTGCTTAATATAGATTGAGGGATTTTCGCGTGCAAATTGGCTACCAATTTAATTATCTTTGTTAAGGTCTCATCATCATACACCCTTAAACATGCATTCTAAATACATAATAAAGCGAGTATGAAATAAATAATAATGATATGCGGATGGATACTTTACACATTGATCCTAGATCAAATCTCTCCCTTTCTCACTCAAGCTAGAACTTGTACTACTTCTACCCGTTACACTACACTTCTAAAGAAACCTCATATACATAGAGGGGAATAGGTGAGAAGAGAATACAAAGAGAAAGAAGGTGATAAGGCTGGACACGCAGGTCCAATTTAATAAATCGAATTTATTACAACAATTTCTAAAATTGCCCACCCATCTAATATCCATCCGATATACATTATTCATTCAACACAACCACGTATTCACACACATAAGCATGCTATCAATCAATCTAATCAAATTAACAACGATTTGATTTTGTTCGAGTCAAACTCGTTTTTGCGAATAAGTACTCAAAGTACGAATTCATGAATTAAATTAAACTACATAATTAAATCCAATTTAACATGTATTTAATACTAATTCACTATTCAATTCAAAATTAAATATTACACTTTTATTTAATAAACCTTTTACGATTTAAATTCCAAATCTATCGTAACGCGTCTCAAAGACCGATTAACGTCCAACGTCAATTCAATTAAAGTCCAATGGGCTTTTGATTGATTTCTTAAGGCGTGGACTTTTGGTCAACTCGGGTCAAACCGATAACCAAAGTCCAATCCGGGATTTACCCCATAAGCCCATAAATCAATCTTGGCCCATTAGGCCCAATTGAACATTAAAGGTTCATTAGTCGCAATTGGGCTTTATGGTTAAGGTTTTGGGCCCAATTGGATCCAATCCACTTGGCCTAAACCAAACTTGATAAATCAAGCCCAATAGGCCCAATTACAATTTAAATTCTAATTTCCAAAATTAGGCCCAATTAATTAAATCCAAAAATCCAATTTTCACAATTTAATTATCAAAAGTGCATTATATGATTAATCAACTAAATCACATTTTTAAAACACAAATTAGTCTTATTAATCATATTCAATTCATTATCACATGTCAAACACACATAATGAAAAATCAAACCCATATTACATGCTTCTAAGTCTCGGCCAAGGAAGGTTTTTTGTCCGATTTGAATTCAATCCGATTAATTACACAATCGACAACGTATTAACTTCCCGAATGATTTCATATACATCCAATGTTCATAAAATCAAAATTACCAAGACATTAAAGGGCATTGTAGATTCGGCCAACATAAGGAATTTAGGGTTTTTGTTCAATTTAAAATTAAATCCAATTCAATCTTAAATTAACATCATCCTACTCCATTACAACTCATCCAATGAATTAACAATGAAAAATTCCAAGAATTCCAATATCATACATATTCGGCCACACCATCAAATTGGGGAAAATTATTCCAAATCAATTTTCGTCAAATTAGTCCAACCAATATGAATTTAAACATGTTATAAGCATACTCAAACAAGCAATTTATTCAAATCATGCTCAACAAACATTTACCCAAATTTTAAGCCCTACATTTTTCATGCTTGCAACATTAGCTCTTGATGCCATTGTTGGTTTATTCTAAGGTCCCAAGATCAAACAAGACATGAAATAATGCGTGAACACACCAACGGAGGTAGCGGAATACTCACATTGATCGGTTATGTCGAATTGAAGACGAATCAAGGCCAAAAACGTACTGCCCTTCACGCCAAACTGCTGGCAGTCCACTGCCCTGCAAAACAGAAATTTGAGTGAAGAAACGGAGCTCCTAGCTTCATCGGATGGATCCCGTCTCATGGTCGAACCTCCCTACCACCTTCGCAAGACTTGTAAGTGTGCTAGCACTTGATTTTTCACCATGAAAATCACTCTTTGCTTCCCTAAAGTCCACGCCATTTCTGGTTCCAAACCAGTCCAAGAATTTCTTCATTTGGGCGTGAGAGAAGAGAGAGTTTTGAGAGAGATGAAATTGTGTTATCTTAAAAGATTTACCAAAAAATCAATTTATATTTATGCCATAATGTTTATTAAATAAATAATAAACTTATGACACAAAACATGCAATGGCTTAGAGTGTCAAACACTCAAACTCCATGCAAAACCATTGAGTGTATTGTACACAATCTTCATGCAATGCATTAGAATTAAATAATGCATAATATGACATGTGTCATGTGGGCCCCACACGTTTCCAAATGAAAGTGGGCCCACGTGCACTCACGCGTTCGGGTTCGATATTTCCGAAATACCGAGCTTACGTCGCGACGTTAATTAAATCGAATAATTGCGGCTAGCGAAATTATTATTTACGTCGCTAACGAATTAATTCTAAATTAACTCGTTTGCCCGAATTAAAATCTAATTTTAATTCCGCGTCGAAATCTAATTTCGTTTAATATATCGAATATATTAATTTACCGATTAATTCCAAATTAATCGTTATCTCTCTCTAGACGATATTTTATCTCGGATAAAATATCTCCGTTATTAATCCTAGATTAATTTTCTATCTCTTCTGTATAATCCCAGATTATTCAAGAGTGCGAGTTGTGCGTCATCGGTGGATTATCGGGAAGCGACCCATGAGATCCCCGGATAATCTGGCAGTAAATACAGTCGTCGGAGTATCCGAATCACGTACGTACCAAGTACTACGTTCTATACCGATTTACGAGACAAGGTCGACTCCTAGCAAAGCACCAAGTCTTCCCAAGTTCTCCGGACATATTCATCAAAGAATATCTAGATCTGTATCAAGCGTAGTATACGATTGTATTGTGCATATCGGCCCAGTATCGGATAATCACGTGCTAGGGCTGGGGCTGGATAAGTGTCTGCCCCATCCGAAACACATATCGGATGTCTGGTAACTAGTCTCTATAATCGGATATTCATGACCTGGTCATAATCACGATTGGATGCGCATCACTTAAGAGCACTAATACCGTATCCTGCGTGACATCATCTCCATTATGACTGAAGTGACACTTCCGTCTTGACATCACATCCAATACACTACGATTCTGATAAACCCAGAAGAGGTGAACACAGAACCAGTTAAGATCCCCCACCACCAAAACCAAAGTTTACCGATTGTCGTAAGTATTAGCGATGCAAGTCTCAGGTTAAGACTATACACACCTACCTTGATTTCGGCCTCCCATAGACCCTAGTCATAATACCAATGGGATTCCGAAGGGTCTATCCAGAGCGAAGCTGTTTCCCGTACCATCGGTGAAACACGACCTCTTATCGCACTTGCACAAGTATCCAATACTTATATATATGAGAACTATGCCGTTGTGCCCTCACAACGCGCACAAGTGCAATACTAGCCTATTCCGCATTATCGATGTCCAGTCTCGATAATACTACGGCTAGGGATATTTAATGATTAATCCTTCGTGGACTGATACTGTCTCATATCATCTCAATCCAGGAACTAATCATAGGGACCTCTCTTCATTTATATATCTATGGTGATCTAATCACAAATGACGAGAGTGCAATTTCCTTGTTACATAGTTAATTTGCTACTGCAACACAATGTTCTGTGCAAATAGTGACCCTATGGGTCATATTATCCAACAGAAGGACCACTATGCTACTCAACCCGAGAAGATTCTTATTGACGTTGGCGTACCATCCATTAAGAATCTTCAGTGAGCCGTTCAGTGTTTATCCATTATAAACACCTACACGTCTATACGAGTCTCCCTAGACTCATGGTTCATTGGGATAAACCATCAGACCAAGTCTCGATATACGACATGTACTGGTCTCAACGGATTTGACTAACCGACCCGTGTTAGCAAATCTTGACCAGGAACTATGTTTGATAATATTCATATAGCAGTGACACTTCCCAATGTCAATTACAAACTAATTTGTAACTGTGTACTGCATTATATATTATCGGGCCTTTGTCTAATATATACATATCACTAAACCACATTTAGTTTCAATCTAATCGTAATCAGATCGAATACGTATATAAGAACAAGAGGTGCAACCAAAAATAAGTAATATTATGGAATAAGGGGATGTTCGTATTCATGAATCAGACATAAATACGGCCCGGATTGGCGCTCTGAGCACCAACCCCAACATGAATAATGTATATCCGATGGATATTAGATGGGTGGGACAATTTTACAAATTGCTGTAATAAATTTGATTTATTAATTGGACCTGCGTGTCCAGCCTTATTACCTCCTTATTCTTTGTATTCTCTTCTCACTTATTCCCCCCCAATGTAAATGAGGTTTCTTTAGAAGTGTAGTGTAACGGATAGAAGTAATACATGTGCTAGCGGAAGAGAGAAAGTGAGAGATTTGATCTAGGATCAATGTGTAAAATATCCATCCGCATATCATTATTACTTTATTTATACGCGCTTTATTATGTGTTTAGAATGCATGTTTAAGGGTGTATGATGATGAGACCTTAACAAAGATAATAAATTGGTTGCCAATTTGCACTCGAAAAACCCTCAAACAATATTAAGCGTCTTTCCTTCCATTGAGTGATTCTCACTCAAGATCCGAGACTCGCATTGGCTTGTTGGCCAAAGTCAAGGCCTTTGTCCGTCGAGGATGTGTTTGAATCACGAGAGCTTTGTTCCATGTCAGTGTCTTGTCCAAGTTGTGGTTTGTTGGCCAAAGTCAAGACCACTTCTTGTGCATCGACATTGATTACGAAGCTTTCCATGGTCAATAGGTCGCGCTTAACTGGGATCACTAAGTTTGTTGTGCCAAAGCCAAGGCTTAGTTGATTTAGAGGAAAAAGGTTAGGTAATATATTGGATATATTGGCATATATAAGATATATGTTTCGGACTTGGATGTCCCCCTACTGGATCTAGGAATTGGATTGGATCCAATTGATCTTAGAGATCAACCTAGTTAATTATCATACAATTTGTTGGCCAAAGTCAAGATTGTGTGATATTTAACGGGATCCTAGCCCACTAGGAAACACGGTTTCCCGAGTACTCGACAGAGGGATAAAGGCTCGCCGAAAAATAGTGGGAGGCAAGAATTGAATTTGCAATATTCGTTTAATTACTTGCCATACGCGCTCAAAAACAAATATCATTCGTCAAATAAATTAAATTTTAGTTGGACAAATATTTAAATGTTGTTTTAATAAATAGTTGGACTATATTCAAACTATTCATTTATAGTTGATTTTATAATTGGATTATAGTAATCAATATAATTGATTTTAATCTATTAAATTATAGTTGATTAAATAGTTGGACTATTGTAATCATTATAATAAATAGTACCTTAATCGTTGATTAAATAGTTTTCCTATTAAAATCAAGATAAAATTGAAAGATTGACGTTTAATACATAATCCTAGGGAAAATGTATTTAAATGGTTTAATTTTCAAAATTGGGAATAAATTTCAGGATGGTCCTGGAAAATAATAAGTTACTTTATTTGATAAAATAACATATTATGCCTAAGCCCGGAGTTAAGCAAATAGTAGAGCATAATCTTTGGAAGAATTATGTAATGATAACTTTAGTGCTTAATCCATTATACTTACCGCAGTAGACTCCTTAATTTCTGAATCAGAACTAAGGATTAGATCCTTAAAGTATGATACTGAAATTGAAGGATCTTCATAAATCTATATTTAGAAGTACTAAAATTGTAATAATAACTCTTGGAGAGTTAATGACTATTCTCAAGGAGATAAAGTCAAAACTTTACAATTAGGCAAGTAGCGCAAGGCGCACCTTACTTCGATATTCTAAAAACCCGAGGCTTGGCCAAAGGCTACCGGAATGTGAAAAAGGACAAAGGCAATATCATTATAATCTTCTGGGAAGATAAAGGACATATCACAAAATGTATGTCTAAATGTGTCAACGGGATCGCGAAAGCGTGAGTGCCGTTTGGACAAAGCAGACATGAAGGAATTGAAGACGAGCAAGGCTCTAACTTCAAATATGTTTGTCATAAAATATATTTATTACTAGTATTTAAAAATTGGATTTTAAATACTTAGTGTGGTACATAAATATATTGATGTCCAGAATCTGTTTTGAACATGATACTGACTTCAATAGAGATTTATCTGCGAATTGAAAACGGGACGAAAGTCGCTGTTTTAACCGCAGGTACCTAAGTTTAGGAACTACCTTCGGGTGTGTACTTAAATTAGGAAACTGTTATAATGTAACTAGTTTGACTAGATACATTATCTTTATATCAGTGTTTGACCCGCTGCGGGTGAACCTTTATATTCTAGAACACTAAAGTGTTTTATTATATAAAGATGATGTTGAGATAATCACATTAGATGTGAATAACAGAATTTATATCTTGAATATAAATAAATCTCAAATGTATTACATGACAAACAATAGCTCAAACTGATTTGATCAGAAGAAACTAATTATGGCATTGTTGTCTGGGACACAATCAAACAAGACTCGTATATCCATACTTTCGAAGAGTGGGTACTAGGACTGATTTGATTCTATTGAAATAAAGTCTACGAATATAGTTTATTGGGCAAAGTGCCTGAAACACTATTTACTTGGTAAAAGTGTAAATGCCACCGATCTATTAGCTCTAGTTCATACTGAAGCAAGTGGGCCCATGTCTAGCAAGGTTAGATGTGGATATGAATATTTCGTGACCTTTACGGATGTGGCATCGCATTATGGTTATGTGTTTCTTTTGAAGAACACAAATCAGAAACTTTTAAGTTTCGACACGAAATAGACAAACAGATCGGCTAAAGTATTAAATCATCACGGTTAGACCATGATGATAATACTTAAGCAATAAGTTTCTAATATACTTGAAAGAGTAAAGTATTCTTTCAAAAAGGACTCCTCCCGGAACACGTCAGTTTGACGGTGTGTCCGAACCGAGCAACCGAATTTTGTTGGACATTATAAGGCTAATCATGAGTCGCTCTGAGCTACCATTTCCTTCAACGGATACTCATAAATAGTGCAAGAACTTGTTTTGAATAAGGTTCCAAAAATCTGTTTGACAGATATCATATTAGATATGAACAGGAAAGAAACCGGGTTTCTCATTCCTGATATTTGGGTATGCTAGGCATATGTTTGGATGATACCAAACTAAAACCCAAATAGGATAAGTGCCAATTGTAGGTTATCCTAGGGATACCAAAGTATAATACTTATACAACTCACTAGAGAACAATTTAATTGTTGCTCACCATGCGGTTTTCCTAAGAGGAATACCGATATGCAGTGGTAAGTGGGAGGATAGTAATACTCGATGAAAATCAGAGTAATACTATTCCAGGCACCGAGTCCTTAATGGAACATATATAGTTCATCAAGGATGAAACTATACCATTAATCTTCGAATACACAAGAACCACGTATGTCAGAGAGAGTCAAAAAACAACCTAGGGTATGGGTTTCTGATCTCACCCCAGAAAGATGTCTATCTTATTGAGGTATACCAACTGACTACGTATGAGGAAGTGATACAATGTATCGACTCCCTATTATGGCAAAGTACCATGAGTCCAAAATGGATTCCATGTAAATCAACTATGTTTAGATACTAGTTGATGTACCGCAAGGCATTGTGCCTATTGGTACTATATAAGTCTTCAAGGAAGACATACATGGATGGCAACATACCAAAGTATAAAGCTAGGCTTTTAGCGGAAAGGTATCGTTATCGACATTATGTTGATTACGATACAACCTTTTACCTGTTGCCACGGTAAATCCATTTGGAAAATGCTTGCTAAAGCTGCATGTTTCATTTATGAAATATGACAGCTGAACGGGAAAATCACTTTCCAGAAAAGGAAACCTTTGGGAGGATGTTTACAACATCCTGTCGATTTTGTCGTACTCAAAACTAGAAAACAAAGTTTGCAGGTTATTCGATCCATGTTTGGATTGAAGCAAACATAGGTTCATGGAATTATCGTTTTGATGTAATCATAATGGTGTATAATTTAATTCAAAACGAAAATGATTCTCGTGTATATAAGAGGGTCAGTGGGAGCGCACTGACAATATTGTCCTATAAAATAATGATAATATGTCATTTCTTGGAAATGATATTCCTATAATAACAATCGGTGAAAGCTTGGCTTTCGAGAAAATTCTCCGAGAACTCGTACATTGAAAAATGTACGCGACCTGGTGTCTTATACGCTTTGAGCATATGGAGTCACAAACAGGCCCATCCAACTGATAGTCACTGGATTGATGTTAAGAACATCCGTTAGTATCTTAGAGATCTAAGGATGCTGTCTTAAACTCTGGAAAATGAGAACTTGAAGTGACTGAGATCACTGTAGCAAGTTTCCTAAACCGATAAGACGACTAAAAGTCGCAAACAGTACTATACAGTTTGAATAACGGTACAGTGAGCTGGAAATCTTCCATGCAAGATACTGTTACCGAATAAACAACAAATGCGGATTATTGCCGCAGCTGAGGCGGCAATAGAAGCCTTTTGGGTCGATAATAAATCTAATTAGATTAGATATAATTCTGTTAGCAGCTGAGCTAGGCTTGAGCACAGGCTAAAGAATTAATGGTCTCATCAACGATCCAGATACATACTTCGATATTCATCTGATTCGTTTGGATCATACATCGTGGCGATGTGATGATCGAATAAATCACATCAGACGATAATCAAGAAAATCCGCTGACGAAAGTCTTTCTCAGCAGTTTGAGCCAACCGTACATAGTTCAGGTGTAAGACACTCGAGTGACTGGCTATAGGCCAAGTGGGAGATTATTGGACAATTATGACCCATAGCGTCACTATTTGTACAGATCATGGTGTTGTTGTACAAATTAACTATGTGACAAAGGAGATTGCACTCTTATCATTTGTGATTAGATCACCTAGATATATGAATGATAAGAGGTCCATATGATTTGTTCCTGGATTGAGAATGATATGAGACAGTATCAGTCCACGACGGATAAATCATTAAATATCCATAGTCAGAGTATTATCGAGATTGGACATCGATAAATACATAAAAGACTAGTATTACACTTGTGCGTGTTGTGAGAGCACAACGACATAGTTCTCATATATTTGGGTATATGATACTCACGCAAGTGTAATAGGAGGTTGTGTTTTACCGATGGTACGGGAAACAGCTTCGCTCTGGATAGACCCCTTTCTGAATTCCATTGGTAGTATGACTATGTGTCTATGGAAGTCCGAAATCAGGGTAGGTGTATTTGGTCTTAACCTGAGACTTGCACCGCTAATACTTGCGACAATCAATATACTTTGGTTGCGGTCGTCCAGGGCTTTAACCGGTTCTATCTACGCCAATGCTGGGTATATTGAGAATCGTAGTGTGTTGGGTGTGATGTCAAGACGGAAGTGTCACTCCAGTCATATGAAGTTGATGATCGCGCAGGGATACAGAGCTGGTTCTCTATAAAGGTTGCAACCGTCGGGATAATATTACTTGCTCATGATTATCCAATTATAAAGAGACTAGTTGCTCGTAATCCGATATGCTTCATACGGGGCATACACTGTACCAGCCCCAGGCCTTGCATGTGATCATCTGATACTGGACAGAAATACAGAATACTACGTATACTACTCCTGATATAGATCGTTTATTCATGTAAGCATGTTTCTGGAGAATTGGGTAGGCATGGCGCTTTGCTAGAAGCCAACCTTGTCTTGTAAATCGGTACAAACGTAATACTAGGTACTTACGTGTTCGGATAGTCCAACGACCGAATTTACTGCCAACATATCCGGGGATCTCATGGGTCACTTCCCAAAAATTCACCGATGACGTATGACTCGCACTTTATTAATCTGGGATTAATTAGATGAGAGAGAAAATTAATCTGGGATTAATTGCGGAGATATTTTATTTGGGATAAAATATCATTTAAAGAGAGATAACGATTAATTTGGAATTAATCGGTAAATTAATATATTCGATATATTAAATGAAATTGGATTTCGACGCAGAATTAAAATTTGATTTTAATTCGGGCGAATGAATTAATTTAGAATTAATTCGTTAGCGATGTGAATAGTGAATTCGCTAGGCGTAATCATTTAATTACGTCGCAACGAAAAATTCGTTAATTTGGAATTAGCGAACCCGAGCCCGGGATTATTTGCGAGCGCATTCGCATTTCGAATTCGAGTGCGGCACGTAAGTCAAATCAAGCGTTAAATCGCTAGTCACATCAAGCGTCAAATCACATGTCCCTTTGAGTGATGTGACATTTGATTGATTGATGTGAGTTGATGTGAGATGATTGAAAGCATTTAATGCTTGACTTTTTTGAAATTGAAAAGTGGTAAATGGTTAATTAATTTTGGAAATTATAAACCTATTACACTTTTTATTTCTCTCTCCATGGTTCACGGTTTTTGGAGCCAAAAACCATCTCTCTCTCCTCTATTTTTCCTCTCTTCTTCCTCACGCCCAAGGGGCGGCTGCCTTCTTCTTTTCTGGTTCAAAACCGAGTGCAGTAAGAGAAGCAAATGAGTGATGTTGTTGCAAAATCAAAGTGCTAGCACACTCTATGAGACATACCAATGTGATAGGGCAGTGATTTCGTGAGCTTGGAATCCATTGTTGAAGCTTGGAGTTTGAAGATGAAGATGGAGTCCAAATACCCACCATGACCGAATCCTTGGAGCCCAAACCAGTGAGTTTGCCGAGCTTGACAGAGGCGGGAAATGAAGTTTTTTTCTTCGATGCATCCAATCCATTCATTGTGAGTATGATTTCGCACCTCCTTTGATGTGTATGCATACTTGTTTCTTGCTTGATTAATGATGTTGGGAAGATTAGAAAACTCCAACAAGATGATGATCACGTAGGATACGGAACTGGTGCTCTTTATGCTGTAGCTATCGGGATATTATGACTAGGTCATGTTTATCTGATTATAGAGACTAGTTACCAGAGATCCGATATGTGCTTCGTACGGGGAAGACACAATTCCAGCCCCAGGCCTTGCACGTGACATCCGATGCTGGATCGAAATATGCAATACTACGTATACTACGCCTGATAAAGATTATATATTCCTTTAAGAATATTTCTGGAGAATTGGGTAGGCACGGTGCTTTTCTAGAAGCCAACTATGTCTTTTAAATCGGTAAAAACGTAGTACTAGGTACGTACGTGTTCGGATAGTCCGACGACCGGATTTACTGCCAACATATCCGGGGATCTCATGGGTCGCCTCCCGAAGATTCACCGATGACGTATGACTCGCACTTTATTAATCTGGGATTAATTATAAGAGAGAGAAAATTAATCTGGGATTAATTACAGAGATATTTTATCTGGGATAAAATATTATTTAAAGAGAGAGAACGATTAATTTGGAATTAATCGATAAAATAAAATATTCGATATATTATACGATAATGATTAATTTGGAATTAATCAATAAAATAAAATATTCGATATATTATACGATATTGGATTTTGACGCAGAATTAAAATTAGATTTTAATTCGGGCGAACGAGTTAATTTAGAATTAATTCACTAGCGACGTGAATAGTAATTTTACTAGGCATAATTATTTAATTAAATTTGATTTAATTACGTCGCAACGGAAAATTCGTTAATTCGGAATTAGTGAACCCGAGCCCGGGAGTGTTTGCGGGTCCACTCGCATTTCAAATTCAAGTGCGGCCCACAAGTCATAGCACACGTCACATCACTTGTCAATCAAATGATAGATGTCTTGTCACTTTGAGTGATTGACAACCAGTCACTATTCATGAGTGATGTGAGTTGTTGGAAGGCATTAATTGCCATTTTGGCTCCAAAATTTGTTTGACTTTTTGGAAAGGCATATACAAAGTTTTGGAAATCATTTTTGGTATCAGTTGAATTAGGTTTTGGAAACCAAAATACAACAACACACTTCGTCCTCTCTCTCTCTCGCACAATCGGCCATGAAGCCAATTTTTCTCTCTTGTAACCGTGAGCCTAGGGTTCATTTTTCTTCATGATTTTGTTGCAAAATCACAAGAGCTAGCACTCAAAGGAGTCATCCAAAGGTGATAGGGAAATCCAACCATGGGCATGGAATCACACATAAAGCTTGGAGCTTGGAGATTCAAACTTTGAGCACAAAAATGGAGGCCATTACCGAGAGCACCTTGGAGGAAAAGCTTGAAGATTTTTTTTTTGTTCCTCACATCGCAAAAGTCGATCTTTGTAAGTATGATTCCTCCATACTTCTTATTGTATTCACACATGATTTCTATGCTTGAATGATCTTGGGACTAACCTAGAAACCCAACACGTGACACTAACAAAATTAATCCTGGAATTATTTATTTTCAAAAATAATAGCATAGACTTAGATTAATTTATATTATCGTATGATATACATGTATAGCATATATACAGTAATGTTAACTTAGTAAAATCATATATTGTATCTTATAAACTTGGTAGTATAGGTTTAAGTTAATATTAGGGTATTCAATTATCACAAGCGTACACCTAATTCTTATTGTGATAAAGTTGAAGAATAATTATTTGTTGCATTCTTGGCTGAGAATTAAGAGTGTAAATTTTACAAAAGTAATTCCATCTAAGCTTGATTGAAGTTACATTTATATATACATACATTAAAATATTATTGTGAATTGAAGTGTAATACTAAGTTTGAATGTCTAAGATATTCTATTGCGAAGGTGTTTAAAGGATATTCTGTCAACAAGGCGATAAGAGCCTAAGTGGGCGGAGACTTAAGTGGTTACTCCGGACCCCCCTCGTCCTCTGGAAATTTTCCTTTATTGACTTATCATAAGAAACCTTAGTCGCAAATTCAAGGACTTGTGTTAATTAGTACTACTGCCCAATATAACAACAAATATATTCTTAGTGTATCACTTGAACAAGATCATACGGTTAATTTATCTTTTTTAGACTTATTGAATACTATTGGTTTTTCCAGTTACATATGGCTAGTGGAAATATCACAGTACCGGTCGCTCATGGAGAGAAACCATAAAATTTTGGTGGAGCAAACTTCAAACAATGGCTGAATAAAATATTATTCTACCTGACAACACTGCAGTTTCCTAAGTACCTCAAAGATTCTTGGAGGTAGAAACGGAAACAGCTAAGCAACTACGAGAAGAGACATGGTCGTCAGACGACTTCTTGTTCAAGAACTACCTCTTGGGAGGACTTGACAATACCAATTTATTCGATATCAAATAGCGACATAAATATAAATGAAACATCGTGAAACTTTTACGAAAATATTTTTCCGTAAAATGACGCAAAATAAGTTTTTGACCGAACCGACCACCTAACACTTATGGGGACTGCCCAGGTCAGCCCCAATAGTGTCAGGGTAGTTCATGGGCTGCCCAAACAGCAACGAATTCACTATTTGGACAGCCATCACCCGGTTGGCTCAAAAGTCACCCGGTAACGCCGTTTTTGGCCATTTTCAATTATTTCAACTCCGAAACACTTTCCGAAAATTATTCCAACTCCCTAAACACATCCAAAACATTCATATGACATCAAATTCATCATAAAATTTCCAGTTTGTACAGATCTGATCCAGAAACTGGTTTTACCAAATTTCATGCTTTAAATCCAATTTTTCAACATTAATCAAATTATTTCAACACCAATCAAAGTCACCACATATGAATCACCCAAGAATAATTCTATACATTACAAGAGTGGTCATAACACTCTAGAATGGCAACAAATCATCAAATGATAAAATTGGACACTAATTACATTAATTGTATCAAAAAAACTTCACATATGCTTCATTAGCTTCCAATACAACAACCACAACCAAAAGCCCCAAAATTTCAGAATTGAAGGAACCCTAGAACCTTTCTAAACCATCAAGAAATAAGAAACTAAATTTCTAAGCTTAGGGTTTAAGTAGATTACCTTTAATCACTTGTTTCATATGCTTTTTTCTTGAATTTTCCTTCAATTCTTCATGGATTTTTCAAACAAATTTTGGAACCCATTTTTTAGAGCTTGTTCGGTCATGGTGTTAGGTTAGATGATGAAGAAAACAATTTCCCCTTTTTGAAACCTAATGACCGACTTTGGAATGGTATAAAGGTCATTTTGGCATTTTTAATTTCATTAAATCAAATAATTAATATTAAGCTTTTGGTGGCCAATCAAATTTACACACCTTTAACTTAATAAATTCATGCCATATGTTCCAATAATAATTGGAAAAATTTCATAACATTTATGGAAAAAGTCTAATTAATTAATTATTCAAATATTTAACAATTAAATATCCAAATAATCAATTAATATAATAATTATTATATATGTATTTTTATTTACAATAAATAACAAATACATATATTTATGGCATGTGTCAAAATCTCATTTGACGAATAATTAATGTGTATCTAATCGTATTATGTATCAAAGATAAATACACAATAATTATGATCGGCCAAAATCCCATAATGCATGTGTTATCGTTTAACCGATTAAACGATCAAAATTAACTCACTTAATCCGATGAAGTATTATGAATAATCCATATTATTCATATCGCGTTGCCCAAGTGCTCAACAAGTACACTTCATATTGTGGGACTCTCTAAGTTTAGGTTTATCCGTCACGAAATCCAATTTCGTGTCCATAATCCACCCACTCATGGATTATGACGACCACAGATAATCTTGCTAAACTATGCAAGCCGAGGTCATTGCATACGTATAATCTCTCTGTCACAGGCTATCCATATTATACCTGGGGTATAGATAAATACGTCAAACCCGTTCGGTATAATATAGTCGACTTTCAATTTACAATCTCTAAATATCACTCGGAACTAATTTCCGAAGTTATACCATGGCCATGGATTTACTAGATCGTAAATACGTAAAGATGCATATGCCCTGTACACATGACTGACGGATCCTATCTTGATACGCACTGGCTATCATGAGCATCAGTCCACACCCAACGAATAAGCGGAGGTCTGATCATGAATAGATCGTTGATGTGACTGCCATCAAAGTGTGGAGGATAACTCATATATCCCACCGTGGTATCTCAAGTCAAATGACCATTATGCTCGCTCAACTCGAGAAGATTCCTATTGACGTTGGTGTACCATCTATTAGGAATCTTCAGTGAGTCGTTCGGTGTCTTATCAAATAAATACCTACATGTCTATACGAGTCTCCTGAGACTCATGGTTCATTGTGATAAACTATCGGACCAAGTCACGATATATGATATGTAATGGTCTTAGCGGATTTTACTAACCAACCCGTGTTAGTAAATCTTGACCAGGAACTTTATTTAAGGACATACATCTTATAGTGCGCTTCCCAATGCCAATTACAAACTACGTTATATATGCGCACTACATTGTAAATCCTAGGGTCTTTATCTAATATACACGTATAACCAAACCAGATTTAGTTTCGATCTAATCATAATCAGATATCTAATCGTAACTAGATCGAATAAGTGTATAAAAGACAAGGGTGCTACCATTAATTAAGTAATATTATAGAAAAAAAAATTGTTCGTATTTATGAATCGGACATAAATACGATCCGGATTGGCACTCTGAGCACCAACCCTAATCCTTAGGAATTAGGATTTCCAGAACATCAGAGAGGTACATATTATCTCAGGCTCATTATGTTGAGAAGATATTTGAGAAATATAATAAAAGAGATCTAAATATGGACGTAACTCTTCATTTATCAAAGAATATTAGCTCAAGCGTATAGCAATTAGAGTATTCGAGAATCATCGGAAGCGTATATTAGCAAAATTGCACACGACCTGATATCGCTCAAGCTGTAAACAGGCTTAGTAGGTATACGAGTAATCCATGACATTACCACTGGAAATTCATAGTAAGAGTTTGAGGTATCTAAGAGAAACTTCAAATATGGTCTGCATTATAAGAGATATCTTATTTTTCTAGAGGGATGCATCGACACTAACTGGATATCTAATACAGTAGATTCCAAATCTATGAGTGGATTTTATTTCACACTTGGTGGTTGTTGGACAATTATGACCCATAGCATCACTATTTGTAAAAAGACATGGTGTTTTTGTACAAATTAACTATGTGACAAAGGAAATTGCTCTTTTATCATTTTGTAATTGGATTACTTGGATATATAAATGATAAAAGTCCATATGATTAGTACTAGATTAATAAGATATGAGACAATATTAATCCACGAAAGGTTTAATCATTAAATATCCTTAGTCGTAGTATTATCGAGACTGGACATCGATAATACAGAATAGACTAGTATTTCACTTGTGTGCGTTATTGAAGCTTAATGACATAGTTCTCATATATTTAAGTATTGGATACTTATGCAAGTATGATATGAGGTTCTGTTAGCCGTTGGACCGGGAACAGCTTCGCTCTGGATAGACCCATCGGAATCCCATTGGTAGTATGACTATGTGTCTATGGGAATCTGAATCAGGGTAGGTGTATGTGGTCTTAACCTAAGACTTGCATCGCTAATACTTACGACAATCAGTATACTTGGGTTTTGGTCGTCCGGAGCTTTAACGGGTTCTGTGTACGCCTCTTCTGATTATACTTAGAATCGTAGTGTATTGGGTGTGATGTCAAGATGGAAGTATCACTTCAGTCATATGGAGATGATGATCACGCAGGGATACAAAACTAGTACTCTTAAATGCTGTAGCTATCGGGATAGTATGACTAGATCATGATTAACCGATTACAGATACTAGTTGTTAGTGATCCGATATATGCTTCGTACGGGGCAGCCATAATTCCAGCCCTAGGCCTAACATGTGACATCAGATACTGGATCGTAATACTTTGTATACTACATCTGATACATATTATATATATCTCAAAAGCTTCTTGACATTCTTTGGTGAAGTTGAAAGGCACATCCTTCTCCAAAAGATTGCACAGAGGTTTAGCAATCTTGGAAAAGTCTTTGATAAATCTCCTGTAAAAACCTGCGTGACCAAGAAAGCTCTGAATCCCTTTAACTGATGCTGGTGGAGGTAGTTTTTAAATTGTCTCGATCTTTGCTTTATCTACCTCGATCCCCTTTTGTGAGATCTGATGTCCAAGAAAAATGCCTTTCTGTACCATGAAATGACATTTCTCCCAATTGAGTACTAGGTTTGTATCTTCGCACCTTTGTAACACATGTTCCAGATTTTACAAACAGTGGTCAAAAGAGTCTCCAAACACAGAGAAGTCATCCATAAAAACCTTCATACTCTACTCCAGCATATCTGAGAAAATGGCCATCATGCAATGCTGAAATATGGCAGGTGCATTACATAGTCCAAATGGCATCCTGCGGAAAGCAAAAATACTATATGGACATGTAAAAGTGGTTTTATCCTGATCTTCTGGAGCGATAGCAATCTGATTGTACCCTGAATATCCGTCCAGAAAGTAATAGTACTCATGTCCCGCCAGTTTGTCTAGCATCTGATCAATGAATGGCAGCGGAAAATGGTCTTTCCTTGTGTCTTTGTTCAGCTTGCGATAGTCCATGCATACTCTCCATCCAGTCACTGTTTTTTAGGAATTAGCTCGTTCTTTTCAATGGTGACTACAATGATTCCTCCTTTTTTTTGGCACGCACTGCATAGGACTCACCCGGGTGCTATTTGAGATAGGGTAAATGATGCCAGCATCCAACTATTTGATGATTTCTTTCTTCACGACTTCCTTCATGATTGGATTGAGTCTCCATTGATGCTCCACTGTAGGTTTGTACTTTTCGCTCATCAGAATCTTGTGCATGCAAAATGATGGACTAATGCCTCGAATGTCTGCTATAGTCCAGCCAATGGCTCTATTGTGTTCTTGTAACACTCTCGGTAACTTTTCTTCCTGCTCCAATTTTAGCGAAGAAGAAATAATAACAGGTAATTCCGAATAGTTTCCAAGAAATGCATACCTGAGATGGCTCGGAAGTAACTTCAGCTCCAACTATGGCGGTTCTTCAATCGAAGGCTTGATTCGATCTTTCTTCGGGAGTTCCAGACTTTCCACTTGTGGTGTTGATTTGAAATGGAATGGCTTGTCAAGATAGTTGATAGATTCTATAATTTCAGCATCTAGCTCGATGTCAGTCATGTTGGTGATGCAAGCTTCAAGTTTGTCCATGGGAGTTGTATCAGTATCCTGAACGATACTATCAACAACATCAATTCTGAAACATTCTTCTTCCTTTTCATCGCTTGGGAATTTCATGGCTTTGAAAACATTAAAGGTAACTTCTTGGTCTTGAACTTTCTTGGTTAGTTCTCATTTTTATACATCAATAAAAGTTCGTCATGTCGCCAAGAATGGTCTTCCAAGGATGATAGGTACATCTTTGTCCTCTTTCATGTCAAGGATAATGAAATCTGCTGGGAGAATGAGTTTGTCAACTTTGACCAGCACATCTTCAACAACACCTCTTGGAAATACGAGCGTTCGATCAGCAAGTTGCAGAGAGACTGAGGTAGGCATTGCTTCTCCAATTTTCAGTTTCCAGTAAATAGAAAAAGGCATCAAATTACACTTGCACCTAAGTCACATAAAGCCTTACCGATGTAGTGTTCTCCAATGGTGCATGGGACAATGAAACTACCATGATCTTTCAACTTCGAGGGAAGTTTCCTCTGAATGATGGCACTGCATTCTTTCGTTAATGCTACTGTCTCGTAGTCTCCCAATCTCCGTTTTCGTGAAATAATGTCTTTCATGAATTTAACATAGCTGGGAATTTCTTCCAATGCTTCTGCAAATGGGATGTTGATGTGCAGCTTTTTGAAAACCTCCAGAAATCGAGCAAACTGCTTGTCCAGTTTGTTTTTCTGAAGACGCTGAGGAAAATATGGATGTGGAATGATCTGATCTTTTTCTTTTTCCTTTGCTTTTTCCTCCATCTGTGGAATTGCATATTTTGGAATTTCCTCAATTGTTGCCTTGATTCCAACATCTTTGTTGATTTCAATACCGCTTTTCAAGGTGATGGCTTGACATTGCTCCTTCCCTCGGTTCCTTGGATTTGGTTATGTGTTGCTGGGAAGATTACCTGGCGATCTGTAACTCTGAGCATTGGCCAGTTGTCCAATTTGATTCTCCAGTGATTTGATAGAAGCTGATTGGCTCTGAAAGATAGCATCATATGCTGCTTGTTGCTTTTTGAACATCTCTGCAATCCATTCTTTCATTTCTGGTTCTTTTTCAAACTTCTGGCCTTTGTTCTGTTGCTGGAATCTAGGTGGTGGATAATTCTTTGGCCCTAAATTGTTGTTCCATGAAAAATTGGGATGATTCCTCCACCATGGGTTGTAGGTGTTGGAATATGGATTGTTCCCTGTCTGTTGAAATTTTTGACATAGTTCACCATCTCTTCAAGTTGATTTTGTTCTGGAACTCCTCCATATGGTGAACTTGTGGATCAAATGTTATTTTGTGTGCTGAGAGTCTCCATGAATTTGCATATCTGATCCAGCTTGGCACTGACTGCTGTATTGGTTCCAACTTCATAAATTCCTGCAATTCTTTGAATCATGCTCATTTTTGTTGGCCACAAGGAATTGTTGTTGGCCATTTCTTCAATTAGGTCTCAGGCTTGATCTTCTCATTTTGCCATCAAAGCTCCTCCAGCAGCAGCATCAATTGTGGTTCTCATCAGTCCAGAAAGTCCATTATAAAAAGTTTGGACTTGAAGCCATTTTGGAATTTCATGGTGAGGACATTTATGGAGCAAATCTTTGTACCTTTCCCAAGCTTCGTAGAGTGTTTCTGAGTCAAGTTGTACAAAGGATGTGATGTCATTCCTCAACTTTAATGTTCTGGCTGGTGGAAAATACTTTGCAAGGAATTTGGTGGCTATAGTATTCCAAGTTGTAATGGAACCTGCTGGTAATGAATGTAGCCAAGCTTTAGCTCTGTCTTTCAAGGAGTATGGAAAAACCCGCAGTCTCATTGCTTCTTCAGCTTCTCGGTTGTAATTGAAAGTGCCACAAACTTCTAGGAAGTTGCTAATGTGGGTATTAGGATCTTCAGTTGCTTTCCCCCCAAACTGTACTGACTGCTGAATCATCTGAATGCATGTTTGATGTCACACGCATTTGCTGGTAAATGAGGAAGTACAATATAGGAAATGAAGCCGTCGACCACCAGAATGGTTCTCTCTCGAATGAGTATTGGTGGTGCAACTTCCAAAGGTTCATGTTCCATGTTGACTAAAGCTTCTTGGCCTTATCGCCTTTCCCTTCTCAACTGTCTGATGGTTCTTTCAATTTCTGGGTCAAGTGGTCGGAGTTCAAAGCTTCTGGTTCGTCTCATGTAGTTTCTGAGAACCTGAAACATAAGAAAACAAAAACAACAAGTAAAAAGAAATTAGATACAAGTAAATGTATCTAACCTCAAAACTAATAGTGAAAGATAAATAAGTCCCCGGCAACAGCGCCAAAAACTTGACCGGTGCTTTCACACGCGTATAACGCAAGCGCACGTGTCGTTCAAGTAGTATAAAAAGTATCGATCCCACGAGGACTTAAAACCAAAGCTATTAATTTTTATGAGGCCAAATGATTACTAGTATCTAACAGATTGATTGATTGATTGGGTGATGACTTTAAATTTAAAAATAAGTAAATAAAATTGTGCAAAAGTAGGTTGAGGAAAATTCAAATTTATAAAACTATCCAAGGTTGTGATTTCTTCCAATATCATTTTAAAGATAAAGTAGTTATTTCATGTTTGTGTAATATATCGGTTTACTAACCTGGAACACGAAATTATGCAAAAGCCTCTGTCGATGGCCAGATACAAATATCCAGTTTAACCCAGTTGAACCATATGTCTGTTGGACAATTATGACCCATAACGTCACTATTTGTACAGATCATGGTATTGTTGTACAAATTAACTACGTGACAAAGGAGATTGCACTCTTATCATTTGTGATTAGATCACCAAGATATATAAATGATAGGAGGTCCCTGTGATTTGTTCCTGGATTGAGAATGATATGAGACAGTATCAATCCACGAAGGATAAATCATTAAACATCCCTAGTCAGAGCATTATCGAGATTGGACATCGATGAATGCGTAAAAGACTAGTATTACACTAGTGCGCATTGTGAGGGCACAACGACATAGTTATCATATATTTGGGTATATGATACTCATGCAAGTGTAATAGGAGGTTGTGTTTCACCGATGGTACGGGAAACAGCTTCGCTCTGGATAGACCCCCTCGAAATTCCATTGGTAGTATGACTATGTGTCTATGGAAGTCCGAAATCAGGGTAGGTGTATTTGGTCTTAACTTGAGACTTACACCGCTAATACTTGTGACAATCAGTATACTTTGGTTACGGTCGTCCAGGGCTTTAACAGGTTCTATGTACGGCAATGCTGGTTATATTGAGAATCGTAGTGTGTTGGGTGTGATGTCAAGACGGAAGTGTCACTCCAGTCATATGGAGTTGATGATCGCGCAGGGATACAGAACTGGTTCTCTAAAAAGGTTGCAACCATCGGGATAATATGACTTGGTCATGATTATCCGATATTAAGGAGACTAGTTGTTCGTCATCCAATATATGCTTCGTACGGGTCAGACACTGTACCAGCCCCAGGCCTTGCATGTGATCATCCGATACTGGACAAAAATATGCAATACTATGTATACTACGCCTGATATAGATCCTTATATTCCTGTAAGGATATTTTTGGAGAATTGGGTAGGCATGGCGTTTTGCTAGAGGCCAATATTATCTTGTAAATCGGTAAAACGTAGTACGAGGTACTTACGTGTTCGGATAGTCCGACGACCGAATTTACTGCCAACATATCCGGGGATCTCATGGGTCGCTTCCTAAAGATTCACCGATGACGTATGACTCGCACTTTAATTAATCTGGGATTAATTAGATGAGAGAGAAAATTAATCTGAGATTAATTGCAGAGATATTTTATCTGGGATACAATATCATTTAAAGAGAGATAACGATTAATTTGGAATTAATCGGTAAATTAATATATTCGATATATTAAACGAAATCTGATTTCGACGCGGAATTAAAATTAGATTTTAATTGGGGCGAACGAATTAATTTAGAATTAATTCGTTAGCGACATGAATAGTGACTTCGCTAGGTGTTATCATTTAATTACGTCGCAACGGAAAATTTGTTAATTTGGAATTAGCGAACCCGAGCTCGGGATTATTTGTGAGCGCATTCGCATTTCGAATTCGAGTGTGGCACGTAAGTCAAATCAAGCGTCAAATCGCTAGTCGCATCAAGCGTCAAATTACTTGTCACTTTGAGTGATGTAACTTGACAACTTCTGATTGTGTGATTGAGTGATGTGTGTGGTTGGCATTTGTGGGCATTAATTGTCTTGACTTTTGGAACCAAAATTGTGTATTTGATTTTAGAAAATCAATTACCAATTTAACTTAACACATTTTTCATCATCTCTCCTCTCTTTTTTCCCCCTTATCTCATCACGCCATTTCTTTCTTTCTTATGGTTCTGTGAACTGCCGAGAGATGAAAGAAAAAGGGAAGCAAGTGCTTGGTTTTTGTGGCAAAAATCAAGAGAACTAGCACTCCGAGAGTCATGCGAAGGTGATAGGGAAGTCCACCCATGAGCCGGGAATCAAATGACGAAGCTTGGAGCTTGGTTTCTTGTTGATTGAAGGCCGAAACCAGTGAGCTTGGAATTGCACTGCCGTGACTGTGAGGAGCATAATTTGAAGATTTTGTTGCCTCGCGCATCGCTCAACCGATCGATGTGAGTATTCCGCGACTTCCTCGAATGTATTCACTTATGTTTCATGCTTGATAATTGATCTTAGGCTGCTTAGAATCTCCAACAATGGTATCAAGAGCATGGTTAAAAGCATGAAAACGTTTAGGGTTAAAATTTGGGTAAATTGATTTTGAGCATGTTTAAATGAAATTGGATGATTTTGTATGCTTAATTGATGTTGAATTGAAGATTGATTGGATCAATTTCAAGAAAATTGGATTGGATCATTTTTCCCCAAATTGTTGAGGCTTGGCCGAATGTTGTGCCCTAAATATGTCTTGGGATTTTTGATTTTTGATCATTGGATGTGTTGGAAATCATTCGGGAATATGATTTAATGTCGATTGTGGAATTAATTGGATTGAAACCGAATCGGACGTAAAATCCCCAAATTACCGAGAATGTAAGAGCATGTAATTGGGTTTGATTTTTTATTAAAATGTGTTGGACATGTTTTAATGTTAATGGCATTATTAATTAGTGCTAATTGATGTTTTAGAAATGTTAATTGGGTAATTAATCATGTAATGCACTTTGGTTAATTAAATGTGAAATTGGATTTTTGTGTTTAATTGAATTGGGCCTTAAAATTGGATTTGGGCTTTTAATGTTGTAATTGGGCTTATTGGGCTTGGTTGTACCAAGTTGGGTTAAGGCAAAATTGGTTGGATCCAATTGGGCTCAAAACCACATCCATAAAGCCCAAATGTGACTTAATGAACCTTTAATGTTGTAATTGGGCTTATTGGGCTTGGTTGTACCAAGTTGGGTTAAGGCAAAATTGGTTGGATCCAATTGGGCCCAAAACCGCATCCATAAAGCCCAAATGCGACTTAATGAACCTTTAAAGTTAAATTGGGCCTAATGGGCCTAAATTGATTTCTAGGCTTATGGGGTAACTCCCGGATTGGATTTTGGTTATTCGGTTTGACCCGAGTTGACCAAAAGTCCACGCCACAAGAAATTAATTAAGAGCCCATTGGACTTTAATTAAATTGACGTTGGACGTTAATCGGGCTTTGAGACCCGTAACGATTAAATTTAGAATTTAAATCGTAAAGGTTCGTAAATAAAGTGTGATGTTTAATTTGGAATTAAATAGCGAATTAGAATTGAATGCATATTAAATTGGATTTAATGATGTAGTTTAATTTAATTCAAGAATTCGTACTTTGAGTACTTATTCGCAAAACGAGTTTGACTCACGCAAAATCAAATCATTGTTTGAACATTGGATGATCACTAATTATCAGATTAATTAATTTGATTAGATTGATTGATAACATGCTTGTGTGAATACATGGTTGCGATGCATGAATAATGTATATCGGATGGATATTAGATGGGTGGGGCAATTTTAGAAATTGTTGTAATAAATTTGATTTATTAATTGGACCTGCGTGTCCAGCCTTACCACCTCCTTATTCTTTGTATTCTCTTCTCACCTATTCCCCTCAATGTAAATGAGGTTTCTTTAGAAGTGTAGTGTAACGGGTAGAAGTAATACATGTGCTAGCGGGAGAGAGAAAGGGAGAGATTTGATCTAGGATCAATGTGTAAAGTATCCATCCGCATATCATTATTATTTATTTATACGCGCTTTATTATGTGTTTAGAATGCATGTTTAAGGGTGTATGATGATGAGACCTTAACAAAGATAATAAATTGGTTGCCAATTTGCACTCGAAAAACCCTCGCAAAATATTAAGCGTTTTTCCTTCCATTGAGTGATTCTCACTCAAGATTCGAGACTGGCATTGGCTTGTTGGCCAAAGTAAAGGCCTTTGTCCGTCAAGGATGTGTTTGAATCATGAGAGCTTTGTTCCATATTGGTGTCTTGTCCAAGTTGTGGTTTGTTGGCCAAAGTCAAGACCACTTCTTGTCCATCGACATTGATTACGAAGCTTTCCATGGTCAATGGGTCGCGCTTGACTGGGATCACTAAGTTTGTTGTGCCAAAGCTAAGGCTTAGTTGATTCAGAGGAAAAAGGTTAGGTAATACATTGGATGTATTGGCATATATAAGATATATGTTTCGAACTTGGATGTCCCCCTACCGGATCTAGGAATTGGATTGGATCCAATCGATCTTAGAGATCTACCTAGTTAATTATCATACAATTTGTTGGCCAAAGTCAAGATTGTGTGATATTTAACGGGATCCTAGCCCACTAGGAAACACGGTTTCCCGAGTACTCGACATAGGGTTAGAGGCTCGCCGAAAAATAGTGGGAGGCAAGAATTGAATTTGTAATATTCGTTTAATTACTGGCCATACGCGCTCAAACAAATATCATTCGTCAAATAAATTAAATGTTAGTTGGACTAATATTTAAATGTTGTTTTTTAATAAATAGTTGGACTATATTCAAACTATTCATTTATAGTTGATTTTATAATTGGATTATAGTAATCAATATAATTGATTTTAATCTATTAAATTATAGTTGATTAAATAGTTGGACTATTGTAATCATTATAATATATAGTACCAAAATCGTTGATTAAATAGTTGGACTATTATAATCAAGATAGAAAATGAAAGATTGACATTTAAAACATAATCCTAGGGAAAATGTATTTAAATGGTTTAATTTTCAAATTGGGAATAAATTTCAGGATGGTCCTTGAAAAATAATAAGTTACTTTATTTGATAAAATAACATATTATGCCTAAGTCCGGAGTTAAGCAAATAGTAGAGCATGATCTTTGGAAGATCATGTAATGATAACTTTAGTGCTTAATCCATTAAGCTTGTCGCAGTAGACTCCTTAATTTCTGAATCAGAACTAAGGCTTAGATCCTTAAAGTATGATACTGAAATTGAAGGATCTTCATAAATCTATACTTAGATTTAGAAGTACTAAAATTGCAATAAATAACTCTTGGAGGGTTAATGACTATTCTCAAGGAGACAAAGTCAAACTTTGCAATTAGGCAAGTAGCGCAAGGCGCACATTACTTCGATATTCTAGAAGGCCAAGGCTTGGCCAAAGGCTTCTGGAGTGTTGAAACTGGCAAAGGCAAAATCATTATAATCTTCTGAGAAGATAAATGACATATCCCAAAATGTCTGCCTAAATGTGGCAAACGGGATCACGGAAGCGTGACTGCCGTTTCGACAAAGCAGACATGAAGGAATTCAAGAATGAGCAAGGCTCTGACTTCAAATATGTTTGTCATATTATGTTCACTACTAGTATTAAAATTGGATTTTAAATACTTAGTGTGATATAAATATATGTATTGTATTGATGTCTAGAATCTATTTTGAACAGGATACTGACTTCAATCGAGATTAATCTGCGAATTGGAAACGGGACGAAAGTCGTTGTTTTAACCGTAGATACCTAATTTAGGAACTACCCTTTGGGTTTGTACTTAAATTAGGGAACTGTTATAATGTAACTAGTTTGACTAGAAACATTATCTTTACATCAGTGTTTAACCCGCTGCGGGTAAACCTTTATATTCTAGAATACTAAAGTGTTTCATTATATAAAGATGATATTTAGATAAACACATTAGATGTGAATAACATAATTTATATTTTGAATATAAATAAATCTCAAATATATAACATGACAAACAAACAGCTCAAACTGATTTGATCAAAAGAAACTAATTTCTGGCATTGTTGTCTGGGACACAATAAAACAAGAATCGTATATCCACACCTTTTGAAAAGTGGGTACTCGGACTGATTTGATCCTATTCAAATAAAGTCTACGAATATAGTTTATTGGGGCAAAATGCCTAAAACACCTTTACTTGGTAAAAGTGTAAATGCCACAGATCTGTTAGCCCTAGTTCATAGTGAAGCAAGTGGGCCCATGTCTAGCTAGGCTAGAGGTGGATATGAATATTACGTGACCTTACGGATGTGGCATCGCGTTATGGTTATGTGTTTCTTTTGAAGAACACAATTCAGAAACTTTTAAGTTTCGACACAAAATAGACAAACAGATCGGCTATAGTATTATACCATCACGGTAAGACAGTAATGGAAAATACTTAAGCAATAAGTTTCTAATATACTTGAAAGAGTATAGTATTCTTTCAAAGAGGACTCCTCCCGGAACACGTCAAAGTGACGGTGTGTCCGAAATGAGTAACCAGATTTTGTTGGACATGATAAGGTTGATCATGAGTCGCTCTGAGCTACCATTTCCTTCAACGGATAAGCATAAACAATGCAGAACTTATTTAGAATAATGTTCCATAAAAATCTGTTTGACAGATATCATATTAGATATGAATAGGAAAGAAACCGGGTTTGTCATTCCTGATAAATTGGGAATGCTAGGCATATGTTTGGATGATACCAAACTAAAACCCAAATTGGATAAGTGCCAAATTGTAGGTTATCCTAAGGATACCATAAGTATTGTACTTATACAACTCACATGAGAAAAATTAGATTGTTGCTCGCCATGCGGTTATCTTGAGAGGGATACCGATATGCAGTGGTAAGTGGGAGGATAGTAAAACTCGATGTAAATCGGAGTAATACTATTCAAGGCACCGATTCCTAATGGAACACAAATAGTTCATCAATGATGAAACTATACTATTAATCTTCGAATACACAAGAACCGCGTATGTCAGAGAGAGTCAGAAAACAACCCGGGGTATGGGTTTCTGATCTCACCTCATAAAGATGTCTATCTTATTGAGGTATACCAACTGACTACGTATGAGGAAGTGATACTAGGTATCGACTCCCTAATTATGACAAAGTGTCATGAGTCTGAAATGGATTCCATGTATATCAACAAGTTTGGATACTAGTTGATGTACAGCAAGGCATTGTGCCTATTGGTACTGTATATAAGTCTTCAAGGAAGACATACATGGATGGCAACATACCAACGTATAAAGCTAGGCTTTTAGCGGAAAGGTATCATTATCAACATTGTGTTGATTACAACGAAACCTTTTACCTGTTGCCACGGTAAATCCATTTGGATAATGCTTGCTAAAGCTGCATGTGTCATGTATGAAATATGACAGCTTAACGGGAAAATCGCTTTCCTGAAAAGGAAACCTTTTTGGAGGATGTTTACAACATCCTGTCGGTTTTGTCGTACCAAAACTAGCAAACAAAGTTTGCGGGTTATTCGATCCATGTTTGGATTGAAGCAAACATAGGTTCTTGGAATTTTAATTTTGATGTAATCATAATGGAGTATGATTTAATTCAAAACGAAATGATTCTTGTGTATATAAGAGGGTTAGTGGGAGCGCACTGACAGTGGTTGTCCTATAAATAATGATAATAATATATCATTTCTTGGAAATAATATTCCCATAAATAAAATTGGCGAAAGCTTGGCTTTCATGAAAAACTCTCCGAGAACTCGTACATTGAAAAATGTACGCGACCTGGTGTCTCATACGCTTTGAGCATATGGATTCACAATCAGGCCAATTCAAGTGATAGTCACTGGATTGATGTTAAGAACATCCGTTAGTATTTTAGAGAACCAAAGATGCTGTCTTAAACTATAGAGATGGAGAACTTGAAGTGACTGAGATCACTGTAGCAAGTTTCCTAAACTGATAAGACGACTAAAAGTCGCAAACGGTACTATACAGTTTGAATAACGGAACAGTGAGCTGGAAATCTTCCAAGTAAGATACTGTTACCGAATAAACAACAAATGCGGGTTATTGCTGCAGCTGAGGCGGCAATAGAAGCCATTTGGATCGATAATAAATCTAATTAGATTAGATATAATTCTGTTAGCAGCTGAGCTAGGCGTCAGCACAGGCTAAATAATTAATGGTCTCATCAACGATCCAGATATATACTTCGATATTCATCTGATTCGTTCGGATCATACATCGTGGCGATGTGATGATCGAATAAATCGCATCAGATGATAGTCATGCAAATCCGCTGACGAAAGTCTTTTCTCAGCAGTTTGAGCCAACCGTACATAGTTCGAGTGTAAGACACTCGAGTGATTGGCTATAGGCCAAGTGGGAGATTTTTGGAAAATTATGACCCATAGCGTCACTATTTGTACAGATCATGGTGTTGTTGTACAAATTAACTATGTGACAAAGGAGATTGCACTCTTATCATTTGTGATTAGATCACCAAGATATATAAATGATAGGAGGTCCCTGTGATTTGTTCCTGGATTGAGAATGATATGAGACAGTATCAATCCACGAAGGATAAATCATTAAACATCCCAAGTAAGAGCATTATCGAGATTGGACATCGATGAATGCGTAAAAGGCTAGTATTACACTTGTGCGCGTTGTGAGGGCACAACGGCATAGTTCTCATATATTTGGGTATAAGATACTCATGCAAGTGTAATATGAGGTTATGTTTCACCGATGGTACGGGAAACACTTCGCTCTGGATAGACCCCCTCAGAATTCCATTGGTAGTATGACTATGTGTCTATGGAAGTCCGAAATCAGGGTAGGTGTATTTGGTCTTAACCTGAGTCTTGCACCGCTAATACTTGTGACAATCAATATACTTTGGTTGCGGTCGTCCAGGGCTTTAACAGGTTCTGTGTACGGCAATGCTGGTTATATTGAGAATCGTAGTGTGTTGGGTGTGATGTCAAGACGGAAGTGTCACTCCAGTCATATGGAGTTGATGATCGCGCAGGGATACAGAACTGGTTCTCTAAAAAGGTTGCAATCGTCGGGATAATATGACTTGGTCATGATTATCCGATATTAAAGGGACTAGTTGCTCGTCATCTGATATATGCTTCGTACGGGGCAGACACTGTACCAGCCCCAGGCCTTGCATGTGATCATCCGATACTGGACAGAAATACGCAATACTATGTATACTACGCCTGATATAGATCCTTATATTCCTGTAAGGATATTTCCGGAGAATTGGGTAGGCATGGCGCTTTGCTAGAGGCCAACCTTGTCTTGTAAATCGGTAAAACGTAGTACGAGGTACTTACGTGTTTGGATAGTCCGACGACCGAATTTACTGCCAACATATCCTGGGATATCATGGGTCGCTTCCCAAAGATTCACCGATGACGTATGACTCACACTTTAATTAATCTGGGATTAATTAGATGAGAGAGAAAATTAATCTGGGATTAATTGCGGAGATATTTTATATGGGATAAAATATCATTTAAAGAGAGATAACAATTAATTTGGAATTAATCGGTAAATTAATATATTCGATATATTAAACGAAATTGGATTTCAACGCGGAATTAAAATTAGATTTTAATTCGGGCGAACGAATTAATTTAAAATTAATTCGTTAGCGACGTGAATAGTGACTTCGCTAGGCGTAATCATTTAATTACGTCGCAATTTGGAATTGTTAATTTGGAATTAGCGAACCCGAGCCCGTGATTATTTGCGAGCGCATTCACATTTCGAATTTGAGTGCGGCACGCAAGTCAAATCAAGCGTCAAATCGCTAGTCTCATCAAGCGTCAAATCACTTGTCACTTTGAGTGATGTGACTTGACAACTTGTGATTGATGTGATTGAGTGATGTGTGTGGTTGGCATTTGTGGGCATTAATTGCCTTGACTTTTGGAACCAAAATTGTGTATTTGATTTTATAAAATAAATTACCAATTTAACTTAACACATTTTTCATCATCTCTCCTCTCTTTTTTCCCTCTTCTCTCCTCACGCCATTTCTTTCTTTCTTCTGGTTCTGTGAACTGCCGAGAGATGGAAAGAAAAAGGGAAGCAAATGCTTGGTTTTTGTGGCAAAAATCAAGAGAGCTAGCACTCCGAGAGTCATGCGAATGTGATAGGGAAGTCCACCCATGAGCCGGGAATCAAATGACGAAGCTTGGAGCTTGGTTTCTTGTTGATTGAAGGCTGAAACCAGTGAGCTTGGAACTACACTGTCGTGACTGTGAGGAGCAGAATTTGAAGATTTTGTTGCCTCGCGCGTCGCTCAACCGATCGATGTGAGTATTCCGCGACTTCCTCGAATGTATTCACTTATGTTTCATGCTTGATAATTGATCTTGGGATGCTTAGAATCTCCAACAATGTCTATGTCAACCAAATTACCTGGATTCATTAAGTTTAAGTTCCAATTATGGCTACCTCCGCCTGACAGGTATATGTCTATCCTGTAAGGAAATCTATTAAAGGGTTATCTATCCTCAAGGAAGATCGTGGGCTACTAAGTCTAAGGCTGAAACCTAAAATTCATTTGTCAAGTTTATTTCGATTTACCAGATCAATCTTATTAGTGGCCAGTTAACAAGACGCATTAAGCTTAAGACTTAATAAGTAAACCTTTAAATTACCCAGACTATAAAATAACCCCTTATAAACCGGTGATATTAAAATTCATCACAACCCCAGATAACTAACTTAGTTCCGACACATAACTAGGGCTAGTAAAAACTTAAAAATAAAATACATAAAGTAAAATACTGAAAAGTAAATGCGGTAAAATAAATACTGAAAAGTAAAATAAAATAAAATAAAATACTAGGGTTAAAGGATCCACTTTTACCACTATACTTTAGATATCTCCCTTAATATAATATATTAACTTGTGATGATATTACCAACCAGCCATATAGGCAGTAACCTGATTAAGTCAAATTAAGTCCGACCAGCCATAAAGGCGTTATCAATATTTATCCATAAACCAGCCATATAGGCGGTTAATTACCAACCGACCAACTATATGGTATCCTTGCTTAGTCAAATTAAAACCAATTTATAATTGATTACCAGCCGACCAATATAGCGGTATCCTCATTAAGTCAAATTTTAAATAGTGAATATATTATAATTAAGGGAGATTAATCTAAATATCAGTAATAAAAGTTTTACCTTTCACCCTAGCATGGGGAAGTTACCTCCTCATAGCTGAATAGTAAAAACTAAAAAGGTAAAAAAAGTAAATTACTATTACATAACGTAAATAAAAATTAATTACAAAACTGAAATTAAAAGAAAACTATATACAAGCTCCTTATTTATTCAGAGGATTACAGAGAGGAAGGTACATCTGAAACTGAAATTTCGAGCTGAATTTATAGGCGTCGATAGGGTCTCCGCGTCGCGATGGGCAAGTTGTTCTTGCGTCGCGACGCGGACACGTGTCACACGCTGATTAGTCCGCACAGATTCTTATCCGATGATGTGGCAATGTGGATGATTAATTCAATAATTGAGCTGATGTGGCACTGATGTGGCGATGATGTGGCAATGCCATGGTGACAAATAGCAATAGTGATTTTCATCATCGTACGATTGCGACACGTGGCATGTGATGATTGGTTGATGATGACGTTGTTGGGGTTGGTGCTCAGAGCGCCAATTCCCGGTTGTATTTCTTTATGAATACTTCTGTAAAACATTATTATTATGAATAATATATGCAGTTTCTATAATATAATGTATCTTTTAATATGGTAAAGACGTAATGACCTTAGAATGACTAGTCATGGTGCTGTTGCAAAAGCGTCGCAACTGACATTGAGTAGTATCATGACGTTGTCATTCTCAGACTGTTCCTAGTCATGGTTTACACTACTTGGTCAGTATAGTAAACCCGTTGAGACCGATACATGTCGTATATTGGAATATATGATTCCAATGGTTTCTCAATGAACCATAAGTCTTGGAGACTAGTATAGACGTGTAGGTTCTTGTTGGGGTTGGTGCTCACAGTGTCAATTCCCGGTTGTATTTCTTTATGAATACTTCTGTAAAATATTATTATTTTGAATAATATATGCAGTTTCTATAATATAATGTATCTTTTAATATGGTAAAGACGTAATGACCTTAGAATGACTAGTCATGGTGCAGTTGCAAAAGCGTCGCAACTGACATTGAGTTGTATCATGACGTTGCCATTCTCAGACTGTTCCTGATCAAGGTTTACACTACTTGGTCAGTATAGTAAACCCGTTGAGACCGGTACATGTCGTATACTGGAATATATGATTCCAATGGTTTCTCAATGAACCATAAGTCTTGGAGACTAGTTAGACGTGTAGGTGTTTATAGCAGATAAACACTGAACGACTCACCGAAGATTCTTAATGGATGGTACACCAACGTCAATAAGAATCTTGTCGGGTTGAGTAGCACTTGTGATTTCTAGACTTAAGATGCCACTGTGGGCAAATGAGACATCTTCTACACTTAGATGGCAGTCACGTCACCGATCTATTAAGATCAGACCTTCGCCTGTTCGTTGGGTGTAGATAGTGTTGGGTTTTTATTGGCAATTACAAGGTTAGCGCAGCGGAACGCGGAAAAACGATTTCTCTGATTTCAAAAATTTTTCTTGGAAAAATTAAATAAACTTATTTATTTAATTAACCAATACTTAAATTATGAAATATAACCTAAGAAATCATATTTCTTTTAATTACAAAATTACCCCAAACTTTTACAAATTAATTATTTTGGTTTTAAATATGTCAATTACATATTTAATTAATTCCAAATTAACCCAAAAATAATTTTTACAAGTTTTGCAACAAAACCAGAATATTTTCCAGAATTGCGCCAACAGCCCAGTTTTTTCTGGAATTTGCGAAACAGCCCCTAAACTTTAATTAATTGCAATTTGGCCCAAAATGCTCAAAACACATCAAGATCAAATCCAATTAATCCCAAATTTTACATGCATCAAATATACATCAAATTAAAGCTTATATATGAAAATCCCCAAAATTTGAGTAGGTTTGGAACCCTAATTTCATAAATCACTCAAATTGGCAATTTACACTAAATTACTAAAATTCAATACTTTAATCTACAAATTACTACACCAATTAATTCTCACCATCATGAAATTAATCAAGAACAATTCTAGGCTAATTATGAATGGCTAATTAACTCTAGAATAGAAACTTTAATTTTCTAATTAATTTATTAAGCTTGATTACATTAATAAGCAAATAAATTAATTCTACATGCTTAAACACATCCAACAAGCATCCAACAAATTTAATTACAAACTAAAAGAGTAGAGACATGATCTTAACATCACCATTGAAGCTGAAAAATATTGAAATAATTTTCATGAAGAAGAAGAAGTGAAATTACTTACAAAAATAAAGTTTTGCTTTGATTTCTTTTCTTTTTCCTTTTTGCTCTCAATTCTCTCTTTTGCAATTTTTGTTGAAGTTGTCTAAGTGTTGAAAATGAAACAAAACCAATTTTTGTATCACCCACCACCTTGGCCGATTTTTTCAACATTAAAGCAACAATTACTTTAATTTTTTGTATTTATATAATTGGCACACATTTTGCATATAATAAATTATCACTTTAACTTTAATAAAGTTGCAAAAATGTGTTCCAATTACAACAAGCCATTTCTCACTTAATAAAGTAGAAATCATTACTTAAGATATTTATTTTATAAATTAATTTAATTATTTAACAATTAAATAATTAATAAATATAAATATCTTAAATATATGTATTATATTTACATTAAATATCTCAAATACATATATTAATGATATAAGTCAAATATCACAATTTGATATTTTATTAATGTGTATTTAATAAAATCAAGTATTAAATAAAATACACATCAATATTAGAAATGACCGATAGGTCCCGATTGCATGTATTTTTCGTTTAACCGTTAAACGAGTTATAAATAATCAGTATTATTCATAACAGTTGCCCTAGTGCTCTACGAGTAAATTTCATTAGTGAGACTCTCTAGATTCAGGCATATCCGTCACGAAATCAAATTATGTGTCCATAATTCACCCACCCGTAAATTATGACGAACACGGATAAACTCACTGAATCATACAGGTCGAGGTCACTGCATACGTATAATCCCTCCGTCACAGGTATCCGGATTAATCCAGAGTTATAGATACAAACGTCAAATCTCTATAGATATAATCACGTCGACGTTTTTATTAGCAATCCCTCAAATAACACTTAGAACTAATTTCTACAGTGCACCACGGGCCCATGGATTTAACAGATTGCTAATACCATATTGAATACCTATACTCTGTACACAGAGCTGACAGATCCTATCTTGATACACACAAGAAATCCTGTGCATCAGTCCACACCCAACGAACAGGCGGAGGTCTGATCTAAATAGATCGGTGACGTGACTATCATCTAAGTGTGGAGGATAACTCATATATCCACAGTGGTATCTCAAGTCAAAGAATCACTATGCTCACTCAACCCGAGAAGATTCTTATTGACGTTGGTGTACCATCCATTAAGAATCTTCGGTGAGTCGTTCAGTGTTTATCCGCTATAAACACCTACACGTCTATACGAGTCTCCAAGACTCATGGTTCACTGAGAAACCATCGGATTCCAAGATTCCAATATACGACATGTATCAGTCTCTACGGGTTTACTTTACTGACCAAGTAATGTAAACTTTGACCGGGAACTATCTAAGAATGACAACGTCATGATACAACTCAATGTGAGTTGCGACGCTTTTGCAACAGTATCATAACTAATCATTCTAAGGTCGGTTACGTCTTTACCATATTAAAGAAGAAGTTATATAAAAGAAACTGTTCATTTTATTCATAATAAAACGTTACATTAGTATTTACATAGAAATACATAATAAAATTGGCGCTCAGAGCACCAACCCTAACAAAATCTCCCACTTGCTCTAGTGCCAATATCGATTGTATCTAATACCCATCGACTCCACATGTTTATAAAACAACTTCGGAGGTATGGCCTTCGTAAGCGGGTCTGCTACATTATCTTCACTTGGTACCTTGCACACGACAATGTCCCCTCGCGACACAATCTCTCGAATGATGTGGTACTTTCGTTCCACATGCTTCGACTTCTGATGCGCCCTTGGTTCCTTTGCTTGTGCAATGGCTCCAGTATTATCACAGTATAACGGAATCGGATTCTCGATACTTGGGACTACTCCCAATTCTGTGATAAAGTTCCTAACCCATACAGCTTCCTTTGCAGCTTCTGAAGCTGCAATATATTCCGCCTCTGTGGTGGAATCAGCTGTCGGCCCCTGTTTGGAACTCTTCCAACAAACTGCACCACCGTTAAGGGTAAACACGAATCCTGATGTAGACTTTCTATCATCAGGATCCGATTGGAAATCGGAATCCGTATACCCATTAACTTGCAGTTCGTTTCCTCCATAAATAATAAACTTATCATTAGTACCTTTAAGATACTTTAGGATATGTTTAATGGCCATCCAATGGTCATTTCCTGGATTAGACTGATATCTGCTCGTCACACTGACTGCGAAGCTGATATCAGGCCTTGTACATAACATGACATACATGATGCTGCCCAAACACGAAGCATAAGGTTGATTAGACATTCTAATCTTCTCATCTTCTGTTTGCGGGCACATCTTCTTCGAAAGATGTAAGCCATGTCTGAACGGTATGTTTGCTGGCTTACAGTTACCAAAATTATACCGTTCTAAGATCTTATCTATTTACGTTGATTGGGATAACCCAATAAGCTTCCTTTCTCTAACTCTATAGAGTTTTATGCCCAAGACATAAGAAGTTTCACCTAGGTCTTTCATGGAGAAATTCTTACAGAGGTAAGCTTTGACGCCTTGCATCATCCCAATATCATTCCCAATGATAAGGATGTCATCAACATAGAGAATTAAAAATACCACCATACTCCCACTGGCCTTCTGATACACACAAGATTCTTCCGAATTCTTGAGAAAACCAGATAATTTGATTATCTTGTCGAATCGAAGATTCCAACTTCGTGAAGCCTGTTTAAGTCCATAAATGGACTTCTTCAGCTTACATACCATGCCCGAGTTCTCGTTGGATGCAAAATCTTTCGGTTGTTCCATATAGATTTCTTCATCAAGAAATCCATTTAGAAAAGCCGTTTTGACATCCATTTGCCAAATCTCGTAATCATGATATGCGGCAATTGACAATAAAATCCTGATGGACTTTAGCATGGCAACTGGAGAAAACGTTTCATCGTAGTCGACTCCAGGTCACTGCGAGTAACCTTTAGCTACCAGTCAGGCCTTAAAGGTTTCAACCTTTCCATCGGGCCCTCGCTTCCTCTTGTAAATCCATTTACAACCGATAGGAACAATTCCTTCTGGAAGCGGAACCAAGTTCCAAACTTGATTCTCATACATTGAGTCCATCTCGGATTTCATGGCGTTTTGCCACTTCACGGAGTCGATGTCCAACATCGATTCTCTATAGGTAAAAGGGTCAGTCTCTTCTAATAAGAGAACATCGAGACTCTTTTCTTGTATCAAATACAAGCGTTCAGGAGGTCTAGATACCCTTTGTGACCTACGGAGTGTGTGTGTTGAAGGTTCTCCATCTTCTTGAACTACAGGTTCCTCCATTAGTTCGTTGGTTCCAGGTTGTACCTCATCAGGTTCAACCTGTCTATGATCACCACCTTCAGCCAAAAATTCTATTTCTAGAAATTTTGCGAAGCGAGCTACGAACATATTTCGATGCTTGGTATCATAGAACAAATATTCTTTCGTATTTGAAGGATATCCAACAAACCTAAACTTCTGCCCTCGAGGCAAAAGCTTATCTTGCTGAGCCATCCTGATATAAGCAAGACACCCCCATATCTTAATATAACTAAGATTTGGTTTCCTACCGGTCCATATCTCATACGGAGTCGTAGGATGATGAATGGTATTTATATCACTATTTCCCACTCAATTAACTTAATATTTTGTTTAGTTTCGCGAGTTTTGTGAACGTTTTGAAGTATTTGGTGTTATTTTACAGATAAATAAAGTTTGGAAAGCATTGGAGGCAATTTGGGGCAAAAACGGACAAAAATGCGTCAACAGGGATATTTTGGTCTTAAGCGCGTCGCGACGCCAAGACTTACGCGTCGCGACGTCTAAAATGCGCCGAACAGTGCTAACGTGCGCCGGGTCCACAAATCAGAATCTGAGAAAAGTTTGACTTTGCTAAAATGCGCCGTGCCACGTGTCACCATCACAGCCGATCTACTAACATGCGCCTTGCCACGTGTCAGCATCCTACGGTGCCGACAGTCACCATCGCCACGTGTGCCACGTGTCACTCCAGGTCATCTCCATGTCATCAGCCACGTCAGCAAGTCAACATTGCCACCTCACCGCCACGTCATCATCAGCCAATCAGAAGCTGCCACGTGTCGCAATTCTATGGTGCTGACAGTCTCTTTCCCACGTGTCGCCACGTCACCGCCATGTCACCGCCACGTCAGTGCCACATCAGCATAAATATTGGATATCCTATCCTTATCTGACACGTGGCGGATAAGAATCTCAGCGACCAATCAGAAGCCGCCACGTGTCACAATAATTGAAACCCAACCACTTTGCCACGTGTCACCTTATCAGTTTATCCAGAATCTTCAAACCAGCGAACCAGAGCGTGCCACGTCGACAAACCTGGCGTAGCGACGCTGAGGTCCTTAGCGTCGCGACGCCAGAAACCGAATTTTTTGCCTATAAATAGAGCGCGAAATTTCAGAATTCAGTGCACCACTCTCTCTCTTATAATCTTTCTAAAGAGAGAGTTTCTCTCTCTACTTTCTTTTAATTTTTAGTTTTTTAGTTTTTAGTTTTGTAATTAATTTTAATTACGTTTTGTTTATATAGTAATTTAATTTTTACTTTTTACTTTTTACAGTTTTTATTATTTACCATGAGGAGGTAACTCCCCCAGCTATGATGAAAGGTAATTCTTTTACTGTTACTATTTAGATTAATCTCCCTTAAAAATAATATATTCACTATTTAAAATATTGACTTAAAAAGGATACCGCCAGATTGGTCGGTTGGTAATTCATTTTAATCTGATTTAAACCTGACTAATAAAGGATACCGCCAGATTGGTCGGTTGGTAATTTAATTTTGGTTCCGCCTTTATGGCTGGTTGGACTTAATTTGACTTAATCAGGTTACCGCCTATATGGCTGGTTGGAAAAAGAATCACAAGTTTATATATTATTTTATGGGAGATATCTAAATTAGTAGTAGTAAAAGTAATTCCTTTTACCTTAGCATTTTATTTTATTGTAATTTACTTTTCAGTATTTACTTTACCGCATTTTTACTTTATGTCTTTTATTTTCAAGTTTTTACTAGCCCTAGTTATGTGTTGTAACTAAATTAGTTATCTGGGGTTGTGATAAAATCCAATATCACCGTTTTATAAGGGTTAGATTATAGCTTGGGTAATATAAAGATTTATTTATTGAGTCTTAAACTTAATGCTTTTTCATTAACTGGCCATTAATAAAATTGATCTGGTAAATCTAAAATGAACTAGACATAGGGATTTTAGGTTTCAGCCTTAGACTCAATAGCCCACGATCTTCCTTGAGGATAGATAACCCTTTAATAGATTTCCTTACAGGATAGGAATATACCTGTCGGGCGGGGGTAGCCATAATTGGGACTTAAACTTAATGAATCCAGATAATTTGGTTGACATAGACATATGGTTCAATTGGGTTAAACTGGGTATTTGTGTCTGACCATCGACATAGGCTTACACATAATTTAGTGTTCCAGGTTAATAAATCAATATATTACCCAACTTTAAGATAATCACTTCATCTTTAAATGATATTGGAAGAAATCACAACCCTAGATAGTTTTTAATATTGAATTTTCTTAAAACCTATTTTCGACAATTTTATTTACTTGTTTTTAAATTTAGAATCATCACCATTTCAAATCAATCAATCAACCTGTTAGATACTAGTAATCATTTGACCTCATAAAATTAATAGATTAGATATTAAGTCCTCGTGGGATCGATATTTTTATACTACTTGAACGATACGTGCGCTTGCGTTATACGTGTGTGTTTACGCCGGTCAAGTTTTTGGCGCCGTTGCCGGGGACTTATTTATCTTTTACTATTAGTTTAGGGGTTAGATACCGTTACTTGTATCTAATTTCTTTTTACTTATTGTCGTTGTTTTCTTGTGTTTCAGGTTCTCAGAAACTACATGAGACGAACCAGAAGCTTTGAACTCCGATCGTTTGACCCAAAAATTGAAAGAACCATCAGACAGTTGAGAAGGGAAAGGCGAGAAGGCTAAGAAGCTTTAGTCAACATGGAACCTGAACCTTTGAACGTTGCACCACCAATTCCCATTCGAGACAGAACCATCCCGATGGTTGACAGACTCATTTCCTGTATTGTACTTCCTCCCTTACCAGCAAATGCGTGTGACATCAAAACATGCATTCAGATGATTCAGCAGTCAGTTCAATTTGGGGGGAATGCAACTGAAGATCCTAATTCCCACATCAGCAACTTCCTGGAAGTTTGCGGCACTTTTAATTACAACCGAGAAGCTGAAGAAGCAATGAGACTGCGTGTTTTTCCATATTCCCTGAAGGACAGAGCTAAAGCTTGGCTACATTCACTACCAGCAGGTTCCATCACAACTTGGAACACTTTAGCTACCAAATTTCTTGCAAAGTACTTTCCACCAGCCAGAACCGGAAAACTGAGGAATGACATCACATCCTTTGTACAACAAGATTCAGAATCCCTCTGCGAAGCTTGGGAAAGGTATAAAGATTTACTCCGGAAATGTCCTCACCATGAGATTCCAAAATGGCTTCAAGTCCAAACATTCTATAATGGACTTTCTGGAATAATGAGAACCACAATCGATGCTGCTGCTGGAGGAGCCTTGATGGCAAAAGGAGAAGATCAAGCCTGAGACCTAATCGAAGAAATGGCCAACAACAATTCTTTGTGGCCAACAGAAAGGAGCATGATCCAAAGAATTGCAGGAATTTATGAAGTTGGAGCAAACACAGCAGTGAATCCCAGGCTGGATCAGATATGCAAATGTCTAGAAACACTTAGCACGCAAGTTGTGAACATCACTGGATCCACAAGTTCACCATATGGAGGAGCACCAGAACCAAACCAACATGAAGAGACGGTGAATTATGTCAACAATTTCAACAGACAGGGGAACAATCCATATTCCAACACCTACAACCCAGGGTGGAGGAATCATCCTAATTTATCATGGAGCAACAATTCAGGCCAACAGCAGAACTATCCACCACTTGAATTCCAGCAACAAAACAAAGGCCATGAGCATGAAAAAGAACCAGAAATGAAAGAATGGTTTGCAGAGATGTTCAAAAAGCAAGAAGCAAAATACGATGCTATGTTTCAATCCCAAGCAACATTAATTCAAAGTCAATCTGCTTCTATTAAAGCACTGGAGAATCAAATGGGACAACTGGCAAATGCTCAGAGTTACAGACCGCCAGGTACTCTTCCTAGCAACACAGAGCCAAATCCAAGAAACATGGGGAAGGAACAATGTCATGCCATCATGTTAAAGAGCGGTACTGAAATCAACAAAGATGTTGGAGTCAATTCAACTGCTGAGGAAGTTCCAAAAGAAACAAAGCAACAAATGGAGGAAAAAGAAGCAAAGGAAAAAGAACAGATCACTCCACCTCCACATTTTCCTCAACGTCTTCAGAAGAATAAATTGGACAAGAAATTTTCCCGGTTCCTGGAGATCTTCAAAAAGCTGCATATCAACATTCCATTTGCAGAAGCGTTGGAACAAATGCCCACCTATGCCAAATTCATGAAAGATATTCTTTCACAAAAATGAAGATTGGGAGATTACGAGACAGTGGCATTAACAGAAGAATGCAGTGCTATCATTCAGAGGAAACTTCCCCCGAAGTTGAAAGATCCTGGCAGTTTCACTGTTCCTTGTGTCATAGGAGAACATAACTTTGGTAAGGCTTTGTGTGATTTAGGTGCTAGTGTTAACTTGATGCCTTTTTCTATTTTCAGGAAACTGCAGATTGGAGAAACAATGCCAACTTCAGTCTCACTACAACTTGCTGATAGAACGCTCGTATTTCCGAGAGGTGTAGTTGAGGATGTGCTGGTCAAGGTTGACAAATTCATTTTCCCAGCAGATTTTATTGTCCTTGATATGGAGGAAGACGCATACGTGCCAATCATCCTTGGGAGACCATTCTTGGCTACAGGTCGAACCATTATTGATGTACAAAAAGGAGAACTAACCATGAGGGTACAAGACCAAGAAGTAACATTCAATGTTTTCAAAGCCATGAATTTCCCAGATGATGAAAAGAATGAGGAATGTTTCAAACTCGATATGATACACAGTACCATTCAGAACTCTGATGAAAGACAAAGTTATACTGACAAACTTAAAACATGTCAATTGCCTGTGGAGCCTAAAGATAAAGCATATTTTGTACTGAAAGAGCCAATTCTTGCACTACAAGCAACAGGAAAGAAAAAGTTCCACCAGCTCAACGAATTGGAGGAATTTCACAATCAGCCTTTTGAGGATGCCAAATTGTACAAAGAAAATGGCAAGAAGAGACATGATGAGAAGTTAGTGTGCATACAACTGGAACCAGGGCAGAAGGTACTGTTAAACAAATCAAGGGTGAAATTCTTCCCATGGAAGCCAAAATCACGGTGGTCAGGTCCATTTGTGATCACCAAAGTTTTACCAAATAGAGCCGTTGAGATACATGATCCTGACGCTAACAAAACTTTCAAGGTTAAAAACAAGCGTGTCAGGCACTACTGGGGAGAATCATTTGAGCGACAAAAAGAAAGTGTTACACTTTCAGATCCAGCTTAACATTCGAGAAGCCAAGTCTGGCTGACGACTTTAAACTTAGCGCTAGCAGGGAGGCAACCCATGCAATTTGTGTATATATTGTGATTTGGTGTGTTTTATTTTTGTGTGTTTTATTTTTGCAGGTTTAGTCATTTCACGATGGAAGATGCTCTCGCAAATCTTCACAAGCAATTTCCTTCTCTCCCTCCAAAATCTCTGATAAAAGTCTACAAAGCTCGCTTGGAACGAATGAGACTACTGACGATCCATGGTATTCCTAATGATATTCGTTGGGTAATTGAAGCACGAGTCCGATTGGCAGGTGAGTCTTCTGACTCTTTTATTTCACATCTGCCTGGTTTAGGAAGAAGCACCTATGCAAAGAAACGTAGAGCTAAGCAAATGGGTGTTTGTTTCAAATGTGCACGATTTAATTGCAACACTCGTTGTCGTTCTTTATGAATGGTGTCTGATAATCGCGAAGACAAAATTAGATTCATTAGGGATGGCTTGAGTAAGGAGTCTTTAGATGATATATCTTTAACTCTTGAGACGCATCCCAGTGGATATGTTAATATAGCCATTCACAAATTACATACACAATTCCAAAAGGAAAGACAACTGTTAAGTCTCGGGAATCTGACTCAAAAAGACCATGTTTGCCAATTTATAAGAAAATTGGATGGGAAGCTTGTCCCTGACGCATAGACGTCAATCAAGCCGTTACTTTTCTTGTAAATATTATATCTCTTTGTCTTTTCTTAATAATTGTGATTTTTTTTGATGTTTTCTTTTATTTTTCTCCGACAGGATCCAGACCTTTTTGACTATCACGATATTAATTCGTTACTAATCGTCCTCTGGAAGATACTTGTGCTATTATTACTCACCCTTTTCAGGTACTATAAATTCAGCCCGTCATTGCACTTTTGAAGGCATCCAAAGTTGAGAAAGAAATACATAAAAAATGGAAGCTACTTCAAGAAGACGAGTTGAAAATATCTGTGTGTTTTGCGGTAGTAGTGTTGGTACTAAACCACAATACGTAGAAGCAGCACAGGAATTGGGTCGAGTCTTAGCTGCAAGGAATATGCACTTAATATATGGCGGAGGAAATCTCAGACTTATGGGGATCGTTTCAAAGGCTGTACAGGAAGGAGGCAGTAATGTTTTGGGAATCATTCCAAAACCCTTGGCAGAGGCAAATCTTATTGGATCATCAAACGGAGAGGAACTGATCGTGTCAGGTATGTCTGAACGACTGGTAGAAATGATTAACCGTGCTGGTGCTTTTATCGCTTTGCCAGGTGGTTTGGGTACATTGGAGGAAATTTTTATAGTTCTATCTTGGGCGAACCTGAACATACACCAGAAACCGCTTGGATTGCTCAATATTGATGGATTTTATGATTTTCTTTGTGTGTTTCTTGATGATGCTCGGAGAAATGGGTTCGTGTCAAAACCTTTAAAAGAACTCCTCTTTACTGCCAGAACTGCTCCGGATCTAATAGACCAACTCATAGCCTATGAACCACAAGTTGACCCTATCCTTTCAAAGATAAATTGGTCCAAGGACGATCGTGGTAAGAGACGTCGGATAAATCTGGATCTTAACCTTTAATTTCCTGTAGATTTCAGCTAACCAGGTACGACCTTCTTAACTCTCATTTTATTGTTTAAGACATTGGGGACAATGTCTCATTTAGGTTTGGGGGAGGGAATTAGTTAATTAGTACCTTGTTTTTAGTTTGTATGTTGTTTTTATTTTTAGTCCAAAATTTTTCGAAAAATACAAAAAAAATTGAAAATTTTTCAAAAATTACAAAAATATTTTGCGTTTTTGTGTTTTGACTAAAAATGTGAAATTGGTAAGAGATAGCCGAGTAAGGAGTTTCCACTCCTGAGACGTATCTCAAACCTATTTCGAAACAAGTTAATTTTTGTTTATTTCCTTTTGAATTATTTAATTTGTGAATTCTCCATAAAACGGACTAAAATGGATCTTCATATGCTCAGTTGACAGATATTATCAACATATATAGTAACATACGGACATGAGCTAAAATTGAAAAGTTTGTAATATTCAGTGTTCTAGTTTAATTGGAGGAAACATCTCAAAAAAGTAATGGAGTAAAAAAAAAAACAAAAAAACAAAAATCCGAGATCCGGGTTATTAAGTCTGTAAGGGTGTTTTAACACCTAGTGCCATAAAACCAACTGGTTTGGGAGTCACTGGCCCAAAGCTCGTTACATGGATCGAAGATGCTACAAAAATATATATATTGGAAGTCTGAGTAATTAAGTCCGTAGGGGTGTCTTAACACCTGGTGCCCTAAAGCCAACTGGTTTGGGAGCCACCGACCCAACACTCGCTACATAGATGGAAGATATTGTATATAAATAAAAAATAGAAAAAAAAAATCAAAGAAAAAATCAGAAAAATGAAAAATTATTCCATTGCTCCAAAAAGGTGTGAAATCTGATAGAACTTTAGGACAAAAATATTACTCTCTTATCAACTACACTTATGACTGTTGTGGGCAAAAATAAATTGATTAATATTTTGTTGGCCATGTATATGAAGAATGGTAAAAATAATCGGAGAATTTACGTATTGAGTAATTTAAAATAAAACAAAACAACTAGTAACTTGGAGTAGAAGTTTCACCTGATTAGTCACTAACATCTTTATTCTCTTTTCGCTTGTCTTTTTGCTTTTGTGTGCATTAGTTTTAACTAACTTTTTACTTTTGTAAAAATATTTGTGGGTATCATTGCTGTAAACCCTCACGAGACTACAACTCGTCCACTAGGGACACCTAAGGGTTTAAAGGCTTGTTGCATATGCTAAATGCAACCGTGATCCCTACGAAAGTGGCTTAGTTAATTTATTCATGTTATTTTATTTTATGTTTTGCTCGAGGACTAGCAAAATGTTAGGTTTGGGGGTGTGATGAGTGGTATTTATATCACTATTTCCCACTCAATTAACTTAATATTTTGTATAGTTTCGCGAGTTTTGTGAACGTTTTGATGTATTTGGTGTTATTTTGCAGATAAATAAAGTTTGGAAAGCATTAGAGGCAATTTGGGGCAAAAACGGACAAAAATACGTCAACAGGGATATTTTGGTCTTAAGCGCGTCGCGACGCCATGACTTACGCGTCGCGACATCTAAAATGCGCCGAACAGTGCTAACGTACGCCGGGTCCACAAATCAGAATCTGAGAAAAGTTTGACTTTGCTAAAATGCGTCGTGCCACGTGTCACCATCACAGCCGATCTACTAACATGCGCCTTGCCACGTGTCAGCATCCTACGGTGCCGACAGTCACCATCGCCACATGTGCCACGTGTCACTCCAGGTCATCTCCATGTCATCAGCCACGTCAGCAAGTCAACATTGCCACCTCACCGCCACGTCATCATCAGCCAATCAAAAGCTGCCACGTGTCGCAATTCTATGGTGCCGACAGTCTCTTTCCCACGTGTCGCCACGTCACCGCCACCTCACCGCCACGTCAGCGCCACATCAGCATCAATTATTGGATATCCTATCCTTATCTGACACGTGGCGGATAAGAATCTCAGCGACCAATCAGAAGCCGCCACGTGTCACAATAATTGAAGCCCAACCACTTTGCCACGTGTCACCTTATCAGCTTATCCAGAATCTTCAAACAAGCGAACCAGAGCGTGCCACGTCCTCAAACCTGGCGTAGCGACGCTGAGGTCCTTGGCGTCGCGACGCTAGAAACCGAATTTTTTGCCTATAAATAGAGCGCGAAATTTCATAATTCAGTGCACCACTCTCTCTCTTATAATCTTTCTAAAGAGATAGTTTCTCTCTCTACTTTCTTTTAATTTTTAGTTTTTTAGTTTTTAGTTTTGTAATTAATTTTAATTACATTTTGTTTATATAGTAATTTAATTTTTACTTTTTACTTTTTACAGTTTTTATTATTTACCATGAGGAGGTAACTCCCCCAGCTATGGTGAAAGGTAATTCTTTTACTGTTACTATTTAGATTAATCTCCCTTAAAAATAATATATTCACTATTTAAAATATTGACTTAAAAAGGATACCGCCAGATTGGTCGGTTGGTAATTCATTTTAATCTGATTTAAACCTGACTAATAAAGGATACCGCCAGATTGGTCGGTTGGTAATTTAATTTTGGTTCCGCCTTTATGGCTGGTTGGACTTAATTTGACTTAATCAGGTTACCGCCTATATCGCTGGTTGGAAAAAGAATCACAATTTTATATATTATTTTATGGGAGATATCTAAATTAGTAGTAGTAAAAGTAATTCCTTTTACCTTAGCATTTTATTTTATTGTAATTTACTTTTCAGTATTTACTTTACCGCATTTTTACTTTATGTCTTTTATTTTCAAGTTTTTACTAGCCCTAGTTATGTGTTGTAACTAAATTAGTTATCTGGGGTTGTGATAAAATCCAATATCACCGTTTTATAAGGGTTAGATTATAGCTTGGGTAATATAAAGATTTATTTATTGAGTCTTAAACTTAATGCTTTTTCATTAACTGGCCATTAATAAAATTGATCTGGTAAATCTAAAATGAACTAGACATATGGATTTTAGGTTTCAGCCTTAGACTCAATAGCCCACGATCTTCCTTGAGGATAGATAACCCTTTAATAGATTTCCTTACAGGATAGGAATATACCTGTCGGGCGGGGGTAGCCATAATTGGGACTTAAACTTAATGAATCCAGATAATTTGGTTGACATAGACATATGGTTCAATTGGGTTAAACTGGGTATTTGTGTCTGACCATCGACAGAGGCTTACACATAATTTAGTGTTCCAGGTTAATAAATCAATATATTACCCAACTTTAAGATAATCACTTCATCTTTAAATAATATTGGAAGAAATCACAACCCTAGATAGTTTTTAATATTGAATTTTCTTAAAACTTATTTTCGACAATTTTATTTACTTGTTTTTAAATTTAGAATCATCACCATTTCAAATCAATCAATCAACCTGTTAGATACTAGTAATCATTTGACCTCATAAAATTAATAGATTAGATATTAAGTCCTCGTGGGATCGATATTTTTATACTACTTGAACGATACGTGCGCTTGCGTTATACGTGTGTGTTTACGCCGGTCATAGGAACAGCCTTGGAAAGAATCTTGTTCAAAAGATGTGCGGCAGTTAAAAAAGCATAACCCCATAAATAATAGGGTAAATATGTATAACTCAACATCGATCGGACCATATCTAATAAAGTCCGATTTCTCCTCTCAGATACTCCATTATGTTGTGGAGTACCGGAAGGAGTATATTGAGCGAGAATCTCATTCTCCTTTAAATAATCAGTGAACTCTCCACTCATATATTCACCGCCTCGATCAGATCGAAGACAATTAATATATTGACCAGTTTGTTTCTCTACTTCATTTCGGAATTCTTTGAACTTTTCAAAGGTTTCTGATTTAAGTCTCATCAAATAGACATAATCGTACCGTGACAGATCATCGGTAAAGGTGACAAAGTAAGAAAAACCATTGTGAGCAGTTTAACTTAAGGGACCACATACATCAGAATGTACGAGTTCCAACAAGTCACTGGCTCGGTGTCCAACACCTGAAAATGGGGCTTTGGTCATTTTACCCCGAATACAAGATTCACAAGTTGGATAAAGTTCAATGGTGAGATCATGTATCAAACCATTCTTAACCAATTGGGTTAGTCGTTTCACGCCTATATGACCTAACCTCATGTGCCAGAGTTCAGTATTATTTATATCAGATTGTTTACGTTTATTTATTCCAGTATTAAAGATATCTTGTGAGGTACGCAATATGTAATGACCATGCTTATTTGGACAACAAAGGATCTGAATATTACAACTATCATATAAATACAAAGAACGATTCTTAATATTTACATTATAACCTTCAGTATCTAATACAAAATGTGACATAATATTCGCCACACATCCTGGCACAAAATAGCAGTCATGCAACAAAAGTCTCCCACTAGGTAAGGGAATCTCACATACGCCCACTGCAACTGCATCTAGAGAGTCGCCACTCCCGAACCGCAACTGCATCTCCCCAGATTTCAGCCGTCTACTTCCCGTCAGCACCTGCAACGTATTGCAAATGTGAATAGGACAAGCAGAATCCAAAATTCAATCAGATGTAATAGCTTCACAAGCCAAAAAGATATCAATAATAGGAAAAATAAAAGTACCTGATATCGAAGGTCTGTCCTTCCTGAGTTGCGCAAGATAGTCCGGGCAGTTACGTTTCCAGTGCCCGACTTTCTAGCAGTGGTGGCACTTGTCTTTGGAAGCTCTCTTGGGCTTCGCCGTCTTGCCCTGCGGAGGAATATTGAAACCCTTCTTTTTCTTTCCTTTAAACTTCTTCCCATTCGACTTGGATTGGGAAGAAGCGGAAAGTGAAGTGGATTTCGGAAGGCGAGGCGGAACTCCATTCCTTAAATCTTCCTCTGCTGTGAGAAGCATCCTATGCAACTCACGGTAAGAACAGTGAATCCCATTCATGTTGAAGTACATGACGAACTGGCGATATGAAGCCGGGAGTGAACCGCAAATGACACTACGGCCAAGAGTCTCATTCAGAGGGAAATCCTGTCGCCTCAACTGCTCGATCAAATCGATCAAGTGAAACACATGCGGGCTCACAACCTGCCCCTCATCAAGTTTAGAATCGAACAATTCCATCGAAACTTTATGAACAATGACCTGTTCCTGGTTCATGAACGATTCACGAAGCTGTGTCATCATGCTATATGCATCGTGCACCTCCCAATAAGTCTTCTTAAGCTCAGAAGAAAGTGAACTCAAGATGAATGATTTAACCCTTAAATCATCATCCTTCCATTGCTGGAAAGTCTCACGTTCTTCAGGTAATGCATCAGGTGATATAGCAAGTGGTAATGGACCATCCAAAATATACCCCAGTTTCTCGGAATTGAGGACAATCCTCAAGTCCATATACCAATCCGCAAAGTTTTCTGCGCCTTTCAATTTGTTCGTATCAAGCATACGTGCAAAAGGATTGGGTGGAGGTGCCACCATCGCAAATCTATCAAATAGACAGCGAAACAACGGTCAGTAAATAAGCAGATAAAAGATTATAACAGTTTCATAATATATCATAAAGCATTAACTAGATCATGGATTTTTAATCTAAAAATGCACATCCCACTATTTCATGCAATATTGTAATCCCCAAACAGAATACAAAACATGCGATAATCAAATCATAACATAATAGTGAAAGGTGGACCCCATGAATATATTTCAGCTCACAGCTTTGGCACGTTCTCGCCTACGTATATTCATTTAGGTAGACAACATATTGTCGATCACTCAATAGTGACTCCTGGGTTTTCGGTCCTGGTCGTTTCTAGTTGTGGCAGCTTTGGCACGTTCACAAGGAGGCGTACCAAGGTCAAACTTGTCAATGATGAATTCAAGATACTTACGTAACCCTGACAGCTTTGGCATGTTCAGAATTGCGCTTTCGCTTGAATTCACCTAATATCAAATATATCCGGTACAGATAAATTTCTACTGGCCATATCCTCACAGCTTTGGCACGTTCTCGGATATAGTCGTAGAAAATTTACCGATAAGCGGTATTGACAAGACGGACCGATTAATATATATCAAATACATATTAAATTATAAACCTTATTTTAAATAGGGATTTTCCGCTAAAGATGTATTTATTTATTTAATCAAATTAAATAAGTATAAGCATGCATTAAAGTCAAGATTAAAGTCAATATTGAATTTTCAAGGCATAATCATATATCGGGGTTCCAGAATCAGACTTGCTCTGATACCATTTTTGTTGGGTTTTTATTGAGAATTACAAGGTTAGCGCAGTGGAACGCGGAAAAACGATTTCTCCAATTTTAAAAATTTTTCTTGGAACAAGTTTTGCAACAAAACCAGAATATTTTCCAGAATTGCGCCAACAGCCCAGTTGTTTCTGGAATTTGCGAAACAGCCCCTAAACTTTAATTAATTGCAATTTGGCCCAAAATGCTCAAAACACATCAAGATCAAATCCAATTAATCCCAAATTTTACATGCATCAAATATACATCAAATTAAAGCTTATATATCAAAAGCCCCAAAATTTGAGTAGGTTTGGAACCCTAATTTCATAAATCACTCAAATTGGCAATTTACACTAAATTACTAAAATTCAATACTTTAATCTTCAAATTACTACACCAATTAATTCTCACCATCATGAAATTAATCAAGAACAATTCTAGGATAATTATGAATGGCTAATTAACTCTAGAATAACAACTTTAATTTTCTAATTAATTTATTAAGCTTGATTACATTAATAAGCAAATAAATTAATTCTACATGCTTAAACACATCCAACAAGCATCCAACAAATTTAATTACAAACTAAAAGAGTAGAGACATGATCTTAACATCACCATTGAAGCTAAAAAATACTGAAACAATTTTCATGAAGAAGAAGAAGTGAAATTACTTAAAAAAATAAAGTTTTGCTTTGATTTCTTTTCTTTTTCCTTTTTGCTCTCAATTCTCTCTTTTGCAATTTTTGTTGAAGTTGTCTAAGTATTGAAAATGAAACAAAACCAATTTTTGTATCACCCACCACCTTGGCCGATTTTTTCAACATTAAAGCAACAATTACTTTAATTTTTTGTATATAATAAATTATCACTTTAACTTTAATAAAGTTGGAAAAATGTGTTCCAATTACATCAAGTCATTTCTCACTTAATAAAGTAGAAATCATTACTTAAGATATTTATTTTATAAATTAATTTAATTATTTCACAATTAAATAATTAATTAATAAATATAAATATATTAAATATATGTATTATATTTACATTAAATATCTCAAATACATATATTAATGATATAAGTCAAATATCACAATTTGATATTTTATTAATGTGTATTTAATAAAATCAAGTATTAAATAAAATACACATCAATATTAGAAATGACCGATAGGTCCCGATTGCATGTATTTTTCGTTTAACCGTTAAACGAGTTATAAATAATCAGTATTATTCATAACAGTTGCCCTAGTGCTCTACGAGTAAATTTCATTAGTGAGACTCTCTAGATTCAGGAATATCCGTCCTGAAATCAAATTACGTGTCCATAATTCACCACCCGTAAATTATGACGAACACTGATAAACTCATTGAATCATACAGGTCGAGGTCACTGCATACGTATAATCCCTCCGTCACAGGTACCCAGATTAATCTAGAGATATAGATACAAACGTCAAATCTCTATAGATATAATCACGTCGACGTTTTTATTAGCAATCCCTCAAATAACACTTAGAACTAATTTATACAGTGCACCACGGGCCCATGGATTTAACAGATTGCTAATACCATATTGAATACCTATACTCTGTACACAGAGCTGACGAATCCTATCTTGATACACACAGGAAATCCTGAGCATCAGTCCACACCCAACGAACATGCGGAGGTCTGATCTAAATAGATCGGTGACGTGACTGCCATCTAAGTGTGGAGGATAACTCATATATCCACAGTGGTATCTCAAGTCAAAGAATCACTATGCTCACTCAACCCGAGAAGATTCTTATTGACGTTGGTGTACCATCCATTAAGAATCTTCGGTGAGTCGTTCAGTGTTTATCCGCTATAAACACCTACACGTCTATACGAGTCTCCAAGACTCATGGTTCACTAAGAAACCATCGGAATCCAAGATTCCAATATACGACATGTACCAGTCTCTACGGGTTTACTTTACTGACCAAGTAGTGTAAACCTTGACCGGGAACTGCCTAAGAATGACAACGTCATGATACAACTCAATGTGAGTTGTGACGCTTTTGCAACAGTATCATAACTAATCATTCTAAGGTCAGTTACGTCTTTACCATATTAAAGAAGAAGTTATATAAAAGAAACTGTTCATTTTATTCATAATAAAACGTTACATTAGTATTTACATAGAAATACATAATAAAATTGGCGTTCGGAGCACCAACCCTAACAGATAGATCCTCAGGGTGTCCTGTGTGTATCAAGATAAGATCCGTCAATTCTGTGTATCATAGCATAGGTAGTCCATATGATTTGCAATCAGATAAAAATCGTGGGCCCGTGGTACAATTTAGAAGTTAGTTCTAAATGTTCCTTTTTGAGATTGCTAATAGAATAGTCGACTCGATAATCCCTATAGAGATTTGACATTTACATCTATATCTATGGGATTTATCCGGATACCTATGACGGAGGAATTATACATTTGCCATGACCTCGACCTGTATGATTCAGCGAGTTTATCCGTGATCATCATAATTTACGGGTGGATAAATTATGGACACGAAATTGGATTTCGTGATGGGTATGCCTGAATCTAGAGAGTCTCACTAATGAAATATACTCGTAGAGCACTAGGGCAACATTTATAAATAATATTGATTATTTATAAAGTCGTTTAAAGGTTAAACACAAAATACATGTAAAGGGACCCGATAGTAATTTCCTTAATTTTTGTGTATTTGCTTTTAATACTTGATTAATTCAAATACACATTAATTAATTGTCAAATTGAGATATTTGACTAATATCATAAATGAATATATGTATTTAATATTTGATGTTAATATTATACATATATTTAATATATTAGTATTTAATTAATTAATTAATTAATTGTTAAATGATTAAATTAATTAAAGTATAGATATTTTAAAGTTATGATATTTGTTTTAATGGCTAAGTTGCAATTGTTGACTTGGTTGAAAATATCATTAAAGTGTAATGATCATTTTAACAAGTTGGCAAATTGAAATTCAAATGAAATGAAAAATAAAATGTCTTGATATTTTCCCTAGCCAAATTCGGCCAAGGCAAGATGTGAGCAAGTATATATTGTTTCTTTTATTTTAGGGTTAAAACAACCTAATACACTTTATCAAAACTCCATTAAAACAAAGCAAAGAAAGTAGAGAGAAAGAAAAAGAAAAGCTTGGAATTTAGTAAGTATTTCCAACCTTCCATTAGAGAGTAAATTGTTCCTCTTGTTGTGGGCTTCACTTGGTGATGTTCTTAAGTTTTTCTATTTTTTATTCTTTGTGTTCTTGATGGATGAAAGTTTGATGAAGGGGTTAAGCATGTATGAAGTTGGAAGAATGTTACTAGTGTAGTAGTAAACATTCTTTTCATGGTTTTAGAATCTTGTTGTCATTCTATAGTTATTGACCCACTCTTAAATGACCTAGATTTGTTTTATAGTTGTTTCATTATGGTGAGGCTTGATTGTAATGGAAGAAACATGATTGAAGCATTGGATTTTTTTTAATTTGGTCTAATTTGTCTATTTTGAAGAAATTGAAAAATTAGGGTTTAAGACCACTTCCAAATTTGGGGCTTTTCATTTATATGGTGTATTTGGATGTTTATATGATGCATGTACAATATTGGGTTGATTGGATTTTTCCTTGATGTGTTTTGAACATAGGAAGTGCAAAATGCACAATTATTCACCATTAGGAGGCTCTCGGCCTTATGCTTAATTTTTGGGAACTTTTGTTGCCAATTGTATTTTGACATTTGGGATATGTTAAATCCATATTAGAAATGATTTAGAATCATTCAAAATTATTTTGAACAATTTCGGACTAAAATGAATAAAATACTTTGTTTGAGGGCAATTCGGTAAATTCACATAAATTTGATTTATAATGTTTTATTTCATGATTTGATTATTGGATAATGAAATAAATAAGTTTATTTTATTAATCCGAGAAAAAGTTTTGAAATCAGAAAATTATGATTTTCCACGTTTCCGCTACGTTACCGTATTTAGCCCCTAAAACCCCTACAAAATGGTATCAGAGCGAGTCTGATTCTAGGCCCCCTAAAATGAGTAGCCTTACTTAATTCAATGTTTAATCATGTTTTCTTGACATTATACATGCATAATATAATCTAATTTGATTAGATTTAGGGTGTATGACACTTAGCGGAAAATCCTTAATTAATAAGGTTTAAATGTAATTATGTATTTGATGCATGTTATATGGTCCGTCTTGTCAATACGGTTTATGAATATTTCTCCGTGACTACATCCGAGACCGTGCCTCTGCTGTGAGGGTGTAGCTGATGGAGATTTATTTATACCGGATGTATATCAGTTACTAGATAAATTCAAGCGAAAGCGGAATCCTGAACGTGCCCTAGCTGTCAGGGTTACGCAAGTAACTTGAGTTTATCATTGACAAGTTTAACCTTGGTACGTCTTCTTGTGGGCCTGCCTTACCAGTGACAACGAGAAACGACCAGGACCGGAAAACCAAGGAGTCACTGGCGAGTGATTGACAAATGAGTTGTCTACCTGATGAATATACATAGGCGAGACCGTGCCTCTACTGTGAGCTGAAATATATTCACGGGATCCACTTTTCACTATTTGTATTTAATTTAATTATTAAATCTTTGTATTCTGTTTGGGGATTATAGTATTGCATGATTTAGTGGGAGAGGCATTTTTAGATTAAAAATCCATGATCTAGTTTATGCTTATGATATTATATGAAACTGCTTAAATTTCTGCTAACCGTTTTTCGTGATCTATATGATAGATTTTCGATGGCGGCACCATCCACAAATTAGTTGGCGCGTATGCTTGATGTGAACAAACTAAAAGGCGCTGATAACTTTACCGATTAGGAATTGGATTTGAGGATTATCCTCGACTCCGAGAAGGTGGGATATGTTCTTAAGGGTCCACTGCCCCTTGCTGTGGCAGATGATGCTACTCCGGAAGAACGCGAAGTCTTCCAATCTTGGAAGGATTATGATTTAAGAGTTAAATCATACATCTTAAGTTCGCTTTCCCCGGGACTCAAGAAACAATACTATGGCATGTCAGATGTTTATGGTATGATGACACGATTATGATAATCGTTTGAGAACCAAGAACAAGTAGTTGTTCACAAAGTCGCAATGGAACTGTTCCATGCGCGATTGGATGAGGGGCAAGCTGTTAGCCCACATGTTCTTCAGATGATCGATTTGATAAATCAACTGAGGCAACATAATCTCATTCTGAATGACATTCTCGGTAGGAGTGTCATTCTTGGTTCGTTCTCAGCTTCTTATCGCCAATTTGTGATGTATTTCAACATGAATGGGATTGTCTGCACCTACCAAGAGCTACATAAGATGTTACTCACGGCGGAAGAGGACCTCAAGAAGGGAGTACTGACTCGCCCTCCGAGACCTACTTCACTTTCTGCTTCTTCCCAGATTGGATCAAAGAGAAAGAAGAAGAAAGGGAAGAAGAAGAAGGGTTTTGGTCCTCAACCACAGGCAAAGATAACAAAACCCAAGAGGGCTTCTGAAGACAAGTGCCATCACTGCAGCAAAGTCGGGCACTGGAAAAGGAACTGTCCTGACTACATAGCCCAGCTGAGGAGGGAGAGAGCATCTACATCAGGTACATTTATTTTTCCAGTTATTGATATATATTTGCCTTGTAAAACCGTTACATCCAACTTGATTTTAGATTCTGCTTGTCCCATTCACATTTGTAATTCGTTGCAGGTGCTGAAGGAAAGTAGAAGACTGAAGCCTGGAGAGATGCAGTTACGATTTGGGAATAGAGACTCTCTGGATGCAGTTGCAGTGGGAGTATGCGAGATCTCATTGCCGAATGAGACACTTTTGTTAAATGATTGTCATTTTGTGCCTGGATGTGTAGCTAATATTATATCACTTTTTGTATTGGATACATAAGGCTTTTATATTAATATTAAGAACTGTTCTTTGTATTTATATGATAAAAGTAATATTCAGATCCTTATTTGTCCAAACCAGCATGGTCATTATACATTCCAAACTTCAAAAGATATTTTAAATACTGGAGTTAATAAACGTAGTTTACCTGTAATTAATAATACTGAACTTTGGCACATGCGGCTGGATCACATAGGCGTTAAACGCCTTACCCAATTGGTTAGGAATGGTTTGATACCAGATCTTACCATTGAATCCTATCCAACTTGTGAATCCTGTATTCAGGGTAAGATGACCAAAGCCCCATTTTCTGGTGTTGGACACCGCGCCACCAACTTACTGGAACTCGTACATTCTGATGTATGTGGTCCACTAAGTCAGACTACTCACAGTGGTTATTCGTACTTCATTACCTTTACCGATGATTTGTCATGGTACGATTATGTGTATTTGATGCGACATAAATCGGAAACCTTTGAAAAGTTCAAAGAGTTCCGAAATGAAGTAGAAAAACAAACTGGTCAATATATTAAATGCCTTCGATCTGATCGAGGCGGTGAATATATGAGTGGTGAGTTCAAGGATTATATGAAGGAGAATGAGATTCTCACTCAATATACTCCTCCAGGTACTCCACAGCACAATGGAGTATCTGAGAGGAGAAATCGGACTTTATTGGATATGGTTTGATCGATGTTGAGTTTCACAGATTTGCCCTATTATTTATGGGGCTACTCTCTTTTAACAGCTGCACATCTTTTGAATAAGATTCCTTCAAAAGTTATTCCTACGACACCGTATGAGATATGGTTCGGTAGGAGACCAAATCTTAGTTACATTAAGGTTTGGGGTTGTCCTGCCTATGTCAGGGTGACTCAGCAAGATAAGCTTTCGCCTCGAGGGTAAAAGTTTAGGTTTTTCGGATATCCTTCGAATACGAGGGGATATCTGTTCTATGATATTGAGCATCGAAATGTGTTCGTAGCTCGCTTCGCAAAATTTCTAGAAGTAAAATTTTTGTCAGAAGGTGGTAATTATAGACAGGTTGAACTTGATGAAGTCCAACCTGAAAACAACGAACCAACGGAGGAACCTAAAGTTCAAGTAGATGAATGACCTTCAACACACACACTCCGTAGGTCAGAAAGGATATCTAGACCTCCTGAACGCTTGTATTTGATACAAGAAAAGAGTCTAGATGTTATTTTAGTTGAAGAGACTGATCCTTTCACCTATAGAGAATCGATGTTGGACATCGACTCCGTGAAGTGGCAAAGTGCCATGAAATCCGAGTTAGAGTCAATTCATGAGAATCAAGTTTGGGACTTAGTTCCGCTTCCCGAAGGAATTGTTCCTATCGGTTGTAAATGGGTTTACAAGAGGAAGCGAGGGCCTGACGGTAAGGTTGAAACTTACAAGGCTCGACTGGTAGCAAAAGGTTACACGCAGCGACCTGGCGTCGACTACGATGAAACTTTTTCGCCAGTTGCAATGCTTAAGTCTATTCGAATTTTGCTTTCTATAGCTGCGTATCATGACTACGAGATTTGGCAAATGGATGTCAAAACGACTTTTCTAAATGGATTTCTTTATGAAGAAATCTATATGGAATAGCCGGAAGGTTTTGCATCCAGCGAAAACTCGGGTATGGTATGTAAGCTTAAGAAGTCCATTTATGGACTTAAAAAGAGTTCACGAAGTTGGAATCTTCGATTCGACGAGATTATTAGATCTTCTGGTTTTCTCAAGAATTCTGAAGAATCTTGTGTGTATCAGAAGGCCAGTGGGAGCATGGTCGTATTTTTAGTCCTATGTGTTGATGACATCCTAATCATTAGGAATGATTTAGGTATGTTACAAAGCGTCAAAGCGTACCTCTGTAAGAATTTCTCCATGAAGGACCTATGAGAAGCTTCATATGTTTTATGGATAAAACTCTATAGAGATAGACAAAGGAGGCTGATTGGGTTATCCCAATCAACGTACATAGATAAGATCTTGGAACGGTATAATTTTGGTAACTGTAAGACAACAAACATACCGTTCAGACATGTGATTCATCTTTCAAAGAAGATGAGTCCACAAACAGAAGATGAGAAGGTTAGAATGTCTAACCAACCTTATGCTTCGTGTTTGGGTAGCATAATGTATGCCATGTTATGTACAAGGCCTGGTATCAGTTTCGCTGTTAGCGTAACTAGCATATATCAGTCCAATCCAGGTAATGACCATTGAATGGCCATTAAATATATCCTTAAGTATCTTAAAGGTACTAAGGATAAGTTAATAATTTATGGAGGAAACGAACTGCAAGTTAACGGGTATACGGATTTCGATTTCCAATCGGATCCCGATGATAGAAAGTCTACATCTGGATTTGTATTTACCCTTAACGGAGGTGCAGTTTGTTGGAAGAGTTCCAAACAGGGATCAACAGCAGATTCCACCACTGAGGCGGAATATATTGCAGCTTCTGAAGCTGCAAAAGAGGCTGTGTGGATAAAGAACTTTATCATAGAATTGGGAGTTGTCCCAAGTATCGAGAATGCGATTTCGTTATACTGTGATAATACTGGAGCCATTGCGCAAGCAAAGGAACCAAGGGCACATCAGAAGTCGAAGCATGTGGAACGCAAGTACCATATCATTCGAGAGATTGTGTCGCGAAGGGATATTGTCGTGTGTAAGGTACCGAGTGAAGATAATGCAGCAGACCCGCTGACGAAGGCCATACCTCCGAAGTTGTTTGATAAACACGTGGAGTTGATGGGTATTAGATACAATCGTTATTGGCACTAGAGCAAGTGAGAGTTTTGTTGGGGTTGGTGCTCTGAGCGCCAATTCCCGGTTGTATTTCTTTATGAATACTTCTGTAAAACATTATTATTATGAATAATATATGCAGTTTCTATAATATAATGTATCTTTTAATATGGTGAAGACGTAATGACCTTAGAATGACTAGTCATGGTGCAGTTGCAAAAGCGTCGCAACTGACATTGAGTAGTATCATGACGTTGTCATTCTCAGACTGTTCTTGGTCAAGGTTTACACTACTAGGTCAGTATAGTAAACCCGTTGAGACCGGTACATGTCGTATATTGGAATATATGATTCCAATGGTTTCTCAATGAACCATAAGTCTTGGAGACTAGTATAGACGTGTAGGTGTTTATAGCGGATAAATACTGAACGACTCACCGAAAATTCTTAATAGATGGTACACCAACGTCAATAAGAATCTTATCGGGTTGAGTAGCACTTGTGATTCTTCGACTTGAGATACCACTATGGGCGCATGAGACATCTTCCACACTTAGATGATAGTCACGTCACCGATCTATTTAGATCAGACCTCCGCCTGTTCGTTGGGTGTGGATAGATCCTCAGGGTGTCCTATGTGTATCGAGATAGGATCCGTCAGTTCTGTGTATCAGAGCATAGGTAGTCCATATGATTAGCAATCAGATAAAAACCATGGGCCCGTGGTACAATTTAGAAGTTAGTTCTAAATGTTCTTTTTGAGATTTCTAATAGAATAGTCGACTGGATAATCCCTATAGAGATTTGACGTTTACATCTATATATCTGCGATTTATCCGGATACTTGTGACAGAGGAATTATACATTTACCATGACCTTGATCTGTATGATTCAGCGAGTTTATCCGTGGTTGTCATAATTTACTGGTGGATAAATTATGGACACGAAATTGGATTTTATGACGGATATGCCTGAATCTAGAGAGTCTCACTAATGAAACATACTCGTAGAGCACTAGGGCAACATTTATAAATAATACTGATTATTTATTAAGTCGTTTAAAGGTTAAACGAAAAATACATGTGTAGGGACCCGATAGTCATTTCCTTAATTTTTGTATATTTGTATTTAATGTTGATTAATTCAAATACACATTAATTAATTGTCAAATTGAGATATTTGACTAATATCATAAATATATATATATGTATTTAATATTTAATGTAAATATAATACATATATTTAATATATTTGTATTTAATTAATTAATTAATTATTAAATGATTAAATTAATTTAAGTATGAATATTTTAAGTTATGATATTTTATTTAATGACTTAGTTGCAATTGTTGACTTGTTTGAATTATTCATTAAAGTGTAATGATCATTTTAACCAAGTGGACAAGTTGTAATTAAATGAAACAAAAAATAAATATCATGATATTTTTGTAATACATAATTTTCGGCCAAGGCTAGGAAATGGAGTATAAATTATTTTGTTTTCATTTAGGGTTTAATAACCTAAAACACTTTATCAAAAAAATTTCATTGAAGGAAGACAAAGAAGCTAGAGAGAAAGAAAAGAAAAATCAAAGAAAAGCTTGGATTTAAGTAAGTTTTTCCAACTTGCCATTAGAGAGAAAAATGTTCCTCTTGTTCTTGGCCACATCTTGTGATGTTCTTAAGTTTTTTCTATTCTTTATTCTTTGTATTTTTGGTGGATGAAAGTTTGATAAAAGGATTGAGCATGTATAAAGTTGATAGGATGTTGCTAATAAGCTAGTTAGCATTCTTTTCATGGTTTTAGAACCTTGTTGCCATTATTGACCCACTCTTAAATGACCTATAATTGTTCTATAGTTGTTTCATTGTGGTGAGGCTTGATTGTAATGGAAGAAACATGATTGAAGTATTGGATTTAACCAATTTGGTCTAATTTGTCCAATTTAAAGAAATTGAAAAATTAGGTTTTGAGACCACTTCCAAATTTGGGGCTTTTCATTTATATGGTGTATTTGGATGTGTATATGATGCATGTAAAATATTGGGTTGATTGGATTTTGTCTTAATGTGTTTTGAACATGTAAAGTGCAAAATGCACACTTTCCCCACTAAAGGAGGCTCTTGTCCTAAGGCTTGAATTTTGGGAATTTTTGTTGCAATTTGATTTTCAATATGTATGACATGTTAAATTCATATTTGTAATGATTTAGAATCTCCAAAATCGTTTCGAACAATTTCGGATTAAAATGAACAAAATGTAACGTTTAAGGGCAATTCGGTAAATTCACATAAATTTGATTTATAGTGTTTTATTTCATAATTTGATTATTGGATAATAAAATAAATAAGTTTATTTTATTAATCCGAGAAAACTTTTTGAAATCGGAAAATTTTGATTTTCCACTATTCCGCTGCGTTACCGGATATCCGCAATAAAACCCCTTCAGACGTGGCGCTGACTTAGCACTGTTGACTCGGTCTTCTGCTGACGTGGTGATGACATGGAGTGACATGTGGAAACATGTGGCGATGGCGATTGTCGGCACCGTAGGACGATGACACGTGGCATGGCGCATGTTAGCATGATCGGCTGTGATGTTGACACGTAGCACGACGCACATTAGCAAAGTCAGCGTACGTTAGCAATGTTAAACTTCTCAGATTCTAAGACGTGTCCCCGGCGCATGTTAGCATGAAGCGGCGCATGTTAGACGTCGCGACGCGAGTAGCGCGTCGCGACGCGCTAAATGACCATTTTGCCATTTTTGTATGATTTTCACTACTTTGGCCCAAAATCACCTCCAGAATGTCCTGAAACTTTATTTATCTATAAAATAACACAAAACACATTAAAATATTCACAAAACTCAAGAAACTATACAAAATATTAGGTCAAATGAGTGGAAAATAGTGATACATTTACCACTCATCAGGTTCATTCTTAGGCATCCAGAAATTCCAACATTTACAAATCATTCTTTTGTCTAGAAAGTCATTTAAAGTTAAGAGAGTTTTGACATTTGTCCTTGTTCAAGTTCTTGTGAAAGGAGAGCCCATTATACAAGAAGCATACAAGTAATCCTGGGAAAACATTAGCCACAAGACATCCATAAGAACACTGAGGCAGAGCTAATAAGTTCTTAAGGACAGAGGCAATTCGACTTGGATTCAAATTTTCAGGTTTTTCTAAGTTTAATGATATATGTTCTATTTTGACATGTTAGTGTATGATTAATTGGATGTAGCATGTTAATATGATTTAATAATACATATTCACCACCATAAATCGTACACGTGAAACAGCCACGCAAAGGGCACAAAGTGTGTGCTTTGACAAGGATGATGAAAATAAAGAACGTAAATGATGATGTTGATGTGATAATTCGTGCACTCGGCTTTGATCAAACTGTTGAATAAAGAAGAAAGAAGAAAGAAGAAAGAAGAAAGAAAATAAAGAAGGAAATAGATGAAAATAAGAAAAATCAAAGCTGTGAAGAAAGAGAAAAAAAAATTAAAAAATTAATAAAAGAAAGAAAATAAGAAAAAGAAAATAAGAAACTATAAGAAAAAGACAAAGAAGAAAGAACTAAAAAATAATAATGAAAGATGAAGAAAAAACGAAGGAACAGACAAGGTATTGATACATCTATCACAATATAAGAATATGTTTTTAGAATATTTTATTCTAATTTTATTATGAACTTCTATTAATTAGGAGATATATTTTCATAAAACACTGAGATAATTGGTTTTACAGTAGAAAGTATGAAGCGCAATTGGTTGATATAATAAAATTGGTTGAACTCTATATTAATTGATGTGTGAAAATTAGAATAAGTTTTGGAAAAGTTATGGGCTTTTGATGGGTAAGCTCATTACACTCTATAAATTAGTAAGTTAAGGTCTCACCCTCACTCCTTCATAATAGCTTATTCAATAAACTCCCTTTATGCATATAATTATATATGCTTTACTCTCTCTCTTCTATATTATTATGCAAATAATAATTATGATAAGCTTTGATTAAGCTTAATAATTGAGATAATAATGAAGCATAAGGACTAACTTCATCATTATCTCATTTATGCTTTTATATATGTATAAAGCATATAGAGGTGTGCTAGTAAGTTACATAATTAATTTGTCGAGAGAAACAAAATAGAAAGAGAGAGAAGGTTAAGGCATAAAGAAAATGCTTGAGAATGAAAGCTTAATACGGATAATAAGCTTCTCATCATCAAGAAGAAAAGAGCATAGGGTGATCACCTTTGTGCATACATGCATTCAACAGTTCTATCTTCCGCTGTATTTAATGATCCTAAATCAGGTACGCTCTCATAATCATTCGAATAATTCTTTATTTTGTATTCTAATCTCTTGTGATAAAGATCATATTACTAAAAAAAAATCCTAACATATGGTATCGGACCAAGAACACAATCTTAGAATTAATGAGTTTTTCATAAAGTTAAGTAAAATCTGATGAGTTTTCAGATGAATTTTTTGTAGAATTCATATTTATCTTGATCTGTTGATTTGTTGATGATTGTTATTAATTGATCCAATTTTTAAACACATAAAGTTTATTGAATTGATTATTAATTAAATCTGTGAATTTTGGGATTTATAAAATATTGAAATTTAGTGTATAGAAGTTCCGATCTGAAATTTGAGACGATAAAGGAAAGCAGATAATTGCTTTCGAAATTTTCGTTGGAAGTAATATAAATAAAAGCAATTGCTTTTGTTGATTTAAAATAGGAAAAACCCACCTTAAGGCCCCTGTACTCTCAATGTTTTTTACATTACACCTCTGTACTAAATTTTCTACACATTGCACCCCTGTACTCTCAGTGTTTTTTACATTGCACCCCTGTACTAAATTTTCTACACATTGCACCCTTGCACTCTCAAAAAATTGACATTCCACCCTTATTTTAACGGCAAGTTAACAGAGTTGAGAAATATTCTGACATCACCCACCCTTATTTCGGATTGGACCGAGCAAATTTTTTTACTTTGAAGTTATGCTAGGGCGCATAACTATATGTTAGGGCGCATAAATATTATGCTCCTTCTGATACATTCAAAAATCCAACTAATTTATTGCAAAAATTAGATCAAAACTACGATCTTGGAGTGTTATTAATGAACAACAAAAAACAAACAAAGATGCTTCACGGTTATCAGACATCATTCCTAAAGAACGACAACGAGTATTACATGTCACGCGTGGACATTTATAGCAAATACCCATTTTTTTAGCTCTTCTCTTTTTAGCATAGGTGCTTCTTCCTAAACCAAGCAGATATGACACAAATAAGGGTGGGTGATGTCAGAATATTTCTTAACTCTGTTAACTTGCCGTTAAAATAAGGGTGAAATGTCAATTTTTTGATAGTTAGGGGTGCAATGTGTAAAAACTTTAGTACATGGGTGCAATGTAAAAACTTTGAGAGTACAGGGGTGCAATGTCTAAAAAATTTAGTACAGGGGTGCAATGTAAAAAACATTGAGAGTACAGGGGCCTCAAGGTGGGTTTTTCCTTTAAAATATATATAATGCAAATGCTTTAATGGTGGGGCTGCACCGCACGCGCAAGCAGGCCCCTGATTAATGGCACACAAGTTTATCGCTATTATAATTTGATCATTCAATTTTATTTTAACTTCAATTTTATCTCAGAATTTAAATATAAAGTCATAATTAATTATTTATGATAATTTAAGAGATAAATTATTATCTCATAAAATTTTATTTATACATGAGTATAAAATTTGTCATTTGTTAGAGAGAATTAATTCTCTCATAAAATTTCAATGTTATTAATTTATTTGTGACACAGAGACAAATTAATTTAACTAATAAATTATGTCACAGTCAGGAATGTAATTTTATGGACAATTTACCCCTTGTCTATAAAGAAAAAAATTACATTATTAAGGTTATTTTTCAAGATAATATAAAGTGTATCCCGATGTGAGAATTACTTATGAGTTTAGTGAAATTGCAGCCATAAAAGTGATATTTTCACTTAATCTTTTAAGTGATGACAATCTCACATGTTTTAGGGACGTTTCTGTTTTTTGATGTACAATCTTATGTCCAAAGATGTGGATTGTATGTTAAATTTCGGAAATGTTACATATGAGACATATGGTTGAGAATTGACAATTCTGAGTGGTTTATTCACCCAAAAGTAGTAAACTTACAAGGATTTGATAAGTTTCCGAATCGTCTTATATGAAGAACTTTTAATTACATATTGTATATTCTGCCCAAATGTGTTTATACAGTAATGTGTTAAAATTCTTGGTATAATACTCTTTTATGACTTGGAGTATTATTTATTATCTTGTGCCACTACAAGAAAAAAGGCCTTTACTGACACTAAGGTTAGTGACACTAGGCTAAAAGTGTCAGAAACGACGTGTAAATGGGCCTATTTCCGTGTTTTTCACTTAAATATCAATAATTACTGACACTATGGTATCAGCGATTTTAGTGTCAGTAATTACTATTACAATAGTATCAGTAAGAAAAAAAAAAAAAAAAAAACGCGTAGTCGTCTGGAGTCGAACCAACACCTCGCGGAAGTGACGTTTTTCGCATATATTACTGACACTAGAGTATCAGTAAATTTAGTGTCAGTAATTAATGATACGTATCAGTAAAAAAATTAAAAAAAACCTCTCGGTGGGAAATTTTCATTTTCCCACGCAAAATTTCTTTTTCTTCGTTTGTTTTACCCTCAAAAAAATTAACCCATCTTTTTCTGAAAAAATCCCCCACACTCATGATCAAAATCTTCATTTTCATCTCATAGGCGCCGCAAGTCTCAGTTCTTCAACTCTCAACTTACAACAAATTAATAACAAATACGATCGATCAGCTCTTCAGCTCTTCAATTTTTGTTGTGCTTTGCTTTTTCCATTATTCATCTCTCAACTCTGCAGCTCTCAGCTCTCATCAGCTTTTTCATCTTTCAGGTATGCTTCTGTTTCTATTGCCTCAATTTGGGTTTTCTGGGTTTCGATTCAAAAATGTCATTTTTCCCTTATCTCTATTTTTAGGGTTTTTCCCCTATCGCTGCAGAAGATTATGCAAGAATTTGAGACGCAGAACGAGAAGATGGAAATGACGACTGAGGTCATGGGCGATGCAATTGATGATGCTTTGGAAGGTGATGAGGAAGAGGAAGAAATTGAAGAACTGGTGAACCAAGTTCTTGACGAGATTGGAATTGACATCAATCAAGAGGTATTACTTTACATATTGATGATTTTAGACATGCTAGGCTTTCTTTTAAATTAAAATGGAAATGACCTAATACAAGAAAAGGCCTCAAATTAAGAATAAATTTGTATTGGATACTTCTTTAAAAGAGGTTAGTGAAGGAGTATGTGATGTGAATTACTTGGCTGGGGTGGTGATTGCAGAGATGTTTTGGTTGAAATTTACTTGACTTTGAGAGTTGGGGTTGCAGGAAAAGAGTTGGATAAAGAATTGACAAGTTGGGTAGTTAGCTGCATAACCAAATTTCAGAATGTGTACTTCTTTGGTGAGTGCTCTTTACTCATTCTCTTTCTGAAAAAAATGAAAAGAAATTTGGAGTGTGTTTTCTGATGGTAGTTTTTATCCTGATAATTTGGATTTCTCTGTTGTTTGAAGTTGTTGTTCAATCAAGGTTGTGCATATAACTTTTCAGTTTGCTACATATTTTTATTGTCTTGTTTTGCTTGGAAAATGGAAAGTTTGAATGTGCTTTCATCTACGGTGCGAAACTGTTGTCATCAACTTCTCTAGTCCGTTCTTCAATACTTCTGTTCTCAATGCTGAAAAGATGCACTTGTTATTGGACACTTGTTATTCTTTTGATAGTATATAATTATATGTTAATAAAGTCTATAAAGGTTTACTTTAGGAATGTGATAAAAAAACACGAGTGTAGTATTGTATTTGTATGGTATGTTTTCTCAACTATAAAATTGAGTTTAGAATGTTTTGTAGTCTGATTAGTCTCTTTCTTATTCTTTTTGCTGACCGGAGGCCCTTGTGAAGATGCAGTTGGAGCCAAGTTTTCCTTTGACTTCCTTATTGGTTAGCTTTCTGGACAAGAATTTTGGTGGGGTTTATAATCTAATTCAGCTGCTCACTTGCTGTGATAAGGTGATTGTTTAATGTTTAATATTTTACAACCTTACTGATTTACAAAGTATTCTGTTCTTCCAAATCCAGCATAACGGTTTGCGAGCTTCTCATCATGTTTAATATTTCGTAATCTTGTTTCAATGGATGATTGTCGGCTTCAAGGACTCAAGTCTCATGATTGTCATACTTTGATGCAACAACTACTCCCTTTGGCAATTCGAAATTGTTTGCCAAAAAATATTAGAAATGCCATAATCAGGTTGTGTTTTTTTTTCAATTCATATGTATGTATGTTTGTATCACATGCTCATCTCTCTTTTAGGTAGTGGCCAAGAAAGAAGCATATATGCTTCTGTAAGTTTGGTTTGTTTCTGTATATATGCAAAGATTTGTCAGAATTTTTCCTTCACAACTCTGAAAGAAGTTTGGTCCTGAAAGAAGCATATATGCTTGTGTAAGTTTGGTTTGTTTCTGTATATATGGAAAGATTTGTCAGAACTTTTTTTGGCTGAGATTTTTTAGGATAATCTTTTTGGTGAGGTGTTGTTTGATTCTGAGGAATTGGATTCTGATTCTGTTCCTGTGTCTTTTGGTTTTGGCTATAAGGTTCAGTACTTGCAGCCCCTTTTCTTGAAGCTGTAATCAAGTTTCAGTTTCTGAGTTTTGGGTTCTAAGCTTCCTCTTTGATATTTGGTAAGTGCTTTAAAAGTTGTTTTTTTATTTTTATTTTCTTGGAGATATTTATTTCTGGTCATGGTCTTGATTTTGTTTGAGTTCATTAGAAATTGATGCACTAATTCGAAGGCCCTTTTCTTGTCTTGACTTGCCTTATTATAACTTTCCATCACAAATAGTGCCTCCCTCAAGTGATTTTTTAATAAGTTTTTGCTATCCGCTTCGTCGCAACTTTGGAAACAATCTCTCTGTAAAAAAACACGAGTAAGGATGCGTGCATCAAGACCTTTCTTAAGGAAATGCATTATGCATTGCAGTCAGTTTTGTTTCTTTCCCAGCTAATCTTCAACACAAACTTGATGAACTGGAGAGTTTATAAATTTTGAATATTTTTCAAGTGTTGAAGACTTTCTTTAGTCCTTGATCTTATCCATCAACCACCTCTGAATTCAATTTCATCATCATTAAATTAAGTTTGGTGAAAAGGCCAAACTGAATTATGATAATGATGAGGATGTTAAATTCAAAGGCTGCTAGTTTAAGCTTTGCACAGATTTGAACTTTCATTTGGGTCACCTTTGGTGATATACTTGCTCAAATTTTTATAAGCAAGCATAGGATGCTGACAGAAGTTATGGGATCCAATGTCATTAATGAAATTGTTAATTTCATGTGGCCATGGAAATGTCTGCTGACAAATTAGTTGTTAATGTAGGAGTTTCTGGATTAAACTTGATTCATTGCTGACAGAATAGCCCATCATTAGTTGTTATGATGTGTAATATTTGATCTTCTTTGACATTGACTTGCCTGTGAGAAAGTTTGTTTAAATTTATTCGCTTTCATCGTCTTGGAGCCACACCAAGAAGTCTAATACTTGGTGTTAATCTGTTCAGGAATCAGGAGTGTTAATACAACCATGAATGCATTAGTTGCTACCAACAGAAACTTTAAGCTGGCAGCAAGGCTGCTAGGATTGGACTCTAAGCTCGAGAGAAGTTTACTTATTCCTTTCAGGGAAATCAAGGTGATTTTATTTTTATAGAATCAACTGAGTGAGTGATGCAGGTTGCCATATTCGTCTTTGATTATCGTAAAAAACATATTCTGAAAACCGGCATGCATGGTTCATGAATGACTCGAGAACTGACATGACTGACATGAATACATGAGCTGGAATCCTAAGACGTGATCTGACATATGGATTTTGTATGAAATTGCAGGTTGAATGTACCATACCTAAAGATGATGGCACCTTGGCCTCTTTTGTCGGGTTCAGAGTTCAGCATGACAATGCTAGAGGACCCATGAAGGGAGGAATCAGATATCATCCAGAGGTGTTTACATTCCAATGTAGAGTGATTTTTCAATAGTTATAAATCAAGATTCTGTGGGGGCATGACATTTTGATGGGACTTTAAGAGTAGTTTTTGAAATATATATATGTTAATTAAAGATTGTCTATGGAGTTTTTGTATTCATGTGATACTGTTGAATTGATTAATACGATTAATCTATTATATTGCGAATTTTATATAAATGTAATTTTTTAGTTTTTTATTTCATTGAGTTGGTATATATATTATATTATATATATTTTATGATTAATTTAATTACAAAAAATAAGAAATAAATTGTGAAATAATACGATTTTTAAATTTTAAAAGATATTGACGGATATTGATACTATAGTAACAATAATTACTGACACTAAAAATCAAATATATGCGATATACTGATACTGCAGTAACAAAATTTACTGACACTATAGTATCACTAAATACTGATGATATAGTGTCAATAATTTACTGACACTAAAATAGTGTGAGAGATTACTGATACCATAGTGTCAATAATTTTCTGATACTACAGTATTAACGTTTACTGACACTAAGAATCACTGACACTAGAAACTAGTGTCAGTGATTTCTGGCTGTGGGCAACACTGACACATTTATATAGTGTCAGTAAAACCCTTTACTGACACTAATTTAGTATCAGTAAAAGCCTTTTTTCTTGTAGTGTGTTGTGCTTAAACAAAAGAATTGCATTTTATTTATTTTTCAGTCACATTTTCAGTTAACAACAGCATTGTGACTATAGAGATGTTAACTGACTCCAATTTTAAAGTGTGGATGAGAGATGTGAAGTTGGCTATGGAATTAGCATATATTGATCTTGATATGACTACTCCTAAACCAGTTGATATTAATAGTTCTAGTACTGATATAGATAAATAGCTGCATACAGTATGACACAAGTCAAATCACATGTGCTATTTGACTATAAAGAGATCCATTCCTTAGCATTTGTTAAGTGGTCTTCTAGAAACCACTATAGCAAAAGATTTTCTAACAGCTGTATCTGAAAGATACAAAGTCTCAATTAATGTAGAAATTGGTACATTTCTGAAGCAATTATACTCAATAAAGTATAATGGTAATTGAGGTGTTATATAATACATTTCGATAATGATCCATATTTAGAACAAGCTGAAAAATCTTAACATTGTTCTTCCCGATGCTTGCATTGTCTATCAAGCATCGAATACTTTGCCTTCAGAGTTTGTTACAATTGTAACTACTTAAAATTCGAGGGAAGAACCATGTAATGTTAATGATTTCATTTCCATATGTGTTGCTGAGAAAGAGAAACTCAAGGCTGGTTTTATGGATACATCTCTCATTGTTTCTAAGTCTCTCAAGAAAAGTAAGAAATCTAAATTTTCAATTTTTGGTAATGTTCAGAATTATAATAAAACTGGTCAGACAAGTGATGTGGGTGGTACTAAAGGTGTATTCAAGAAAGAAATTAAGTGTTTCTTTTGTAAAAAGAAATGGCATAAGAAGTCAGAGTGTTCAAAATATAAAGTTTGGTTAGAGAAATATGGGCATGCAGGTAACTCTTTGGTTTTTATTGTATGTGAATCCAATTTTGTTAATGCCACATCCAGTTCTTGGTGGCTTGATAATGGAGCACTAATCATATTGCTTTCACATTGTAGGGATTCATAAACAAGAGCAAACCAAATAATGATGAGTTCAAACTCGTAGTTGGCAATAATGAATTGGTGGATGTATATTATGTTGGAGATGTTTGATTAAAACTAGACTCCAATTATGAACTTTTTTTGTCAAGTGTTTTATATGTACAATCTTTTAGACGAAACTTGGTATGAATATTTATCCTCGACAAACAATGTTATGGTTTTGAGTTTAATACGGGTTCAATATCTATATATATTTCAACTCAAATAAATTTGGCCATTGTGTTTTGTCATACAGATTGTACAGTCTCTGCTTAGCATCAAGTCAAGTCTATTCCAATTAATAAAATGTTGAACAAGTTTCCAAAAGACTCTTAATAAAGGAAAAGTCATACATGTTGTAGCATAAAAGACTTGGCCACATTTCTAGGGAAAAAGTAGAAAGGTTAAAAAGTATGATATCCTACCTACTATTGACTTTAGTGACCTAGAAATATGTATTGATTGTTATAAGGGTAAACTAACCAAAATAAAGAAAAAGGAATCCACTCGTAGCTCCAATCTTTTACAAATTATTCATACAGATATAAGTGGACCTTATTCACCCACAATTTGTAATAATAAGTATTATATAATATTTATTGATGATTTTTCCCGATATAGATATTTGTACTTGATTAAGGAAAAGTCTGAGGCCCTTGATAAATTCAAGATATTCAAGACTAAAGTTGAGAAACAATTGGGAAAAATTGTTGTTGTGATATTTTCTATCATACCGCAAGTGTACGGTGTCAAGTTTTAGTATAAATATGAGTGAAGAATGTCGAACCCACAAGGATTGCGTTAACTCACACTAACTACTACAATTGATAATCCTAACTTTATTTATACGATAATTAAAAAAGATTTAATTAAATAAATAAAATATAAAAATACTTATATAGGAGGTACTAATACGATAGAGATTGTATAGTCCGATTTCACCTAGCTATCCCATATATATTTATCATGCCAATTAATCCTTGTTCAGTTAAATTATTTATAAGTCAAGACTCCGAAATTATCACTCCCTCTCTCGAGCATCAGTGAAAATATCATCAACTACAGACTTCGATATTTCTATAAAAATCCAGTAGTTAATAACTCATTACGCTTTGTGATTCTATATTAACGACTTCAAAGAAATTTATATATTCTCTCGAACTCTATAAAACTCCTAGGTTATATTCTATAGATCTATTCAAAATCCCCTCTCTCGAGTGATAGATTCTAAACATATATCATCATATTTGTGGCCAGCAAACACAAAGCAGTAAACTCAAAAGAATATAAATAACTCAATAAAACTTCATAACAAAATCGACAATTAAAACAAAGGTTCAAGCATCGATTACATCATTCTCCAGAATTAAGGAGTTAGTTCATGACTAAAGATAAAAACAATAAAAACGAGTCATGAATCTAATAGAAATCATTAGAGTTCTAAGAAAGAAACGAGAAGATAAAACCCGAATTGAATCTTTTCCTCTTCGGACGTCACCGCTTTCGTCTCCTCTTGTCGCTCTTCAATCCTCCTCCTTTGATCTCTCTAAAATATGTATTTTGGTATTTTGTGCTGTATATTATCCTCCCATCTTGAGTTGTGGACGAACTAATGTATTTATAATAAAGCCTTGGAGTCATTAAACATCTAAAAAACCCTAAAATCCTGTTTCTGGTGCGCGTGGGGCACCGCAGCGCTTGGTCTTGGCGACGCAGCGCCAAAGCCCTTGGATTTTGTATGGAACGCATAGATCTCTTTGAGTAGATGCACATTGATATATTATGGGTCTCATAACGCTTTCTAGATCAAAAGTTAAATTCAGTGCGCAGCTGATGCTGATTTTGCCTGTTCTTGAGTACGATGCTCCCAATAGGTCCCAAAACATGCGTAGTTGGTCCATTCTTCATGTTCTAATGCTTCCTACAAATAAGACATAAAATAAACTATAAATGACACTAAATGACTCGTACTATAACAAAATAGTAGGCTAAGGATGTCAGAATAAGTGAGTATAAACTGCACTTATCAATTGTCAAGATTGTAAGGTCTGACAAGGGTGGTGAGTATTATGGTAAACATGTTGGACAATTATGACCCATAGTATCACTATTTGTACAAAACATGGTGGTGTTGTACAAATTAACTATTTGACAAAGGAAATTACTCTTTTATCATTTGTAATTGGATTATCGGGATATATAAATGATAAAGGTCCATATGATTAGTACCAGATTAATAAGATATGAGACAATATTAATCCACGAAAGGTTTAATCATTAAATATCCCTAGTCGTAGTATTATCGAGACTGGACATCGATAATGCAGAATATGCTAGTATTACACTTGTGCGCGTTATGAAAGCTTAACGGTATAGTTATCATATATTTGGGTATAGATACTCATGCAACTGTAAACGGAGGTTCGGTTTACCGATGTTACGGGAACAGCTTCGCTCAGGATAGACCCCTCGGAATCCCATTGGTAGTATGACTATGTGTCTATGGGAATCCGAATCAGGGTAGGTGTATTTGGTCTTAACCTGAGACTTGCATCGCTAATACTTGTGACAATCCGTACGATTTGGTTTTGGTCGTCCGGGGCTTTAACAGGTTCTGTGTACGCCTCTTCTGGGTATACTGAGAATCGTAGTGTATTGGGTGTGATGTCAAGATGGAAGTATCACTTCAGTCATATGGAGATGATGATCACGTAGGATACAGAACTAGTACTCTTAAGTACTGCAGTCATCTGGATAATATGACTAGGTCATGATTATCCGATTATAGAGACTAGTTACTAGAGATCCAATATATGCTTCGTACGGGGCAGACACAATTCCAGACCTAGGCCTAGCATGTGACATCTGATACTGGATCGTAATACACAATACTACGTATACTACGCCTGACAAAGATTATATATTCCTTTAAAGAATATTTCTGGAGAATTGGGAAGACACGGTGCTTTGCTAGAACCCAACCATGTCTTGTAAATCGGTAAGAACGTGGTACCAGGTACGCACGTATTCGGATAGTCCGATGACCGTATTTACTGCCAATATATCCAGAGATCTCTTGGGTCGCTTCCCGAAGATTCACCGATGACATTTGACTCGAACAAGAATTGATCTGGGATTAATTATGAGAGAGAAAATTAATCTGAGATTAATTGCGTTAAGAATTAATCTGGGATTAATTCGACTAGAAGAGAGAACGCGATTAATTTGGAATTAATCGGTAAAGTAAATTTAATATTTAAATTGGATTTTACTATTTAATTTATTTAATTGGGCTAAAATAATATATTAGATATATTAATCGAAATTGGATTTCAAAGCGGAATTAAAATTGGATTTTAATTCAAGCGAACAAATTAATTTGGAATTAATTCGTAAGTGTAGGGACTGTATTTTTGCATATAAGTCCCGATGATGAGCCTCGTACGGAGGCACTACTCTTTAAGTTATGGAAGTCGCGGGAAACGGACGTCGGAAGGTAAAAGTCAGAAATCAATACCCTGTTGGATTAATTCGTTTGCTTAGCTTCGGGTTTTCTCGTTAGGCCTCTGTTTTAAAACTTATCCTTGGCCCAAAACCCCCGCAAGCCACACACCAAGCCCATACACCACCAAGCCACACACCAAGCCCACCAAAATAACCAACCACACGCCCATAATCCCTCAAAAATAATAAATCCACACATTAAACACATGTTGAAATCCTAATAAATCACCTTCCCAAATTAAAAGAATCAAATCAAATCACCTTCCCAAATTAAAATAATCAAATCAAATCTCATCAAACACCTTCCTAATTAAATTAAATCACATCAAATCTCATAAATCACCTTCCTAATTAAATTAAATCACATTCCTAAACTAAATAAAACTAAATCAAATTAAATCAAATTACCTTCCTAAATTAAAGATATCTTTTCCTTATGATACACAAACTAAATATCCCCCATAATTACAAAATATTCCTTCCCTATTCGCATAAGGACAACCCCCAACCTTTGCCTATAAAAGAAGCCTTCACCAAACTTAGGACCCCTAGCTCATTCACGCATTAGCCCCCCCTGAAATTACCCTAGTCTATTCGCACAATACCATCACCAAGAATCCTTGCATTGCCGCACCATAAGCCACTGCCCCTTCATCACTAAACACACTCACGCAAGCAGCCTCTCAAACTCCACGCACACATAAGCCACTGCCCCTTCACCACGTAAACCCTTCACGCACATTGCCATACACCCACGCCACATGCCTTCAACTTCTTCACGGAACAAGCCTTCAAACTGCCACTCACTTCACGCCATTAGCAACCCTTCAAACGCATAATCACCCCTTGATCAGTCTGCCTTCAGCGCATGATCATACTCCCTGACCAGCTTCAACTTCACGTCATCATCCCACCGAAAACTACCCTGAAAACACAGCCCCTGACCACCGAAATTCTGCCCCAAACTACCCCTGTAATTACCGCAAACTACACCTAAAAAACTTTCCAAAACACCGAAACTGCACTGCCCAAAATATCGAAACTGCACTGTCCAGTAAACCTGCAAACAGCAAGCCAAAACTGTCCAGTAAATCCGTAAACCGTAAGCCTAAAACTGAACCCCTAAAATACCGCAAAAACAGTGAGCAAACAGCAACCCAAAACAGCGAGGCAACGAAAGAAAACAACGAACCAGTGAACCGGAGGAGTTGCAGAGCATCAACCATTCCGAAAACCGCATAGCGCACTTCCGAGAGACGACTTAAGAGGTTAGACCTGAGGGCACCCTTTTTTTATTTATTCTCCTTTATTTTTATTTATTTTCTTACTTTATTTCACATAAGTGTTGTGGATTGGTGTATGATATGACTTTCAGATGAATGGAATATGTGTTCTTGTTGGGTTTCTACTATAGTCCCAAGATCATTCAAACAATGAAAATATGTGAATACAATAAAGAAGTATGGCGGAATCATACTTACAATGATCGGCTTTTGCTATGCGAGGAACAACAAAAATTCTTCAAGCTTTATCCTTGTGACTTTCGGCCATGGCTCCTCCTTGTGCTCTAAGATTTTTGGTCAAGCTCCAAGCTTGGGAATGGATTCCATGCTCAAGGGTTTGTTTCCCTATCACCTTTGGATGACTCTTTATGTGCTAGCATTGGAAAGATTTTCCACAAATCTTCCTTATTTCTTCTTCTTGTTCTCGGTATTTTGGAAGAAAATGAGAGAATTTTGGCCCTTGGCCGTGAGAGGGAGAGAGAGAAAGAGAAGTTGTGTTGGTTGGTTTGATTTCTAAAATCAATTAAATGATATACCAAAATTTGAATTTTCAAATCCAAAAAAGGTACATGGCATTTAAGCCTTCCAACCACCCCCATCAATCACAAGTGACTAACATCACATCACTCAAATTGACAAGACATCCATCACTTGAATAACTAATGATGTGACGCTTGATGTGACTTGTGGGCCGCACTTGAATTCGAAATGTGAGTGGGCCCGTAAACACTCATGGGCTCGGGTTCGCTAATTCTGAATTAACAAATTTTCCGCTGCGACGTAATTAAATCAAATTTAATTAAATAATTATGCCTAGGAAAATTACTATTCACGTCGCTAGCGAATTAATTCTAAATTAACTCGTTTGCCCGAATTAAAATCTAATTTTAATTCCGTGTCGAAATCTAATTTCGTATAATATATCGAATATATTATTTTATCGATTAATTCCAAATTAATCGTTCTCTCTCTTTAAATAATATCTTATCCCAGATAAAATATCTCCGTAATTAATCCTAGATTAATTTTCTCTCTCTAATAATTAATCCCAGATTAATTATGTGCGAGTCATACGTCATCAGTGAATCTTCGGGAAGCAACCCATGAGATCCACAGATCTGTTGGCAGTAAATCCGGTCGTTGGACTATCCGAACACGTACGTACCTAGTACTACATTTTTACCGATTTACAAGACATGGTTGGCTTCTAGCAAAGCACCGTGCCTACCCAATTCTCCAGAAATATTCTTCAAGGAATATGTAATCTTTATCAGGCGTAGTATACTTTGTATTGCGTATTGCGATCCAGCATCGGATGTCACGTGCTAGGCCTGGGGCTGGAATTGTGTCTGCCCCGTACAAAGCACATATCGGATCTCTGGTAACTAGTCTCTATAATCGGATAAACATGACCTAGTAATAATATCCCGATAGCTGCAACATTAAAGAGCACCAGTTCTGTATCCTACGTGATCATCATCTCCACTATGACTGGAGTGATACTTCCATCTTGACATCACACCCATTACACTATGATTCTCAATATACCCAGGAGAGGCATACACAAAACCTGTTAAAGCCCTGGACGACCAAAACCAAAGTATATTGATTGTCGCAAGTATTAGCGGTGCAAGTCTCAAGTTAAGACCAAATACACCTACCCTGATTCGGACTTCCATAGACACATAGTCATACTACCAATGGAATTCCGAGGGGTCTATCCAGAGAGAAGCTGTTTCCGTACCATCGGTAAACACAACCTCCTATTACACTTGCATGAGTATCCAATACCCAAATATATGAGAACTATGCCGTTATGCTCCTACAACGCGCACACGTGTAATACTAGTCTATTCCGCATTATCGATGTCCAATCTCGATAATACTACGACTAGGGATATTTAATGATTAAACCTTCATGGATTGATACTGTCTCATATCATCTCAATCCGGAACTAATCATAAGGACCTTTTATCATTTATATATCTTGGTAATCTAATTACAAATGATAAAAGAGCAATTTCCTTTGTCACATAGTTAATTTGTACAACAACACCATGATATGTATAAATAGTGATGCTATGGGTCCTAATTGTCCAACAATCTCCCATTTGGCCTATAGCCAATCACTCAAGTGTCCTACACCCGAACTATGTACAGTTCGCTCAAACTTCTGCCGAGAAAAAGCTTTCGTCAGTGGATTCGCAGTGTTATCATCTGATGCGATTTATTCGATCATCACATCGTCATGATGTATGATTCAAACGAATCAGATGAATATTTGAAGTATATATCTGGATCTTTGATGAGACCATTAATTATTTAGCCTGTGCTGTAGCCTAGCTCAGCTGCTAACAGAACTACTCCTAATCTGATTAGGATTATTATCAATCCAAAAGGCTTCTATTGCTGCCTCAGCTGCAGAAATATTCCACTTTTGTTGTTTATTCGGCAACAATATCTTGCTTGGAAGATTTCCAGCTCACTGTTGCGTTATTCAAACTATATAGTACCTTTATTACGACTTATAGTCGTTTTTATCGGTTAGGAAACTTGCATAAGTGAATCCAGTCACTTCAAGTTCTCATCCTCCATAGCTTAAGAAAGCATCCTTAGTTCATCTAAGATACTATAGGATGTTCTTAACATCAATCCAGTGACTATCACTTGGATTGGCCTGATTATGACTCCATATGCTCAAAACATATGAGACACCAGGTCACGTACATTTATTTCAATATACGATTTCTCGGAGAGTGCCAACAACTTTTAGATCTATCCCAGTAGATCTTTATTCCTAGAATAAAGGTTGTCTCTCCCAAGAATTCTACGGAGAATTTTCATGAAAGCCAAGCTTTCACCGATTGTATTATGGGAATATCATTTCCAAGAAATGATATATCATCAATATTTAGGACATTCACTGATAGTGCGCTCCCACTAACCTCCTTATATACACAAGAATCATTTTCGTTTTGAATTAAATCATATACTATTATGATTACATCAAAATGATAGTTCCAAGAACCCAATGTTTGCTTCAATCCATACATGGATCGAATTAACTTGCAAACCTTATTTGCTTGTTTTAGTACGACAAAACCGTCAGGATGTTGTAAACATCCTCCAAAAGGTTTCCGTTAAGGAAAGCGGTTTTGGCATTCAGCTGCCATATTTCATAAATGAAACATGCAGTATTGGCAAGCATTATCCAAATGGATTTAACCATGACAACGAGTAAAAGGTTTCATCGTAATCGACACAATGTTGATAACGATACCTTTTCGCTACAAGCCCAGCTTAGTACGTTGGTATGTTGCCTTCCATGTATGTCTTCCTTGAAGACTTATATAGTACCAATAGGCACAATGCCTTCCGGTACAACAACCAGTGTCCAAAATGAGTTGGTATACATGGAATCCATTTCGGACTTCATGGCACTTTGCCATAATAGGGAGTCGATACCTTGTATCACTTCCTTATACGTAGTCAGTTCGTATTCCTCAATAAGATTGACATCTTTATGAGGTGAGATCAGAAACACATACCTCCCAGGTTGTATCTGACTCTCTCCGACTTACGTGGTTCTTGTGTATTCGAAGATTATTGGTATAGTTTCATCCTTGATGAACTAATTGTGTTCCGTTAAGGAATTGGTGCCTGGAACAGTACTACTCCGATTTTCATCGAGTTTTACATTCGTCCCACTTACCACTGCATATAGGTATTCCTCTCAGGAAAATCGCATGGAGAGCAACAATTACATTGTTCTCTTGTGAGTTGTATAAGTACTATACTTTGGTTTCCCTAGGATAACCTACCATTAGGCACTTATCCGATTTGGGTTCTAGTTTGGTATCATCCAAACATATGCCCAACATTCCCAAATCTTCAGGAATGAGAAAACCCGGTTTCTTTCCTGTTCATATCTAATATGAAATCTGTCAAACAAATTTTTATGGAACCTTATTCAAAATAAGTTTTGCACTGTTTAATGCGTATCCCTAGAAGGAAAATGGTAGCTCAGAGCGACTCATAATTAACCTTACTATATCCAACAAGGTTCGGTTTCTCCGTTCGGACACACCATCAAATTGAGGTGTTCCGGGAGGAGTCCACTATGAAAGAATACTATACTCTTTCTAGTATTTGAGAAACTTATTGCTTAAGTATTTTCCATCATGGTATAACCGTGACGGTTTTAATACTTTAGCCGGTCTGTCTGTTTACTTCGTGTCGAAACTCTTTGAATTCATCAAAAGTTTCCGATTCGTGTTTTAATAGAAACACATAACCATAACGCGATGCCACATCCGTAAAGGTTACAAAGTGTTCATATCCACCTCTAGCCTAGCTAGATATGGGCCCACTTATGTCACTATGAACTAGGGCTAATAGATCGGTGGCATATACACTTTTACCAAGTAAAATGGTGTTTTAGGCACTTTGCCTAATAAACTAGATTCGTTGACATCATTTGAATAGAATCAAATCCGTCCTAGTATCCACTCTTCAAAAGTGTGGATATACGAGTCTTGTTTGATGTGTCCCAGACAACAATGCCACAAATAAGTCTCATCTAATTAAATCATTTTGAGCTATTTATTTGTCCTGTTATACGTTTGAGATTTATTTATATTCAAAATATAAATACTGTTATTCACATCTAATGTGTGTATCTCAATATCATCTTTATAAAATAAAACACTTTAGTGTTCTAGAATATAAAGGTATACCCGCAACGGGTTAAACCCAAATATAGAGATAATGTTTCTAGTCAAACTAGTTACATTCTAACAGTTTCCTAATTTAAGTACATACCCAAAGGGTAGTTCATAAACTTAGGTTTCTACGGTTAAAACAGCGACTGTCGTCCTGTTTCTGACTCACAGATTGATCTCAACCGAAGTCAGTGTCCTGATAATCAGCAGATACTGCACACCAGTACATATTTATGTACCACACTCAGTATCTAAAATCCAATTTTAATACTAGTAGTGAACATGTTTATAACAAACATAGTTGAAGCCGGAGCCTTGCCCGTCTTCAATTCCTTCATGTCTGCCTTGTCCATACGGCAGTCACGGTTCCAGTGACCCCGTTTGCCACAATTTAGGCAGACATCTTGGGATATGTCATTTGTCTTCCCAGAAGATTATAATGACTTTGCCTTTGCCCTTTTTCCACACCCCAGAAGCCTTTGGCCAAGCCTTGGCCTTCTGGGATGTCGAAGTAAGATGCGCCTTGCGCTTCTTGCCCTATTGCAAACTCTGGCTTTGTCTCATTGAGTATAGCCATTAACTCTCCAAGAGTTTCCTATTGCAATTCGTACTTCTAAGATCTAAGGATAGATCTATGAAGATCCTTCAATTTCAATATCATACTATAAGGATCTAATCCTTAGTTCTGACTAAGAAATTAAGGAGTCTTTGCGGCAAGCATAACGAATTAAGCACTAAAGTTATCATCACATGAATATTCCAAATATCATGTTCTACTATTTGCTCAACTCCGGGCTTAGGCTCGAGACATCACTCTATCAAATAAAGTAACTTCTCGGTCTCCAGGACTATCCTGAGATTTTATTCCCAATCTGAAAATTAAAGCCATTTAAAGATATTTTCACCCAGGATTATGTTTTAAACGCTAATCTTTCATTTATCTTGATTCCAATAGTCTAACTATCAAATCAACAATTTTAGGTACTATTTATTTATAATGATTACTATAGTCTAACTATATAATCAACTATAATTTAATTGGTTTAAATTCAAGTATATTGATTACTATAATCCAATTATATAATCAACTATAATTGAAGTAGTTTGAATACAGTCCAACAGTTTAAATAAAACAAATATTAAATATTAGTCCAACTAATATATTAATTATTTGACGAAAAATTTGAAATGAGCGCGTATTGGCAAGTAACTAAACGAATATTGCAAATTTAATATTTGCCTCCTACTATTTTTCGGCGAGCCTCTAACCCTCTGTTGAGTAATCGGGAAACCTTGTTTCCTAGTGGGCTAGGATCCCGTTAAATAACACACAATCTTGAATTTGGCCAATAAATTGTATGATATTTAACTAGACAGATCTCTAAGATCAATTGGATCTCATCCAATTCCTAGATCCAGTAGGTGGACATCCAAGTCCGAAACATATATCTTATATATGCCAATATATCCAATATATTCCCTAACCGTTTTCCTCTGAATCAATTAAGCCTTGGCTTTGGCACAACAAACTTAATGATTCCAGTTACGCGGGACCCATTGACTTTGGAAAGCTTCGTAATCGATGTCGATGGACAAGAAGTGATCTTGACTTTGGCCAACAAATCACAACTTGGACAAGACACCGATATGGAAAAAAACCTTCATAATTCAAACACATCCGCGATGGACAAAGGTCTTGACTTTGACCAACAAACCAGTGCCAATCTTGGATCTTGAGTAAGAATCACTAAATGGAAGGAAAAAACGCTTAATATATGTTGATGGTTTTTTCGCATAATTGACAACCAATTAATTATCTTTGTTAAGGTCTCATCATCATACACCCTTAAACATGCATTCTAAAAACATAATAAGGCGCGTATAAATAAAATAATAATGATATGCGGATGGATATTTAAAACACTTTGTTCCTAGAACAAATCTCTCCCTTTCCTCTCTCCCACTAGCACAAATATTACTTCTACCCAATTACATAACACTTCTAAAGAAACCTCATTTACATTGAGGGGAATAGGAGAGAAGAGAAATACAAAGAGTCAAGAGGTAATAGGCTGGACACGCATGTCCAATTTAATAAATTCTAATTTTATTACAATAATTTCCAAAATTGGACTATTGGAATCAAGATAAATGATTACTATAGTCTAACTATATAATCAACTATAATTTAATTGGTTTAAATTCAAATATATTGATTACTATAATCCAATTATATAATCAACTATAATTGAAGTAGTTTGAATACAGTCAAACTGTTTAAATAAAACAAATATTAAATATTAGTCCAACTAATATATTAATTATTTGACGAAAAATTTGAAATGAGCGCGTATTCGCAAGTAACTAAACGAATATTGCAAATTTAATACTTGCCTCCCACTATTTTTCGGCGAGCCTCTAACCCTCTGTTGAGTACTCATGAAACCTTGTTTCCTAGTGGGTTAGGATCCCGTTAAATAACACACAATCTTGACTTTGGCCAATAAATTGTATGATATTTAACTAGACAGATCTCTAAGATCAATTGGATCTCATCCAATTCCTAGATCCAGTAGGTGGACATCCAAGTCCGAAACATATATCTTATATATGCAATATATCCAATATATTCGCTAACCTTTTTCCTCTGAATCAATTAAGCCTTGGCTTTGGCACAACAAACTTAATGATTCCAGTTAAGCGGGACCCATTGACTTTGGAAAGCTTCGTAATCGATGTCGATGGAGAAGAAGTGATCTTGACTTTGGCCAACAAATCACAACTTGAACAAGACACCGATATGGTAAAAAGCCTTCATAATTCAAACACATCTGCGATGGACAAAGGTCTTGACTTTGGCCAACAAACCAGTGCCAATCTTGGATCTTGAGTAAGAATCACTAAATGGAAGGAAAAAACGCTTAATATATGTTGAGGGTTTTTTCGCATAATTGACAACCAATTAATTATCTTTGTTAAGGTCTTATTATCATACACCCTTAAACATGCATTCTAAAAACATAATAAGGCGCGTATAAATAAAATAATAATGATATGCGGATGGATATTTAAAACACTTTGTTCCTAGAACAAATCTCTCCCTTTCCTCTCTCCCGCTAGCACAAATATTACTTCTACCCAATTACATAACACTTCTAAAGAAACCTCATTTACATTGAGGGGAATAGGTGAGAAGAGAAATACAAAGAGTCAAGAGGTAATAGGCTGGACACGCAGGTCCAATTTAATAAATTCTAATTTTATTACAACAATTTCCAAAATTGGACTATTGGAATCAAGATAAATGATTACTATAGTCTAACTATATAATCAACTATAATTTAATTGGTTTAAATTCAAATATATTGATTACTATAATCCAATTATATAATCAACTATAATTGAAGTAGTTTGAATACAGTCCAACTGTTTAAATAAAAGAAATATTAAATATTAGTCCAACTAATATATTAATTATTTGACGAAAAATTTGAAATGAGCCCGTATTGGCAAGTAACTAAATGAATATTGAAAATTTAATATTTACCTCCCACTGTTTTTCGGCGAGCCTCTAACCCTCTTTTGAGTACTCTGGAAACCTTGTTTCCTAGTGGGCTAGGATCCCATTAAATAACACACAATCTTGACTTTGGCCAATAAATTGTATGATATTTAACTAGACAGATCTCTAAGATCAATTGGATCTCATCCAATTCCTAGATCCAGTAGGTGGACATCCAAGTCCGAAACATATATCTTATATATGCCAATATATCCAATATATTCCCTAACCTTTTTCCTCTGAATCAATTAAGCCTTGGCTTTGGCACAACAAACTTAATGATTCCAGTTAAGCGGGACCCATTGACTTTGGAAAGCTTCGTAATCGATGTCGATGGACAAGAAGTGATCTTGACTTTGGCCAACAAATCACAACTTGGACAAGACACCGATATGGAAAAAAGCCTTCATAATTCAAACACATCCGTGATGGACAAAGGTCTTGACTTTGGCCAACAAACCAGTGCCAATCTTGGATCTTGAGTAAGAATCACTAAATGGAAGGAAAAAACGCTTAATATATGTTGAGGGTTTTTTCGCATAATTGACAACCAATTAATTATCTTTGTTAAGGTCTCATCATCATACACCCTTAAACATGCATTCTAAAAACATAATAAGGCGCGTATAAATAAAATAATAATGATATGCGGATGGATATTAAAAACACTTTGTTCCTAGAACAAATCTCTCCATTTCCTCTCTCCCGCTAGCACAAATATTACTTCTACCCAATTACATAACACTTCTAAAGAAACCTCATTTACATTGAGGGGAATAGGTTAGAAGAGATATACAAAGAGTCAAGAGGTAATAGGCTGGACACGCAGGTCCAATTTAATAAATTCTAATTTTATTACAACAATTTCCAAAATTATTCATACATCGCATCCATGTATTCACACAAAACATGTTATCAATCAATCTAATCCAATTAATTAATCTGAAATTAATGACCATCCAATGTTCAAATAACGATTTGATTTTGCGCGAGTCCAACTCGTTTTACGAATAAGTACTCAAAGTACGAATTCTTGAATTATATTAAACTACAATATTAAATCCAATTTAATTTGTATTTAATACTAATTCCTTATTTAATTCTAAATTAAATAATTACACTTTTTAATGTGCCTTTACGACTTAAATTCCAAATCTAATCGTTACGGGTCTCAAAACCCAATTAACATCCAATGTCAATTTAATTAAAGTCCAATGGACTTTCAATTAATTTCATAAGGCATAGACTTTGGTCAACATGGGTCAAACCCAAATACCAAAGCCCATTTAAGGAATCACCCTTATTAGCCAAGAAACCAATTTAGGCCCATTAGGCCCAATTAAAATTAAAGGTCCATTTAATTATATTTGGACTTTATGGTTATGGTTTGGGCCCAATTTGATCCAACCAATTATCCTAAACCAAACTTGGCCCAACCAAGCCCATTAAGCCCAAATACAACTTTACAAGCCCAATTCCAAATTTGGCCCAATTAATTTAAATTCCAAAATTCCAAATTTCACAATTAAATTAATCAAAGTGTATAGCCATAATTAATTAACCAAATTAACATTTCTAAAAAACCAATTTACTCAATTAATTATGCTTATCATCATCAACTTATGTCCAACACAATTGAATAAAAAATCAATCATTTTTCATGCTTATGCTCACGGTAATTAGGGGATTTTTGTCCAATTCCAAATTCAATCCAATTGAATCTCAAATTAACATTTCCCAAGTCTTTCAAACTCATCCAATGATTCAAAAAACAAAATTACCATGACTTTATGGCACCTCAAAGTTTCAGCCAAGCCTAGCATTTGGGGAAAATTTGATCCAATCCAATTTTCATCAAATTGATCATGCATAACACTATGTTATCATCATTCAAGCATATTCAAACAATCAATTTCATCCAAACATGCTCAAATCAATTTTACCCAATTTTACCCTAATTCCAATTTCATGCTTAAACAAGGCTCTGATACTATTATTGGGTTTCTACTATAGTCCCAAGATCATTCAAGCAATGAAAATATGTGAATACAATAAAGAAGTATGGCAGAATCATACTTACAATGATCGGCTTTTGCGATGCGAGGAACAACAAAAATTCTTCAAGCTTTATCCTTGTGACTTTCGGCCATGGCTCCTCTTTGTGCTCCAAAATTTTCGGTCATGCTCCAAGCTTGGGAATGGATTCCATGCTCAAGGGTTTGTTTCTATCACCTTTGGATGGCTCTTTATGTGCTAGTATTGGAAAGATTTGCCACAAATCTTCCTTATTTCTTCTTCTTGTTCTCGGAATTTTGGAAGAAAATGAGAGAAATTTAGCCCTTGGCCGTGAGAGGGAGAGAGAGAAAGAGAAGTTGTGTTGGTTGGTTTGATTTCTAAAATCAATTAAATGATATACTAAAATTACTGAGAAGTTGCAAGTTTTGACCAATGTTGTGGCCAGTTTGACCGTACCCCGTATAGCCAATAACAGGAAGTTGTGAAACCAGAATGGAAAGACCATTGGAGAACCTTCAAGGACCAAGCCCACTCCCTCTGAGGTTGCCCCTATCAGAAACAGACGATTCTCCAATCTTGGTAGACCTTTGTCGGAGGTATTTGAAGAGCTGAAAAGGTAAGGACTCATAAATCCCTTAGAGCCTAAACCACTTCCAAACCCTGTGCCATGCTACATTGACCTGAACCGTTAATGTTACCTCCATCAGCAAAAAGGCCATGAAACTAACAAATGCACCCGCCTTAGGCATGAGATCCAAGACCTCATAGACTCCCACAAAATACCCGACCCCGAAAAGGAACAACCCAACACACACCGAAACCCTCTACCTAACTATCACTCTGTTCCACCATCTACCTACATGATCAAGTCCGGCCTACCCGACTACCTTGTCCTCCAAACCCATAACCACCAAACTTCTCGCATGTGGATAGGGGACAACAGTGGTAAAGGTGAAATAGAGCAGATGGGGGATTTCTGGAAAAACTTCTCGGATAGTGACGAGAATGAGGTTGCAAAAAGGGGAGGTAAATGGGAAAAAGAACTACTGCAGTTGGAGAATCTGATGGTCGAAGGAAGTAAGAAGACGAGGGAAGACGAAGTTGCAAATTATGGAGATGTTTGTTTCCCTGATCTTTTTTCAAATGTGATCCAACATTTATTAAAAATAAGGACATTGACTTCGTCTACTTGTTTGAATCTTTTCCTTAATAATAATAAAGATGTTCATTTCGCTTACCTGCCTGAGTCCATTCCTTTCAATCTGCACGACGTGAGTATATTTGACAAAAGCATTCAACCCTGGTACTATGATTTTCAGCGATACTTAGAACACGGGGAATTCCCGAAAGAAGCAACCAGAAAAGACAAGATAGCCATTCAGAAGTGGCTTCTCAATATGTGAGTTTGAAGGGAGAACTATACAAAAGACAAGCGAATGGCATTCAGCTGAAGTGTTTAAGAAAAGAAGAAACTCGAAAGGCAATGGAAACAGTACTACCGGTGGAAGTTGAGATACAGTCAATGAGGGTATTAGCAAAAACAGAGTTACCTGAACATGAATGGGCCTTGCAGAGATTTGAACAGTTAGCACTGCTAGATAAGAAGAGAATGAAGTCCTTGCATCACATGTAGATATACCAGAAGAGGTTGGCTCGAGCATTCAACAAGAAGGTGCGTCCTAAAAAAATCAGAAAGGGTGATCTGGTGATTAAGTTGTCGAAGCCGTCGATGACAGACCCGAGAGGAAAGTTCAGACCCAACTGGGAAGGACCCTACATGATCCAGAAATTAATGGGAAATAGGGCAGTGAGACTGTCAGATTTAGAAGGGAATGAGTTCGCTGGGCCAATCAACGTGGACAGACTGAAGTAATATTTCACCTAAGGAAGAAGAGACAGCGCAGTTACTGGGAGAACTGGCAAAAGACCTAACCCAACGAGATAGGAAATTCATCCATGCATGCATGCATACACGTAACGTAATTTCAATTTTTGTGTTTGTTCTGTGTTTGCAGGTTTCAGACAAAAGAGAACTGCATAATCACCAGAAGAGAACCAGCAGGAGGAAACTATAAGCAGACCCAGGGGCCGATCAGAGACATGCGTAGGCACATGGCGCCAAGGAGCACAATGAGGGTCTAACCCATCAGGAACATGAAGTACCTCCACACATGCATACATACGCATCGCATGCACGTATTTTTATTTTGTTATTTTGTTTGTGTTCACAGGTCTCGAAGAAAAGAAGGAAAAACGGCAAAATACAAGCAAGCTGAGAGAAACAAAATAGTATCAATAGTTTTCAGAAATGGATGCCCAGGGTTAAGGCCCACACATAATCATCAGTTTTGGAATGAACCCTCAGGGTGAGGCCCGCGCTACCAGCAGTTTTTGAGAATGAATCCCAGGGGGCGAAGCCCACATTATTAGCGGTTGAAGAATTCCAGTGAAGTGAAAAAAAAAAGGGAGAGATAGAGAGAAGTCCTTGATGGCTAAGCATATTTACGGTGATGAAATTGTTTACTGTAGGGTGAAACCTTAGAAATGATAAGTGTGAGATGTGCTCTCATCCGGTATTCTGAGTAGTTGATCTCGGCTAGACTCGCGAGCACTTGATTACTGGATCTTAGCAGTAGAAGCTTGAGTAGTTGGCGAAATGACTAGTTGAAGAGATTGCGGATTAGTGAATTACCGTTTGCCTAGATTTCCATCCTGGTTTACTTATGCTACGATATGTTATATGGTTGGAAACAAAGAAAAAAAGTCTCTGAAAAGAAAAGGAAAAAATAGACCACCTATAACCGATAAGCGTGAAGTTACCCGTGGGCGAGTATTAGGACCACCATGAGGAGAAATGCTACCTTAAAGGGTAGGTGTGTTGGAAAAAAGAGAAAGAAAAGAAAAAAAGAGAAAAAGAAAAAGAAAAAAAGAAAAAGAAAATTCAAAATAAAAAGAAAAAAAGAAAGAGACGAAAGAAAAAAAAACCATATCATGTTGAGTACGAGGAAGTAATCACATAGTATGATCGAGACATCTAGGTTGGTTAGACCAACTGATCCAATTCTCCGAGACAAGATCATCGAATTGGCTTACTTAAGGACTAAGCTGCGAAAGAACCTTGGCACACCCACACTGGGAGTCTAGTTCAGATCACTCGCTCAGACGGTCGGATTTGAGCGTATCACGTACTTTGAAAGTTTTATGGTTCCGACACGAAGCATCCTTTGAGGACGAAAATATGTTTAGCTATCGGGATTATCTCGTGAGAAGTGGTATTTATGAAAGCAGCAAAAGAACATAAAGATGGATCAAGCTTGGGGGTGACCAGCCCACCCTTTTCTCATACAATGCGGTTCGGGGATGAACCACCATCATTATCAGTTTTGGGGATGTGTCCCAGAGTTGAGGCCCACACATCATTAGCATGCCGGGTATGGAACTCCAGGTATGGAGACACAACCGCGACGCCTCGGGTATGGGGTTTAACATGCCGGATATGGCACTCCGGGTATGGAGACAGAACCGCGATGCCTCGGGTATGGGGTTTAGCATGCCGGGTATGGCACTCCGGGTATGGAGACACAACCGTGACACCTCGGGTATGGGGTTTAGCATGCCGGGTATGGCACTCCGGGTATGGAGACACAACTGCGACTCCTCGGGTATGGGGTTTAGCATGCCGAGTATGGCACTCCGGGTATGGAGACACAATCGCGATGCCTCAGGTATGAGGTTTAACATGCTGGGTATGACACTCCGGGTATGGAGAAACAACCGCGACACCTCGGGTATGGGGTTTAGCATGCCGGGTATGGCACTCCGGGTATGGAGACACAACCGCGACGCCTCGGGTATGAGGTTTATCATGGCGGGTATGGCACTCCGGGTATGGAGACACAACCGCGACACATCGGGTATGAGGTTTATCATGCCGGGTATGACACTCCAGGTATGGAGACACAACCGCGACACCTCGGGTATGGGGTTTAGCACGTAGGGTATGGCACTCTGGTATAGAGACACAACCGTGACACCTCGGGTATGGGGTTTAGCACGCCGGATATGGAACTCCAGGTATGGAGACACAACCGCGACACCTCAGGTATGAGGTTTAGCATACCGGGTATGGCACAACAATATCAACTCAGTTCGAAGCAACAGGCAAGTCAAGTGGCAGCTGGCGAGCCAGGTAAGTAAAAATGCATTGCATAACTTTGATAGGATTGTCATTGTCACACACTGCACAAGTCCCATCAAAGTGGGGGCGACTGTAGGCACTGCATTTTTGCATATAAGTCCCGATGATGAGCCTCGTACAGAGGCACTACTCTTTAAGTTATGGAAGCCGCGGGAAACGGACGTCCGAAGGGAAAAGTCAGAAATCAATACCCTGTTGGATTAATTTATTTGCTTAGCTTCGGGTTTGCTCGTTAGGTCTCTTGTAGGACACAGAAATCAGCAACGCTGTTCTAGGCTCACGGCCTAGTTGGGAGTACGAAATAACATGGAGTCGCCACCCGGTGTGAATCGGGACAAAGATTTAAGGCCGCACTCACCCCTCGCAAGGGAATACCTCAAACCGTTGGGTTCGGAATGGTCCCTTACTTATGTCACTTGTAAAGATATGATTTGTGCAATAAACTAACCGAATCTATTCAACATTCATGCTCAAGGGTAATCTACGCCTAAGTCCGCATGCATAATAATATCAATGAGAACCTATATCTAAGTTCGCATATTTCAAAGTAAGTTGTCATGGCGGCAAACACGTAATAACATACAATCATCACACAAACATGCTCAATTATCTAATGCTGAAAATAAATAAGAATCTAAGTATAAATATAAATTAAATACCTAATGTGAAAACAACCTAATCATGCATAAAGAAATAACTTTCTATCGACTAAATCATGCTTAAGATAAATAACATGCTAACAACCTAATCATGCTTGAATACAAAGTTTGGATGAAACGAAATACGTGTATCTTAAGTGGTACGTGGCGTTGTATCCCGAGTGCAGACTGCACTACCGTCCATTCAGAATCGGGTACGGAATTTACGTCCGGGTTTCCATCCCATATACCACAAAAAGGAGCACATGTTCCGCCCATCCAACAATCACATCATGCCTCAAACGACTCTCATGCGATAATATATTAAAATAAACAAAAATAAACGAAAATGTAATAAATAAAAAGGTGCCCCCAGGTCTAACCTCTTTTTTCTTCTCTCGAAAGCGCGATACACGGCCGTCGGAAGGGTTGATATTCCGCAACTTTTCCGGTTCACTAACTCAACGTCTTTCCTCGCTGTTTTGCTGTTCGGGCTGCTGTTTTCACTCCGATTTGCTGCTGTTTCGGATGTATTTTCTGATCACTATTTTAGGTCTATTAAGGCTACTGTTCTGGGTGTTTCGGGGACTGTTTTGGGTAGTTTTCGTCACTGTTTTGGGGTGTGTTTTCTGGACAGTTTTGCTGGGCAGTTTCTGGGTTAATTCAGGGCAATTTCGGGACTGCTTAGGGACTGATTTGGTGCAGTTTTTGGGGACTATATTTATGGGGATTCTCTCGGCAGTGGGCAGTGGTCTTAGGTGCGGATATGTGTGTTGTTATTGGATGGGGGCTGGTGCTTTAAATTTGTTTTCTGAGGGTTGAGAGGAGGGCTACGTGCGTTTGAGATTCAAGGTGATGTGCGCATTCTGTGTTGATTATAGGGGCTGCTGAAGGTCGGTTTATGGTGTTCTTGTTCAGTCGGTTGTAGGCTAGTTTGGTGATGGTGTGAATCCTCTAAGATGCGTGGTAGTGTGATGTCCGTGGAGGCTAATGCGTGAGGTCAAAGAGGTTGATGCGTGGCTTATCCTTGAGTTTTTGTGGGAGGTAGGTGGCGTCTTTGAGCGTGAATTGTTTGTTTGATATTTTTCATGAGTGGCTGCTAGGGATTAGGTGTCTAATGGGCAGTCAATTGATGAGGGTTAAGCATGACTATGGCTCACGTGGAGAAGCAATGATATGCGGTGCTGATGGTGGCTTTGTGAGGCAAGTGTGATGGTGTGAGTTATGCGCTGATGGTGTTGAGGTCTGGTTAGGGACTTGTTACGTGGAGCAGCAACGTGAGTGAGCAGAGGCTGAGTGCGGTTGAAGTGCAGTGGCTAGGCGTGATGCTTGGGGACGTGCATGGCTGATTCTTGTGAGGGCAGTGAGGGTTTGTTGTTAATTGCCGAGACTGTTGAATGTGGCTAGTGCATGGTGTATGGCTGTTGTGGTGAGTGGCTTAATGGCAGGTGCGTGGCGAGAGGAGGGGGCAATGCTGTGGCGTGGGGCACTTGGCAACTTGAAAGGTATCGTGAGCTGTTTGAACGTGAAAGTGATTGTGAGGAGGGGCAGGTGGCTGTGTGTGGACGGCAATGGAGGGGATTCTTGGAGGCTTAGGGTTTCTGAATGTGCGGCAAGGGGAAGTGGCCCAGAGAGATTTAGGGTTTCATTTCTTTGTACTTGTGTGTTAGCCGTGTAAGTGAGGGAGAAGGTGTCTAGGGTTTGTTGTTGCTTATATAGTGAGAGGGTAGGGTTAGGGTTTCTATGCATGGATTTATGTGTGTATTTAATTTTAATTATTTAAAACAATAAATTATTTAAATTTGGTGAGTGAATTATTTAAATTAGGGGAGTGATTTATTTATTTTTAGGAATTGATTTATTTAATTTTGGTATTAGGTTTATTTTAATTTTCAATTTAGTTATTTAATTTAATTTCAATTTAGTTATTTAATTTGTGACATGTGTTTTAAATGTTTTAATTATTTAATTTGTGAGATGTGATTTAATGGGTTTGGTGTGTTTTAAAATAGAGGTCCAACAAGCGAACCCGAAGCGAAACAAGCGAGTTAAATCTGACCAAAATACCAATTTCCAAATTTGCCCTTCCGACGTCCGTTTCTCGCGGCTTTCACAATCAAAGAGGTAGCGTCTCCATACGAGACTCATCATCGGGACTTATATGTAAAAATGCAGTGTCTACAGTCGCCCCCACTTTGATGGGACTTGTGTAATGTGTAACAGTGACAATCCTATCAAAGTTATGCAATGCATTTTTACTTACCTGGCTCGCCAGCTGCCACCTAACTCGCTTGTTGCCTCGAACTGAGGTGATGATGCAGTGGACCTCGATCCTGGGACGCATCCCAATAACTGCAACCGACAACGGGGGCCTCGACCCTGGGACACATCCCAATACCGCTGACAATGTGGGCCTCGACCCTGGGACGCATCCCAATAACTGCAACCGACAACGGGGGCCTCGACCTTGGGACGCATCCCGAAACTAATGATGCAGTGGACCTCGATCTTGGGACGCATCCCAATGGCTGCAACCGACAACGGGGGCCTCGACCCTGGACGCATCCCAATACCGCTGACAAAATGGGCCTCGACCCTGGAACTGATGATGTAGTGGGCACCTCGACCTTGGGCACCTCGACCCGGAACTACAACCGACAACGGGGGCACCTCGACCCAACACCACTGACAATAGGGACCTCGCCCTCGAACTGATGATGTAGTGGGCACCTCGACCCTGGGCACCTCGACCCGGAAATACAACCGACAACGGGGGCACCTCGACCAAACACCGCTGACAATAGGGACCTCGCCCTCAAGTTGATGATGTAGTGGGCACCTCGACTCTGGGCACCTCGACCCGGAACTACAACCGACAACGGGGGCACCTCGACCCTGGGCACCTCGACCCAACACCGCTGACAATAGGGACCTCGCCCTCGAACTGATGCTGATGTGGGCCTCGCCCCAAACCGATATGGGCCTTGCCCCAAACTGATACTAATGTGGGCCTCACCCTAGACTGATATTGATGTGGGCCTTGCCCCATGCTCCATCCTCAAATTAATACTGATGTGGGCCTCAACCCTGGGACTCATCCCCGAAACTGATACCGATTTGGGCCTCAACCCTGGGACTCATCCCCGAAACTAGTGCTGACGCGGGCCTCAACCCTGGGATCCATTCCCAAAACTGCTGATACTGTGGGCCTCACCCCAATGCTGATTCTGATGCTAATATGGGCCTCGCCCTCAGACTGATACTGATATGGGCCTCACCCCAAACTGATACTGACATGGGCCTCGCCCCATACTGATACTGATATGGGCCTCACCCCCATACTGATACTGATGCTAATATGGGCCTCGCCCTCACACTGATACTGATATGTGATGGTTCATTTTCAAATTGTACTGTATGAGATGGCCCATTCCCGAACCGTTACTGTGAGGTGGTCCATTCCTGAACCGTTACTGTGGTGTGGTCCATTTCTAAACTGTTACTGTGATGTGGTCCATTCCTGAACCGTTACTGTGATGTGGTCCATTCCTGAACCGTGTTCCATTCTCGGAGTGCCATTCTCGGCTTGTTCATTCTCGAACTGTGCTTCATTCTTGGAGTGCCATTCTCGGCTTGTTCATTCCCGAACTGTGTTTCCATTCTCGGAGTGCCATTCTCGGCTTGGTCATTCCCGAAGCTTTCTCTATTCTCGGATTGCCATTCTCGACTTGTTCATTCCCGAACTGTGTTTCCATTCTTGGAGTGACATACTCGGCTACATAGATTCTGAACTAATGTGGGCCTCGCCCCCAGAGTGCCATACCCGGCAGAACTGCTATTGATTCTAATGTGGGCCTCGCCCCCAGAGTGCCATACCCGGCAAGACTGATTCTGATAAAGGTGTGGCCTTTGTCCCCAGAGTGATGTGGGCCTCGCCCCAAACTGATACTGAGTCTGATTCATTCTTGAGACTGATACTGATTCTGATTCATTCCTGAGACTGATGACACTGTACTGTTGCTGCTTCTGGTTGGCTTGCATTTGCCGCTTTCTCTTTTTCTCCGTTGAAACCTGTGAATACAAAGAAAATAAAACACAAAAAGAATGCAAGTGCGTTACATGTATGCATGCATGCATGGATGAATTTCCTATCCCGTTGGGTTAGGTTTTTTTCCAGTTCTCCAGGTGATTGCTCGGCCTTCACTCTGGTCTCATGGCTCAATATCTTGTTATGTTCCCGATTCGTGATGTGGGAGACTGGTCACCCCCAGTCTTGGTTTAATTTTCTACTCTCCGTTGTTTGTACTTGGTCAAGATGAACCACATGGTGGGGCCTTCCATATCATACTATATCACATGTTACGAAATAGTCCCAATAGTTACACATATTATTGCCCTCAAAGAATGCTCAGTATTGAAACCAGAGAACCTTCAAAACATTCAACGCAACTCAAATCCAAGTCTTTGAATAAATGATCTAAGCCATACTCAAAGTGTGTGTGTGCAAAGGTTCCTTTGCGGATTCATCCCCAGGTAAGCTAACTCAATGATTTCGTTTCAAAAATCGGGATCAATGGGTCAAACCAACCTAGATGTCTCAATTATGCCTGCAGTTGCTTTTCTGTGCTCAATGTGGTATGGTTTTCTTTCTCTTTTGTCTTTCTCTTTTTTCTTTTCATTTTGAACTTCTTTTTTTCTTTTCTTTTCTCTTTCCTTTTTTTTCTTTCTCTTTTTTTTTTTCAACACACCTACCCTTTAAGGTAGCATTTCTCCTCATGATGGTCCTAATACTCGCCCATTGGTAGCTTCACGCTTATCGGTTATAGGTGGTTCAATTTTTTTTTTTTTAGAAATTTTTTTTTCAACCATACCACACATCATAACACAAGCAAGTCAGGATAGACATCTAAGCAATTGGTCATTCATCGACCCGCAATTTCTTTAACTAGTCACCTTGCTAACTACTCAGGTTTTCACCGCTAAGAACCTATAGTGAAGTGCTTACGAGTCTAGCATAGATCAACAATTCAAAGCATCAGATAAAAGCACATCAAGAGTTTATCGTTTCTAAGATTTCATCTTAAAGCAAACGATTTCATCATCGGACTTATGCCTAACTATTAAGGACTAAACAACCCTTTTTTTTCTTTTACTTTTACATTTTCCCTTTTCTTTTTTCTTTCTTTTTTTTTTCTTTTTTTTTCTTTCTTTTTTTTTGAAGGCCCCCCCAATGGTCTTTCTATCCTTTCCGTAAGGTTTTCTATTTCTCGATTTCCTTTTCCCCGCTATCAATGTTTGCTAAACTCTTCTTGACAAGTCTTCTTTTACCCCTAACCCAACGAATATCTATGATGCCTTTTAAGACACAGGGTTAACATGATGCGTGTATGCATGAGATGCATGAGATACGTGCAATGTATGTAAAATATAAGCCCATTTAAAAAAAATTTACACTTGTTGGCCCATTATCATTTTAAAGTATTCAATCATACTATTGCGCGGTGCAAACTTGTCCCAGTTGAAAAGGCCCAACAGGTTTACACTTTGCGATAATATGGCTAAACAACTTCAAATGATAAGAGGCTCAAACATAAAATGGCCCATTGACATTTTAGAAGCTTTTGGCCCAACTGTCAAATGACATGAACTCGTCCCAGTTTAAATGGCCCAACAAGTTCACATCTTTTGACAAAATGTCCAACTGGATCCAAATGACAACGGTCCAAAAAATCAACATAAAAAATAATAATTTCAACTAGTTCTACGACTAAGGTTCACATGTGGGTTTACGGGAGTGCGGACAAAGGCTCTCGCTGGCGAAGGCTCTCGCTGACAATGCCTTTAAATAAACCCTTTCAACCCACTATAGACACGGTTAACTAAAGCAAAAATCATAAACATCACAAGACATGATTTCGGGGCCAATTCTCTATCCCTAGTGGAGTCGCCAGACTGTAGGAACTCAAAAATCGGCGACGCTATGCTAGGCTCACGGCCTATTTGGGAGTACGAAATAACATGGAGTCGCCACCCGGTGTGAACCGGGATAAAGATTTAAGGCCGCACTCACCCCTCACAAGGGAAGACCTCAAACCGTTGGGTTCGGAATGGTCCCTTACTTATGTCACTTGTAACGATATGATTTGTGCAATAAACTAACCGAATCTATTCAACATTCATGCTCAAGGGTAATCTACGCCTAAGTCCGCATGCATAATAATATCAATGAGAACCTATATCTAAGTTCGCATATTTCAAAGTAAGTTGTCATGGCGGCAAACACGTAATAACATACAATCATCACACAAACATGCTCAATTATCTAATGCGGAAAATAAATAAGAATCTAAGCATAGATATAAATTAAATACCTAATGTGAAAACAACCTAATCATGCATAAAGAAATAACTTTCTATCGACTAAATCATGCTTAAGATAAATAACATGCTAACAACCTAATCATGCTTGAATACAAAGTTTGGATGAAACGAAATACGTGTATCTTAAGTGGTACGTGGCGTTGTATCCTGAGTGCAGACCGCACTACCGTCCATTCGGAATCGGCTACGAAATTTACGTCCGGGTTTCAATCCCATATACCACAAAAAGGAGCACATGTTCCGCCCATCCAACAATCACATCACGCCTCAAACGACTCTCATGCGATAATATATTAAAATAAACAAAAATAAACGAAAAGGTAATAAATAAAAAGGTGCCCTCAGGCCTAACCTCTTTTTTCGTCTCTCGAAAGCGCGTTACACGGTCGTCGGAAGGGTTGATATTCCACAACTTTTCCGGTTCACTAACTCAACGTCTTTCCTCGCTGTTTTGCTGTTCGGGCTGCTGTTTTCACTCCGATTTGCTGCTGTTTTGGGTGTATTTTCCGATCACTATTTCAGGTCTATTAAGGCTAATGTTCTGGGTGTTTCGGGGACTGTTTTTGGGTAGTTTTCGTCACTGTTTTGGGGTGTGTTTTTTGGACAGTTTCGCTGGGCAGTTTCTGGGTTAATTCAGGGCAATTGTGGGACTGTTTAGGGACTGATTTGGTGCAGTTTTTGTGGACTGTATTTATGGGGATTCTCTCGGCAGTGGGCAGTGGTCTTAGGTGCAGATATGTGTGTTGTTACTGGATGGGGGCTGGTGCTTTAAATTTGTTTACTGAGGGTTGAGAGGAGGGCTACGTGCGTTTGAGAGTCAAGGTGATGTGCGCATTCTGTGTTGATTATAGGGGCTGCTGAGGTCAGTTTATGGTGTGCTTGTTCAGTCGGTTGCAGGCTAGTTTGGTGATGGTGTGAAGCCTCTAGGATGCGTTGCAGTGTGATGTGCGTGGAGGCTAATGCATGAGGTTAAAGAGGTTGATGCGTGGCTTATCCTTGAGTTTTTGTGGGAGGTAGGTGGCATCTTTGAGCGTGAATTGCTTGTTTGATATTTTTCGTGAGTGGCTGCTAGGGCTTAGGTGTCTAATGGGCAGTCAATTGATGAGGGTTAAGCATGACTATGGCTCACGTGAAGAAGCAATGATATGCGGTGCTGATTGTGGCTTTGTGAGGCAAGTATGATGGTGTGAGTTATGCGCTGATGGTGTTGAGGTCTGGTTAGGGACTTGTTATGTGGAGCAGCAACATGAGTGCGGTTGAAGTGCAAGTGCGGTTGAAGTACAGTGGCTAGGCGTGATGCTTGGGGACGTGCATGGCTGATTATTGTGAGGGCAGTGAGGGTTTGTTGTTAATTGCCGAGACTGTTGAATGTGGCTAGTGCATGGTGTATGGCTGTTGTGGTGAGTGGCTTAATGGCAGGTGCGTGGCGAGAGGAGGGGGCAAGGCTGTGGCGTAGGGCACTTGGCAACTTGAAAGGTATCGTGAGCTGTTAGAACGTGAAAGTGATTGTGAGGAGGGGCAGGTGGCTGTGTGTGGACGGCAATGGAGGGGATTCTTGGAGGCTTAGGGTTTCTGAATGTGCGGCAAGGGGAAGTGGCCCAGAGAGATTTAGGTTTTCATTTCTTTGTGTTTTTGTGTTAGCCGTGTAAGTGAGGGAGAGGGTTTCTAGGGTTTGTTGTTGCTTATATAGTGAGAAGGTAGGGTTAGGGTTTCTATGCATGGATTTATGTGTGTATTTAATTTTAATTATTTAAAACAATAAATTATTTAAATTTGGTGAGTGAATTATTTAAATTAGGGGAGTGATTTATTTATTTTTAGGAATTGATTTATTTAATTTTGGTATTAGGTTTATTTTAATTTTCAATTTAGTTATTTAATTTAATTTCAATTTAGTTATTTAATTTGTGACATGTGTTTTAAATGTTTTAATTATTTAATTTGTGAGATGTGATTTAATGGGTTTGGTGTGTTTTAAAATAGAGGTCCAACAAGCGAACCCGAAGCGAAACAAGCGAGTTAAATCTGACCAAAATACCAATTTCCAACTTTGCCCTTCCGACGTCCGTTTCTCGCGGCTTTCACAATCAAAGAGGTAGCGTCTCCATACGAGACTCATCATCGGGACTTATATGTAAAAATGCAGTGTCTACACCTCTGTTTTAAAACTTATTCTTGGCCCAAAACCCCCGCAAGCCACACACCAAGCCCATACACCACCAAGCCACACACCAAGCCCACCAAAATAACCAACCACACGCCAATAATCCCTCCAAAATAATAAATCCACATATTAAACACATGTTGAAATCCTAATAAATCACCTTCCCAAATTAAAAGAATCAAATCAAACCACCTTCCCAAATTAAAAGAATCAAATCAAATCTCATCAAACCCCTTCCTAATTAAATTAAATCACATCAAATCTCATAAATCACCTTCCTAATTAAATTAAATCACATTCCTAAACTAAATAAAACTAAATCAAATTAAATCAAATTACCTTCCTAAATTAAAGAGATGTTTTCCTTATGATACACAAACTAAATATCCCCCATAATCACAATATTCCTTCCCTATTTACATAAGGACAACACCCAACCTTTGCCTATAAAAAGAAGCCTTCACTAACCTTAGGACCCCTAGCTCATTCACGCATTAGCCCCCTGAAATTACCGTAGTCTATTCGCACATCACCATCACCAAGAATCCTCGCATTGCAGCACCATAAGCCACTGCCCCTTCATCATTAAACACACTCACGCAAGCAGCCTCTCAAACTCCACGCACACATAAGCCACTGCCCCATTACCATGTAAACCCTTCACGCACATTGCCATACACCCACGCCACCTACCTTCAACTTCTTCACGTAACAAGTATTCAAACTGCCACTCACTTCACGCCATTAGCAACCCTTCAAACGCATAATTACCCCCTGATCAAACTACCTTCAGCGCATGATCATACTCCCTGACCAGCCTCAACTTCATGTCATCAGCCCACCAAAAACTACCCTGAAAACACAGCCCCTGACCACCGAAATTCTACCCCAAACTACCTCTGCAATTACCACAAACTGCACCTAAAAAACTACCCAAAACACCGCAACTGCACTGCCCAAAATATCGAAATTGCACTGTCTAGTAAACCTGCAAATAGCAAGCCAAAACTGTCCAGTAAACCCACAAACCGTAAGCCTAAAACTGCACTCCTAAAATACCGCAAAAACAGTGAGCAAACAGCAGCCCAAAACAGCGAGGCAACGAAGGAAAACAACGAACGAGTGAACCAGAGGAGTTGCGGAGCATCAACCCTTCCAAAGACCGCGTAGCGCACTTTCGAGAGATGACTTAAGAGGTTAGACCTAAGGGCACCCTTTTTTATTTATTCTCTTTTATTTTTATTTATTTTCTTACTTTATTTCGCATAAGTGTTGTGGATTGGTGTATGATATGAATTTCGGATGAATGGAATATGCGTTCTCTCTTGCGGTATATCGGATGGAAACCCAGACATAAATTTCATAGTCGAATCCGAATGGACGGTAGTGCGGTCTGCACTCGGGATACAATGCCACGTACCGCTTGAGAGACACACATATTGCATTTCATCCAACCCTGTGTTTGAGCATGATTTAGTCGTTAGTATGTTATTTATTTTTAAGCATGATTTAGTCGTTAGTATGCTATTTTCCTTTATGCATGATTTAGTTGTTTAGTATGTTCCATTTTTTATGCATGATTTAGGTGTTTATGTGATTAGAGGTATCACTTTTTGTGATTCTGTTCGAACGCGTTACCAAACTCTACACGAACGTATGCATTCTGCCTCGGTTCGTTCGAACGCGTTATCAAACGCTACTCAAACGTGTGTATTCTGTTTACCATTCAAACACGTTATCAAACGCTACTCGAACGCGTGCATTCTGTTTACCGTTCCAATGCGTTTACGAAAGCTACACGAACGCGCACCTTTAAAGCATTCTGTTTTACCTTATGCAGCATGCCTAGATCGTTACATGCAAGCAAAATATCATCTACATAAAGCATGAGAAAGATATATTTTCTCCCACTGATCTTTATATATATGCATCTATCAACTTTACTTTTCACAAAGCTTAAAGAGGAGATTATATTGTCAAACTTTAGGTACCACTGATGAGAGGCTTGTTTCAAACCATAAATAAACTTTTTAAGTCTATAAACAAGATGATCTTCACCATTTTTTTGAAATCCTTTAGGTTGTACCATATAGACCTCTTCGCTTAATTCTCCATTTAGGAATGTGGTTTTAATATCCATCTGATGTAGCTCTAAATCATAATAAGCTAATAATGTCATGATTACTCTAAATATATCTTTAGAAGATACATGAGAAAAAGTTTCAGTGTAATCAGTTCCTCCTCTTTGATAAATCCATTGGCAACTAATTTGGCTTTAAACATCTCAATATTCCATTTGGAGTCTTTCTTGATCTTATAGACCCATTTACAGCCAATAGGTCTACAACCTTCAAGTAAATCAATAAGCTCCTACACACCATTATATCTCATAGATTTCATTTCATTCCTTATTGTATTCTACCATAGATCAGATTGAGAACTAGAAATAACTTCTCTAAAAATTGTTGGATCAGTACAATGGATTATGTCATAATCAATCTCATTTAAATTACTTCATAATCAGAGGGAAGAGCAGACCGCCTCGCCTTGTTTGGCCTTCTTAAAGGAACCTATACAGTTATATCCTATAATGGCGGAAGCTCATTTACATGTATGGGTTCCTCCTCTATAACTGGATTAGTTACATGTGTAGGTTTCAAGGTCTCAGACTGTATGGGTATAGGTATATGAACAATTCTAGTATGTTGTCCTTGATTTGAGATTTATGTATGATTATCTTTATCAACCACATCAAATTCCAAGAACTTAGCTGTTTGTGATTCTATAATCTAAAACCTTCATTCTCTATAGTAGAATCTGTAGCATTTAGAATGATTAGGGTATCCTATAAAATAGCAACAAGTCGATCTGGATGGCAACTTACCTTTAATCAGATTATAAAGTCGTACTTCTGAATGACATCCCCAAACATGGAGGTGACTCGTGCTAGGTTTCCTACCAGTCCATATTTCAAAAGAAACAGACTTACTTAGAACTCTATTGAGGATGTATAAGGCTGTTTTAATTGTCTCACCCCAAAGAAAGTTTGGAAGATTAGTTCTAGGCATCATAATCCTTACCATCTCATGAAAGGTGCGATTCTGCCTTTCGGCAACACCATTCTATTCAGGACTACCTGACATGGTAAATTGACTTACTATTTCACAATCTTCTAAGTATCTGATAAACGGTCCATTTATTTATCCACTGACCCCATGTTTTTTTAGTGTTCCTAGAACATGCCAAGATCGTCTAAGAGTGATTCGTGTGTGAATTAATCAAAGGGAGTTGCGAAAAAATCACCTTGATCGGTTGTAGGCTTTCAAAAATCCTTTGGATGTAGTAGCTCGGAGCTTGAAATCGAGTTCCAAACTCTCGGGTGAGTTTCCCTATCACCATATTTAACTCCTTGAAGTGCTAGCTATGAACAAAATGAAAGAAAAATTTTCCCCTCCAAGGTCCATTATGTTCTGCAATTTGAGAGAAAAATGGAGATGATGAATAGTTAGTCACACTTCAAAAGTTGACTTACTCTTTTATATCAAAGTTGAGTGTTAGACTTGGTTTGAGTGTATGAAAAGCAATCTAATCTTTTCTCAACCAAATAACAACTTCCATCACTTGTGTAGACATTTGATATAAGTTGGTGGGCCCCACTTTAAATTCAAAATTTAAGTTGCGCAATCCAACACGCAACTTCGCTTGGGCCCGGGTTCGTTTAATTCCAAACTAAACGAATTTACCATTGTGACATAATTAAATCTAATTTAATTAAATAATTATGCCTCGCAGAATATTACGAAAGTCGCTTACGAATTAATTCCAAATTAATTTGTTCGCTTGAATTAAAATCCAATTTTAATTCCGCTTTGAAATCCAATTTCGATTAATATATCTAATATATTATTTTAGCCCAATTAAATAAATTAAATAGTAAAATCCAATTTAAATATTAAATTTACTTTACCGATTAATTCCAAAGTAATCGCGTTCTCTCTTCTAGTCGAATTAATCCCAGATTAATTCTTAACGCAATTAATCCCAGATTAATTTTCTCTCTCATAATTAATCCCAGATCAATTCGTGTTCGAGTCAAATGTCATCGGTGAATCTTGGGGAAGCGACCCAAGAGATCCCTAGATATATTGGCAGTAAATACGGTCATCGGACTATCAGAATACGTGCGTATCTGGTACCATGTTCTTACCGATTTACAAGACATGATTGGGTTCTAGCAAAGCACCGTGCCTTCCCAATTCTCCAGAAATATTATTTAAAGAAATATATAATCTTTTTCAGGCGTAGTATACATAGTATTGCGTATTACGATCCAGTATCGGATGTCACATGCTAGGCCTAGGGCTGGAATTGTGTCTGCCTCGTACGAAGCATATATCGGATCTCTAGTAACTAGTCTCTATAATCGGATAATCATGACCTAGTCATATTATCCCGATGACAACAGTACTTAAAAGTACTAGTTCTATATCCTACGTGATCATCATACCTAATACCTTTTGTTTCCTTAGTTATTTCTTTCCCCATTATATGCTTAGTTAGCTCGTTTTAATATTTATGCTTTTACCATTATTGTTTATGTATCTTTCTGCATTGATTTATTTAGTATGTTCATGAAATTGTGTGCTTGCCGTTATATCGACTTACTTTTATGCATGCAAACTTGGATATAGGATTTACTTTTACGTATGCGAATTTAGATGTAGATTATTCTTGAGCATGTATGTTGCGTAGACTTGGTTAGATTATTGCACAAATACTTTCATTACAAGTGGCATAAATAAGGGATCATTCCGAACCCAACGGTTTGAGGTCTTCCCTTGCGAGGGGTGAGTGCGGCCTTAAATCATTTTCCCAGTTAACACTGGGTGGTGACTCCATTTTATTTCTCCGGTTTAATTCCCCCGTGGGCTACTCCGTACTCCCGACTAGGCCGTGAACCTAGAACAGCGTCGCTGATTTATGTGTCCTACAGTAAGCGACTTTCGTAATATTCTGCGAGGTATAATTATTTAATTAAATTAGATTTAATTATGTCGCAATGGTAAATTCGTTTAGTTTGGAATTAAATGAACCTGGGCCCAAGCGAAGTTGCGTGTTGGATTGCCCGACTTAAATTTTGAATTTAAAGTGGGGCCTACCAACTTACATCAAATGTCTACACAAGTGATGGAAGTTGTTATTTGGTTGAGAAAAGATTAGATTGCTTTTCATACACTCAAACCAAGTCTACAACTCAACCTTGATATAAAAGAGTAAGTCAACTTTTGAAGTGTGACTAACTATTCATCATCTCAATTTTTCTCCCAAATTTCCGAACATAATGGACCTTGGAGGGGAAAATTTTTCTTTCATTTTGTTCATAGCTAGCACTTCAAGGAGTTAAATAAGGTGATAGAGAAACTCACCCGAGAGTTTGGAACTCGATTTCAAGCTCTGAGCTACTAAATCCAAAGGATTTTTGAAAGCCTACAACCGATCAAGGTGATTTTTTCGCAACTCCCTTTGATTAATTCACACATGAATCACTCTTAGACGATCTTGACGTGTTCTAGGAACACTAACAATGGTATCAGAGCGAGATCTAAGCTTGATTTGTACCTAGGGTTTATATACTTTAATTTGGGAATTTTGTGTTTGGAGCTTGATTTTCCTAAATTAGTTGTTGGGTTATGTTTATATGATGTTGTATTAGATTTTTGCATTGTTGGATTTGTGATAAATTGATTAGATCAAAAATCCCCAAATCCTTTGACATGGCCGAATATAACCTAGGTTGTGTTCATGGTGATTTTTTTATTTTAACAATTGGATATGTTAATTGCATGAAATGAATATTAATTGTTGGTTTAATTGGATTGAAATCGGAATTGAATGTTATTTCATGATGATTGCCGTGAATGGAGCATGTTAGGAAGAATTGATTTTGCCCCAATTTTGTGTTGGACATGAATTTGGGAATTAGGCATAATTAATTAAATTAAATTGATGTTTTGGAAACATTAGGTTAATTAATTAATTATGATCATTGCACTTTAATTGAATTAATATGTAATTTGGAATGATGTGTTAATTTAATTTGTTGTAATTGGGCTTAATGGGCTTGGTTGGGCCAAGTTTGGTTTATGACAATTGGGTTGGATCCAATTGGGCCTAAAACCATTTCCATAAAGTCCAAATATGACAATTGGGCCTTTAATAATTTAATTGGGCCTAATGGGCCTAAATTGATTTTGTGGCATAGGGTGATTCCTAAATTGGGCCTTGGCATCTTGGGTTTGATCCATAATGGCCAAAGCCCATGCCTAAAGAATTAATTAAAAGCCCATTGGACTTTAATTAAATAGTATTGGATACTAATTGGGCCTTTGAGACCCATGAAGATTGGATTTGGAATCCAAGTCTAAAAGGCACTATTAAAAGTGTAATTATTTAATTTGGAATTAAATATGAATTAGTATTGAATATAATTTAAATTGGATTTAAAATTGTAATTCGATATAATTCAAGAATACGTACTTTGAGTATTTATTCTTAAACGAGTTGGACTTGCGCAAATCAAATCGTTGTTTGAACATTGGATGGTCATTAATTCAAAGATTAATTAATTGGATTAGATTGATTGAATAACATGCTTTGTGTGAGTACTTGGATGTATGGATGAATAATGTATATCGGATGGATATTAGAAGGGTGAGGGCAATTTTGGAAATTGTTGTAATAAATTTAGAATTTTTTAAATTGGACCTGCGTGTCCAGCCTATTATCTCCTTATCTCATTGTATTTCTCTTCTCACCAATTCCCCTCAATGTAAATGAGGTTTCTTTATAAGTATTATGTAATTGGGTAGAAGTATGAATAGTGCTAGCGGGAGAGAGGAAATAGAGAGATTTGTTCTAGGAATAATTTGTTAGATATCCATCGACATATCATTATTAATTTATTTCGCACCTTATTATGCTTTTAGAATGAATGCTTAAAGGTGTATGATGAGACCTAATCAAAGATAATAAATTAGTTGCCAATTAGACAAAAACCCTCATTTTATATTAAGCGTTTTTCCTTCCATTGAGTGATTCTCTCCCAAGATCCAAGATTGGCATTGGTTTGTTGGCTAAAGTCAAGACCTTTGTCCATCGCGGATGTGTTTGAATCACAAAAGATTTGTTCCATATCGTACGTCTTGGGCAAGTTGTGATTTGTTGGCCAAAGACAAGGTCACTTCTTGTTCATCGACCTCGATTACGAAGTTTTCCCACTGTCAATGGGTCGTGCATAACTAGAATCATTAAGCTTGTTGAGCCAAAGCCAATACTTAGTTGATTTAGAGGAAAAAGGTTAGGAAATATATTGGATATATTTACATATATATGATATATATTTCGCACTTGGAGGTCCACATACTGGATCTAGGAATTGGATGGGATCCAATTGATTTTAGAGATCTACCTAGTTAAGTTTCATACAACTTGTTGGCCAAAGTCGTGTGCTATTTAACGGGATTCTAGCACACTAGGAAACTAGATTTCTCGAGTACTCCACAGAGGGTTAGAGGCTCGCCGAAAAATAGTGGGAGGCAAGTATTAAATTTACAATTTCGTTTATATACTTGCCAATACGCGCTCTTTTATTTCAATTTATCGTTGTTATAAAAATATATTAGTTGGACTAATATTTAATTGTTGTTTTAATTGAACAGTTGGACTGTATTCAAACTACTTCATTTATAGTTGGTTATATAGTTAAACTATAGTAATCATTACATCTGATTGTACCCAAAATCGTTGATTGGATAGTTGGACTATAGCAATCACTATAACTAGAAAGATTAGCGTCAAAAGATATAATCCTAGGTGAAAAATATCTTTTACGACTTTAATTTTCATATTGGGAAATGAATCTCAGGATAGTCCTGGGAGTTGAGAAGTTACTATATTTGATAGAGCGACCTCTCGGGCCTAAGCCCGGAGTTGAGCAAATAGTTGAGCATGAGCTTTGGAAGACTCATCGTGATAATAACTCTAGTGCTCAATCTGTTATGCTTGCCGCAAAGACTCCAAAATATCATCATTAGAACTAAGGATTAGATCCTTATACCATGATGATGAAATTAAAGGATCTTTATAGATCTAACCTTAGATCTTAAAAGTACAAAAGAAGCTCTTTCGTTCGCGTATGTCAGAGGGTACATCTATCGAGCACTAGGTGTCATAGATGATTGCTGACATCGAATAGCTAGGTTAGCTGGGCATTACCGACGAGGCCGAGACTTCCATAGATTTGATTTTACAGTCTCTACCCAATAGCTGGGGCAGGTTCATCATGAACCAAGAGAAAACTCTTGGAGAGTTAATGACTATGCTCAATGAGGCAGAGCCAGAGCTTCCAAAAGGGTGAGAAGTGCAAGACACATCTTACTTCGACATCCCAGAAGGCCAAGGCTTGGCCGAAGGCTTCTGGGGGTGTGAAGAAAAGGGGCAAAGGCAAAATCGTCATAATCTTCTGGGAAGACAAAAGACATATCCCAAGATGTCTGCCTAAATTGTGGCAAACGGGGTCACTGAAAGCGTGACTGCCGTATGGACAAGGCAGACATGAAGGAAGTGAAGGCGGGCAAGGCTCCGACTTCAGGTATTTTTGTTATAAACATGTCCACTACTGGTTTTAAAAATTGGATTTTTTATACTGAATGTGGTACATACATATGTACTAATGTGCGGGATTTGCTGATTAGCAAGAGAGTGGCTTCAGTTGAGATCAACCTATGAGTCGGAAATGAGACAAGAGTCGCTATTTTGGCCGTTGGGACCTAAGTTTTGGAACTGCCTTTTGGGCATGTACTTAAATTAGGAAACTGTTATAATGTACCTAGTTTGACTAGAAACATTATCTCTATATCTAGTTTAACCCGTTGCAGGTATACCTTTATGTTCCAGAACACTGGGTGTTTTGTTTATAAAGATGATATTGAGATATACACATTAGATGTGAATAACAGTATTTATATTTTGAATATAAACAAATCTCAAACATATAACATGACAAACAAAAAGCTCAAACTGAATAAATTTGTTGAGACTTAAAAGTTGCATTGTTGTCTGGGACACATTAACAAGACTCGTATATCCACACTTTCAAAGAGTGGATACTAGGACGGATTTGATTCTAATTCAAATGATGTCTACAAATCTAGTTTATTAGGCAAAGTGCCTAAAACACATTTTACTTGGTTAAAGTGCACGTGCCACCGAGCTGTTAGCCCTCGTTCATGGTGACGAAAGTGGACCCATGTCTAGCTAGGCTAGAGGTGGATATGAATACTTTGTAACCTTTACGGATGTGGCATCGCGTTACGGTTATGTGTATCTTATGAAACAAAAGTCAGGAATTTTTGAGTAATTCAAAGATTTTCGACACGAAGTAAGAAAACAGACCGATAAAAGTATTAAAAACAATACGGTCGGACCATAGTGTAAAATACTTAAACATATGAGTTTCAAGATTACTTGAAAGAGTATGGTATTCTTTCACAGTGCACTCCTCCCGGAACACCTTAATTGAGTGGTGTGTCGGAACGGAGAAACCGGACTTTGTTGGACATGGTAAGGTTAATGATGAGTCGCTCTGAGCTACCAATTTCCTTCTGAGGATACGCATTAAACAGTGCAATACTTATTTTGAATAAGGTTCCATGAAAATCTGTTAGACAGACTTCATATTAGATATGAACAGGAAAGAAACCGGGTTTCTCATTCCTGAAGATTTGGGAATGCTGGGCATACTCTAAACGTTTGGATGATACCAAACTAGAACCCAAATCGGATAAGTGCCTATTTGTAGGTTATCATAGGGAAACCAAAGTATAGTACTTATACAACTCACAAGAGAACAATGTAATTGTTAATCTCCACGCGGCTTTCCTAAGAGGAATTCCTATATGCAGTGATAAATGAGAGGAAAGTAAAACTCGATGAAAATCAGAGTAATACTGTTCCAGGCACCGAGTCCTCCCGGAACACCAACAATTCATCATGGATGAAACTGTACCAATAATCTTCGAATACACAAGAACCGCGTAGGTCGGAGAGAGTCAGAAAACAACCTGAGAGGTATGGGTTTCTGATCTCACCTCATGTAGATATCAATCTTATTGAGGATAATGAGCCGGCTACATATGAGGAAGCAATACAAGGTATCGACTCCGCTATATTGCAAAGTGCCTTGAAGTCCGAAACAGATTCCATATATACCAACCATGTTTGGACACTGGTTGATATACCAGAAGGCATTATACCTATTGGTAGCAAATGGGTCTTCAAGGAAGACAAACATTGATGGCAACATACAAACGTACAAAGCTAGGCTTGTAGCGAAATGGTATCGTCATCAACATAGTGTCGATTACGATGAAACCTTTTACCTATTGCCATGATTAAATCCATTCAGACAATGCTTGCTAATGCTACATATTTCATTTATGAATTATGGCACATGGACATCAAAACCGCTTTCCTTAACGGAAACCTTTTGGAGGATGTTTATATGCAACATCCTGATGGTTTTGTCGTGCCAAAACATGAAAACAATGTTTGCAAGTTAAATCGATCCATTTATGGATTGAAGCAAGCATATCATTCTTGGAACCAACGTTTTGATGAGATCATAATGGTATATGATTTCATTCAAAATGAATATGATTCTTGTGTATATAAGAAGGTTAGTGGGAGCGCACTGACAATGAATGTCCTATAAGTTGATGATGTATTGATTCTTAGCAATAACATTCCCATAATATAATCGGTGAAAGCTTGGATTTCATTAAAATTCTCCATGGAATACCTGGGAGAAGCAGGCTTTATACTAGGAATAAAGATCTACTGGGATAGTGTTGGACAATTATGACCCATAGCGTCACTATTTGTACAGATCATGGTGTTGTTGTACAAATTAACTATGTGACAAAGGAGATTGCACTCTTATCATTTGTGATTAGATCACCTAGATGTATAAATGATAGGAGGTCCCTATGATTTGTTCCTGGACAGAGAATGATATGAGACAGTATCAGTCCACGAAGGATAAATCATTAAATATCCATAGTCAGAGTATTATCAAGATTGGACATCGATAAATACGTAAAAGACTAGTATTACACTTGTGCGCGTTGTGAGGGCACACCGACATAGTTCTCATATATTTGGGTATAGGATACTCATGCAAGTGTAATAGGAGGTTGTGTTTTATCGATGGTACGAGAAACAGCTTCGCTCTGGAAAGACCCCCTCGGAATTCCATTGGTAGTATGACTATGTGTCTATGGCAGTCCGAAATCAGGGTAGGTGTATTTGGTCTTAACCTGAGACTTGCACCGCTAATACTTGCGACAATCAATATACTTTGGTTGCGGTCGTCCAGGGCTTTAACAGGTTCTGTGTACGCCAATGCTGGGTATATTGAGAATCGTAGTGTGTTGGGTGTGATGTCAAGACGGAAGTCACTCCAGTTATATGGAGATGATGGTCACGTAGGATACGGTACTAGTACTCTTAAGTACTGCAGTCATCGGGATAAAATGACAAGGTCATGTTTATCTGATTATAAAGACTAGTAACCAGACATCCGACATGTGCTTCGTACGTGGCAGACAAAATTCCAGCCCCAGGCCTAGCACGTGATCATCCGATACTGGACAGAAATACACATTACCACGTATACTACGCCTGATATAGATCCTTTATTCCTGTAAGGATATTTCTGGAGAATTGGGTAGCCATGGTGTTTTGCTAGAAGCCAACCTTGTCTTGTAAATCGGTAAAACGTAGTACTTGGTACTTACGTGTTCGGATAGTCCGACGACCGAATTTACTACCAACATATCCAGGGATCTCATGGCTCGCTTCCCAAAGATTCACCGATGACGTATGACTCGCACTCTAAATTAATCTGGGATTAATTATAAGAGAGAGAAAATTAATCTGGGATTAATTACGGAGATATTTTATCTGGGATAAAATATCTATAAAAGAGAGATAACGATTAATTTAGAATTAATCGATTAATTAATATATTTGATATATTAAACGAAATTGGATTTCGACGCGGAATTAAAATTAGATTTTAATTCGGGCGAACGAATTAATTTAGAATTAATTCGTTAGCGACGTGCATAGTAATTATGCTAGGCATGATTATTTAATTAAATTAGATTTAATTACGTCGCAACGGAAAATTCGTTTATTTGGAATTAACGAACCCGAGCCCGAGATTATTTGCGAGCACATTCGCATTTCGAATTCGAGTGCGGCACGCAAGTCAAATCAAGCATCAAATCGCTAGTCGCATCTAGCGTCACATCATTCGTCAATCAAGTGATGGATGTCTTTCACTTTGAGTGATTGACGCAAGTCACTATTCATGAGTGATGTGAGTTGATGGAGGTTGATGGGCTTTAATTGCTTGACTTTTTGAAAGCCAAATACACATGAAATGAATTTGAAATTCACATGAGTGTATTAGATACACTTTAGCCATCAACCAAATTAATCTCTCTCCCACTTCATCTCTTTCTTCTTCACGCCCATGGAGGGGCAAAAACTTCACTGGTTTCTGTTAAGAAACCGTGAGTTAGGGGAGCAAGAGTGGTGATTTTTGTGGAAAATTTCACAAGAGCTAGCACTCCGAGAGACATGTGAAAGTGATAGGGAAGTCCACCCATGAGCCGGGAATCGTTCGACGAAGCTTGGAGCTTAACGAAGGACCAAAACTGATCCAAACCAGTGAGCTCTCACTGTCACTGCCGTGAGCTGCTACAAGGGCAGAAAGTTGATTTTGTTCGTCAAAGCGTCGCTCAACCGATCGATGTGAGTATTTTGCAACTTCGTTGATTCGTATTCGCACAAATTTCATGCTTGTTTATGATCTTGGGACCTTAATAGAAACCAACAATGGTATCAGAGCAAGGTTAAAGCATGAAATGTTTAGGGCTTAAAATTTGGGTAAATTGATTTTGAGCATGATTTAATTAAATTGGATGTTTGAATATGCTTAAATCATGTTGAATTGAAGTTTGATTGGATCAATTTCAAGAAAATTTGTTTGGAACAATTTTTGCCCAAACTTTTGTGTTGGCCGAGAGGTTTAGTGCCCTAATAGTCTTGGAATTTTTTGATTTTTGATCATTGGATGACTTGAATCAATTGGGAATGTTGATTTAATATTGATTGTGGATTCAATTAGATTGAAATTGAAATCGATTTAAAATTCCTTATAAAAACCGAGACTTTGAAGCATGATTGGGTTTGATTTTTGATCAAAATGTGTTGGACACTAATTGATGTAAATGAGAATGATTAATTGTATAAATTGATGTTTTAGAAATGTTAATTTGAGTGATTAATCATGATATACACTTTAGGTTAATTAAATGTGAAATTGGTTTTTTTGTATTTAATTAATTGGGCCTTTAAATTGGATTTGGGCTTGTTAAGTTGTTATTGGGCTTATTGGGCTTGGTTGTACTAAGTTGGGTTTAGGCCAAATGGATTGGATCCAATTGGGCCCAAAACCGCATCCATAAAGCCCAAATGCGACTAATGGACCTTTAAAGTTTAATTGGGCCTAAATTGATTTATGGGCTTATGGGGTTAATCCTGGATTGGATTTTGGTTATTCGGTTTGACCCGAGTTGACCAAAAGTCCACGCCTTAAGAAATTAATTAAAAGCCCATTGGACTTTAATTAAATTGACGATGGATGTTAATCGGGCTTTGAGACCCGTAACGATTAAATTTGGAATTTAAGTCGTAAAGGTTCGTAATTAAAGTGTAGTATTTAATTTGGAATTAAATAGTGAATTAGAATTGAATGCATATTAAATTGGATTTAATTATGTAGTTTAATTTAATTCGAGAATTCTTACTTTGAGTACTTATTCGCAAAACGAGTTTGACTCGAGCAAAATCAAATCGTTGTTTGAATATTGGATGGTCATTAATTTAGATTAATTAATTTGATTAGATTGATTGATAACATGCTGTGTGAATACATGGTTGCGATGCATGAATAATGTATATCAGATGGATATTATATGGGTGGGACAATTTTAGAAATTGTTGTAATAAATTTGATTTATTAATTAGACCTGCGTGTCCAGCCTTATACCTCCATATTCTTTGTATTCTCTTCTCATCTTTTCCCCTCAATGTTAATAAGGTTTCTTTATAAGTGTAGTGTAACAGGTAGAAGTAATACATGTGCTAGCGGGAGAGAGAAAGGGAGAGATTTGATCTAGGATCAATGTGTAAAGTATTCATCCCCATATCATTATTATTTTATTCATATGCACTTTATTATGTGTTTAGAATGCATGTTTAAGGGTGTATGATGATGAGACCTTAACAAAGATAATAAATTGGTTGCCAATTTGCAATCGAAAAACCCTCGTAAAATATTAAGCGCTTTTCCTTCCATTGAGTGATTCTCACTCAAGATACGAGACTGGCATTGGCTTGTTTGCCAAAGTCAAGGCCTTTGTCCGTCGAGGATGTGTTTGAATCACGAGAGCTTTGTTCTATGTCAGTGTCTTGTCCAAGTTGTGGTTTTTTGGCCAAAGTCAAGACCACTTCTTGTCCATCGACATTGATTACGAAGCTTTCCATGGTCAATGGGTCGCGCTTGACTGGGATCACTAAGTTTGTTGTGCCAAAGCCAAGGCTTAGTTGATTCAGAGGAAAAAAAGTTAGGTAATACATTGGATGTATTGGCATATATAAGATATATGTTTTGGACTTGGATGTCCCCCTACCAGATCTAGGAATTGGATTGGATCCAATCGATCTTAGAGATCTACCGAGTTAATTATCATACAATTTATTGGCCAAAGTCAAGATTGTGTGATGTTTAACGGGATCCTAGCCCACTAGGAAACACGGTTTCTCGAGTACTCGACAGAGGGTTAGAGGCTCACCGAAAAATAATGGGAGGTAAGAATTGAATTTGCAATATTCGTTTAATTAATTGCCATACGCGCTCGTACAAATATCATTCGTCAAATATATTAAATGTTAGTTTGACTAATATTTAAAATGTTGTTTTAATAAATAGTTGGACTATATTCAAACTATTCATTTATAGTTGATTTTATAATTGGATTATAGTAATTAATATAATTGATTTTTATCTATTAAAAGTATAGTTGATTATATAGTTGGACTATAGTAATCATTATATTAAATAGTACCTTTAATCGTTGATTAAATAGTTGGACTATTAAAATCAAGATAAAATTGAAAGAATGACATTTAAAACATGATCCTAGGGAAAATGTATTTAAATGGTTTAATTTTCAAATTGGGAATAAAATTTCAGGATGGTCTTGGAAAAATAATAAGTTATTTTATTTGATAAAATAACATATTAAGCCTAAGCCCGGACTTAAGCAAATAGTAGAGCATAATCTTTGGAAGATTTATGTGATGATAACTTTAGTGCTTAATCCATTATACTTACCGCAGTAGACTTCTTAATTTCTGAATCAGAACTAAGGATTAGATCCTTAAAGTATGATAATGAAATTGAAGGATCTTCATAAATCTATATTTAGATTTTAGAAGTACTAAATTGCAATAAATAACTCTTGGAGAGTTAATGACTATTCTCAAGGAGACAAAGTCAAAGTTTGCAATTAGGCAAGTTGCGCAAGGCGCACCTTACTTCGATATTCTAGAAACCCATGGCTTGGCCAAAGGCTTCTGGAATATGAAAAGGGTAAAGGCAAAATCATTATAATCTTCTGGGAAGATAAAGGACATATCCCAAAATATTTGCCTTAATTGTGGCAAACGGGATTGCGGAAGCGTGACTGCCGTTTGGACAAAGCAGACATGAAGGAATTGAAGAACGAGCAAGGCTCTGACTTCAAATATGTTTGTCAAGATTATGTTCACTACTAGTATTAAAATTAGATTTTAAATACTTAGTGTGATACATAAATATATATTGATGTTCAGAATCTGTTTTGAACAAGATACTGACTTCAATCGAGATTAATTTGCGATTTAGAAACGGGACGAAAGTCGCTGTTTTAACCGTAGATACCTAAGTTTAGGAACTAACCTTGGATGTGTACTTAAATTAGGAAACTGTTATAATGTAACTAGTTTGACTAAATACATTATCTCTATATCAGTGTTTAACCCGCTGCGGGTGAACCTTTATATTCTAGAACACTAAAGTGTTTCATTAGATAAAGATGATATTGAGATATACACATTTGATGTGAATAACAGAATTTATATTTTGAATATAAATAAATCTCATACATATAACATGACAAACAAATAGCTCGAACAGATTTGATCAGAAGAAACTAATTGTGGCATTGTTGTCTGGGACACAACTAAAACAAGAATCGTATATCCACACTTTTGAAGAGTGGGTACTAGGACTGATTTGATTCCAGTCAAATAAAGTCTACGAATCTAGTTTATTGGGCAAAGTGCCTAAAACACCTTTACTTGGTAAAAGTGAAAATGCCACAGATCTGTTAGCCCTAGTTCATAGTGAAGCAAGTGGGCCCATGTCTAGCTAGGCTAGATGTGGATATGAATATTTCGTGACCTTTACGGATGTGGCATCGCGTTATGGTTAAGTGTCTCTTTTAAAGAACACAAATCGGAAACTTTTAAAGTTTCGACATGAAATAGACAAACAGATCGGCTAAAGTATTAAACCGTCACAGTAAGACCGTAATGGAAAATACTTAAGCAATAAGTTTCTAATATACTTGAAAAAGTAAAGTATTCTTTCAAATGAGGACTCCTCCCGGAACACATCAGTTTGACGGTGTGTCCGAACTGAGTAACCGAATTTTGTTAGACATGATAAGGTTAATCATGAGTCGCTCTGAGCTACCATTTCGTTCAATGGATAAGCTTTAAACAGTGCAAGAACTTATTTTGAATAAGGTTCCATAATAATCTGTTTGACATATATCATATCAGATATGAACGAGAAAGAAACCGGGTTTCACATTCCTGTATATTTGGGTATGCTAGGCATATGTTTGGATGATACCAAACTAAAACCCAAATTGGATAAGTGCCAATTGTCGGTTATCTTAGGGATACATAAGTATAGTACTTATACAACTCATAAGAGAAAAATTAGATTATTGCTCGCCATGCGGTTTTCCTAAGAGGAATACCGATATGCAGTGGTAAGTGAGAGGATAGTAAAACTCGATGAAAATCAGAGTAATACTATTCAAGGCACTGATTCCTAATGGAACACAAATAGTTCATCAAGGATGAAACTATACCATTAATCTTCGAATACACAAGAACCGCGTATGTCGGAGAGAGTCAGAAAATAACCCGGGGTATGGGTTTCTGATCTCATCTCATACAGATGTCTATCTTATTGAGGTATACCAACTGACTACGTATGAGGAAGTGATACCAGGTATCGACTCCCAAATTATGGCAAAGTTCCATGACATTCGAAATGGATTCCATGTATATCAACTATGTTTGGATACTACTTGATGTACCGCAAGACGTTGTGCCTATAGGTACTGTATAAGTCTTCAAGGAAGACATACATGGAAGGCAACATACCAACGTACTAAGCTAGGCTTGTAGCAGAAAGGTGTCGTTATCAACATTGTGTTGATTACGATTCAACCTTTTACCTATTGCCACGGTAAATCCATTTGGATAATGCTTGCTAATGCTGCATGTTTCATTTATGAAATATGTCAGCTGAATGGCAAAATCGCTTTCCTGAAAAGGAAAACATTTGGAGGATGTTTACAACATCGTGACGGTTTTTCGTACAAAAACTAGCAAACAAGGTTTGCAGGTTGTTCGATCCATGTTTAGATTGAAGCAAGCATAGGTTCTTGGAATTACCATTTTGATGTAATCATAATAGTTTATGATTTAATTCAAAATGAAAATGATTCTTGTGTATATAAGAGGGTTAGTGGGAGAGCACTGACAGTGGCTGTCCTATAAAATAATGATAACATACATCATTTCTTGGAAATGATATTCCCATATAATTATCGGTGAAAGCTTGGCTTTCATAAATAATCTCCGAGAAATGGTACATTAAAAATGTACGCGACCTGGTGTCTCATACGCTTTGAGCATATGAATTCACAAACAGGCCAATCCAAGTGATAGTCACTGGATTGATGTTAAGAACATCCGTTAGTATCTTAGAGAACTAAGGATGCTGTCTTAGTCTATGGAGTAGAAGAACTTGAAGTGACTGGGATCACTGCTGTAAGTTTCCTAAACCGATAAAGACGACTAAAAGTCGCAAACGATACTATACAGTTTGAATAAACGGAACAGTGAGCTGGAAATCTTCCAAGCAAGATGTTGTTACCGAATAAACAACAAATGCGGGTTATTGCTGCAGCTAAGGCGGCAATAGAAGCCTTCTGGGACGATAAATAAATCTAATTAGATTAGATATAATTTTGTTAGCAGCTGAGCTAGGCGTCAGCACAGGCTAAAGAATTAATGGTCTCATCAACGATCCAGATACATACTTCGATAATCATCTGATTCGTTCGGATCATACATCGCGGCGATGTGATGATCGAATAAATCGCATCAGATGATAGTCATACAAATCCGCTGACAAAAGCTTTTCTCAGCAATTTGAGCCAACCGTACATAGTTCGGGTGTAAGACACTCGAGTGACTGGCTATAGGCCAAGTGGGAGATTGTTGGACAATTATGACCCATAGCGTCACTATTTGTACAGATCATGGTGTTGTTGTACAAATTAACTATGTGACAAATGAGATTGTACTCTTATTATTTGTGATTAGATCACCTAGATGTATAAATGATAGGAGGTCCCTATGATTTGTTCCTGGATGGAGAATGATATGAGACAATATCAGTCCACGAAGGATAAATCATTAAATATCCCTAGTCAGAGTATTATCGAGATTGGACATCGATAAATACGTAAAAGACTAGTATTACACTTGTGCGCGTTGTGACGGGACAACGACATAGTTCTCATATATTTGGGTATAGGATACTCATGCAAGTGTAATAGGAGGTTGTGTTTTATCGATGGTACGGGAAACAGCTTCGCTCTGGATAGACCCCCTCAGAATTCCATTGGTAGTATGACTATGTGTCTATGGAAGTCCGAAATCAGGGTAGGTGTATTTGGTCTTAACCTGAGACTTGCACCGCTAATACTTGCGACAATCAATATACTTTGGTTACGGTCGTCCAGGGCTTTAACAGGTTCTGTGTACGCCAATGCTGGGTATATTGAGAATCGTAGTGTGTTGGGTGTGATGTCAAGACGGAAGTGTCACTCCAGTCATATGGAGATGTTGGTCATGTAGGATACGGTACTAGTACTCTTAAGTACTGCAGTCATCGGGATAAAATGACACGGTCATGTTTATCCGATTATAGAGACTAGTAACCAGACATCCAACATGTGCTTCGTACCGGGCAGACACAATTCCAGCCCCAGGCCTAGCACGTGATCATCCGATACTGGACAGAAATACATAATACCATGTATACTACGCCTGATATAGATCCTTTATTCCTGTAAGGATATTTCTGGAGAATTGGGTAGGCATGGTGCTTTGCTAGAAGCCAACCTTGTCTTGTAAATCGGTAAAACGTAGTACTTGGTACTTACGTGTTCGGATAACCCGACGACCGAATTTACTGCCAACATATCCGGGGATCTCATGGGTCGCTTCCCAAAGATTCACCGATGACGTATGACTCGCACTCTAAATTAATCTGGGATTAATTATAAGAGAGAGAAAATTAATCTGGGATTAATTGCGGAGATATTTTATCTGGGATAAAATATCTATAAAAGAGAGATAACGATTAATTTGTAATTAATCGATTAATTAATATATTTGATATATTAAACGAAATTGGATTTCGACGCGGAATTAAAATTAGATTTTAATTCAGGCGAACGAATTAATTTAGAATTAATTCGTTAGCGACGTTTATAGTAATTATGCTAGGCATGATTATTTAATTAAATTAGATTTAATTACGTCGCAACGGAAAATTCGTTAATTTGGAATTAACGAACCTAAGCCCGGGATTATTTGCGAGCGCATTCGCATTTCGAATTCGAGTGCGGCAGGCAAGTCAAATCAAGCGTCAAATCACTAGTCGCATCTAGTGTCACATCATTCGTCAATCAAGTGATGTATGTCTTTCACTTTGAGTGATTGACGCAAGTCACTATTCATGAGCGATGTGAGTTGATGGAGGTTGATGGGCTTTAATTGCTTGACTTTTTGAAAGCCAAATACACATGAAATGAATTTGAAATTCACATGAGTGTATTAGATACACTTTAGCCATCAACCAAATTAATCTCTCTCTCACTTCATCTCTTTCTTCTTCATGGCCATGGAGGGGCAAAAACTTCACTGGTTTCTGTCAAGAAACCGTGAGTTATGGGAGCAAGAGTGGTGATTTTTGTGGAAACTTTCACAAGAGCTAGCACTCTGAGAGACATGCGAATGTGATAGGGAAGTCCACCCATGAGCCGGGAATCGTTCGACGAAGCTTGGAGCTTAACGAAGGACCAAAATCGAGCCAAAACCAGTGAGCTCTCACTGCCACTGCCGTGAGCTGCTACAAGGGCAGAAAGTTGATTTTGTTCGTCAAAGCATCGCTCAACCGATCGATGTGAGTATTCCGCAACTTCGTTGATTCGTATTCGCACATATTTCATGCTTGTTTATGATCTTGGGACCTTAATAGAAACCAACAGATAGATCTAGAAAGTTGTTGACAACCCTCATAGAGCTCGTAGGTTTTTGAAATGTATGTGACCTAATGTCTCATATGCTTTGAGCATATGTAGACGCTGTAAGGCCAATCCAGGTGATGGTCACTGGATTGATGTAAAGAACATCCTTGAATATCTTGGACGAATTAAGGATGCTTTCTGGGAATATGGGGAAATGAGAACTAGAGGTGACTAGGTTCACCGCTGTAAATTTCTAAACCGATAAAGACGACTGTAAGTCGCAATAAGGGTACATATTTAGTTTGAATAACGGAACACCGAGCTGGAAATCTTCCAAGCAAGATACTATTGCCGAATAAATAACAAAAGCAGAACATTGCTGCAGCTGAGGCAGCAAAAGAAGCATTTTGGATCTATATAATCCTAATTGGATTAGGTGTAGTTCTGTTAGCAGCTGAGCTAGGCTACAGCACAGGCTAAGGAACCGCGGTCTCATCAATGATCTAAGTATATACTTCAACTATTTCATCTGATTCGTCAGATCATACATCGTGGCGATGTGATGATCGAATAAAATGCATCAGATGATAACATTGCAAATCCGCTGACGAAAGCTGTTTCTTAGGAAAGTTTGAGCGACCCGTACATAGTTCAGGTGTAGAAAACTTGAGTGATTGGCTATAGGCCAAATGGGAGATTGTTGGACAATTATGACCTATAACATCACTATTTGTACAGAACATGATGTTGTACAAATTAACTATGTGACAAAGGAAATTGATCTTTTATCATTTGTAATTGGATTACCGGGATATATAAATAATAAAAGTCCATATGATTAGTACCGGATTATTAAGATATGAGACAATATTAATCAATGAAAGGTTTAATCATTAAATATCCATAGTCGTAGTATTATCGAGACTGGACATCGATAATGCGGAATAGGCTAGTATTACACTTATGCGCGTTATGGAAGCTTAACGTCATAGTTCTCATATATTTGGGTATTGGATACTCATGCAAGTGTAATATGAGGTTCTATTTACCGATGGTACGGGAATAGATTCACTCTGGATAGACCCCTGAGAATCCCATTGGTAGTATGACTATGTGTCTATGGGAATCCGAATCAGGGTAGGTGTATTTGCTCTTAACCTGAGATTTTCATCGATAATACTTGCGACAATCAGTACGCTTTGGTTTTGGTCGTCCAGGGCTTTAACATGTTATGTGTACGCCTCTTCTGGGTATACTGAGAATCGTAGTGTATTGGGTGTGATGTCAAGATGGAAGTATCACGTAGGAAGCCTGATGTATGCATAGGTATGCACTAGACCTGACATTGCATTTACTGTTGGTGTACTGGGAATTTTTTTATCTAATATTGTAAAGGAAAAATGGACTGCTACTAAGATAGTTTTTAGATATCTTAAGAGGACGAAATATTACATGTTGACATACAAAATGGTTGAGAATCTTGAACTTGTAGGGTATACAGACTCTGATTTTGTTGGTTGTTCAGATGATAGGAAATCTACCTCAGGATATGTGTTTATGCTAGTAGTTGGAACTATATCTTGGAAAAGTGTCAAGCATACATCAATAACTTCTTCCATAATGCAGGCTGAGTTTGTAGCATGTTTTGGTGCAACACCATAGCCTGTTTGGCTATGAAATCTCATTACAAAAATGTCAATTATTGACTTTATTTCTAGACCTATAAAGTTTTATTGTGATAATCTTTCAGCTGTATTATTTGCGAAAAATAATAAGAATATCACAAGGCTAAAACATAAAGAGGTCAAATACTTGACAATAAATGAGCTAGTAAGGAAATATGACATTATAGTAGAGCATATCGGTACATATGATATGATTGTTGATCATTTGACCAAAAGTCTTCGACCCATTATTTATGCAAAACATTTTGCTTGTATGGGTTTGGTAAAGTCTTTTGATACCCTAGGTTAGTGGGATGCATCATTACTTTATGATATTTTATTTGTATGTTTGTACATGTATTTTGTGTATTTTGTAATGATTATCTATAAATGTGCATCTTCATTGGAAGATATTAATATTTATTGTTTGATATATCATTGTTTAAAGTCTTATGATGGGTGTTAATCAGAAGCATTGACTTGGGTCATAAAGTTAAGAAGCCTTGTTGGTATGTCTTGTGACACATAAAGTTTATCTCGATATAATAAATAAATAAAAGACATACATGCTTTTTATTTAAGCCTTGATTTCTCATGTGTGCCTGGGCTGCATAAAGTATAGAAGTTTGATATATGTAACCATGGAAAAGACTATGTTGCATTATAATGTAGATACCGTCATGATTATACATTTATGATGTTATTGGATGGAATGGTATACTATAGTTGTTTCTGAACCAATTTGGATCCGTAAAGTAATCTTAGTATTAAAAAATTCACAATTGATATCGCCCAAGTGGGAGAATGTTAGAATATTTTATTCTAATATTATTGTGGGCTTCTATTAATTGTGAGATAGATTTTAATAAAGCATTAAGATAATTGGTTTTATAATAGAAACTGTGAAACCTAATTGTTTGATCTAATCAAGTGGGTTGGACTCTATATTAATTGATGTGTGGAAATTAGACCGGGCTTTGGAATGATTATGGGATTTTGATGGGTGAGCCTATTACACTCCATAAATTAGTGAGTTAAGGTCTCACCCACACTCCCCTATAATAGTTTAATCAATAGGCTTCCTTTATGCATATAATTATATCTGTTTTAATCTCTTATACATATAATTATATATGTTTTAATCTCTCTTTTATATATTATTATGCAAATAGTAATTAGGATAAGCTTTGATTAAGCTTAATAATTGAGATAATAACGAAACATAAGGACAAGTTTCATCATTATCTCATTTATGTTTTTATATATGTATAAAGCATATAGAGGTGTGTAAGTAGGTTGCATATTGAATTTTCCGAGAGAAACAAAATCAAAAGAGAGAGAGAAGGTTAAGGCATAAAGAAAAGTCTTGAGAATGAAAGATTAATACAGAGAGTAAGTGATGAGCAGTTAATGTCCCTATATTTTCCCACCACTATATCTTAATATTTTAAGTTATCTCAGGGTTTATGAGCAGTTTAATGTGTTTTGGGTGTATTTTTACAAGTCAAAATAGTATCACGACTCGATCGAATTAGCTAAAGATAAAAACGACAAGATAATGAGAAAATCAGGAAATTTTCGGAGTGAATCAACAATTGAATAATATTCTTGAAAAGTGGGTGTGTCAGACTCTTCCCTCTGAGCATCGCGACACGAGCCAAAGTTGGTGAGGAAAGTTGCGAAGCGCAAACGCACATCGGGACACAATAGATTCGTCTCAGATCCCCCCTCCGATTTTTGAGTAAGAAAACACCCCCAGGACCTCATATATAAGCATAAGTTCATCCATAAACCTATTATCAAGTCTCATAACATATTTTGGAGCCTCCAGAGCAAAGAAGAATGCATAGAGCAAGGCAAGAATGAGTGCATCGATAAGAGTTGGAGTTTGAAGCCGAAGACTGCAAACTGGCATTGGAATCAAGATTGGATCTTGGAGTCAAGCTTGCAAACCCTGGAAGTTCTCCAATCATTTCAACAAAGAGAAAGAGATTGGATCTTTGCATCAAGCTTGTGACCAGCGTAAACACACACGTATAACGCAAGCGTACGTATCGTTCAAGTAGTATAAAAAGTATCGATCCCACGAGGACTTAGTACCTAATCTATTAATTTTATGAGGTCAAGTGATTACTAGTATCTAACCGGTTGTTTGATTGATTTGAAATGGAGACGATTCTAAATTTAAAAACAAGTAAATAAAATTATTCGAAAGTAGGTTTTAAGATAATTCAATATTAAAAACTACCTAGGGTTGTGATTTCTTCCAATATTATTTAAAGATGAAGTGGTTATATTATAGTTAGGTAAAATATTGATTTATTAATCTGGAATATTAAATTATGTAAAAGCCTCTTTCGATGATCATTTACAAATACCTAGTATAATCCAATTGAACCATATGTCTATGTCAACCAAATTACCTAGATTCATTAAGATTAAGTTCCAATTATGACTACCCCCGCCCAACAAGTATATTCCTATCCTATAAGGAAATCTATTAAAGGGTTATCTATCCACAAAGAAGATCGTGAGCTATTGAGTCTAAGGTCTTTAAACTTAAAATCCCTATGTCTAGTTCATTTTAAGTTTACCTAGTCAATTTTATTAATGGCCAGTTAATAAAAAGCATTAAGATTATGACTCAATAAACAAATCTTTTAATTACCCAAACTATAATCTAACCCCTTATAAACCGGTGATATTAGATTTTATCACAACCCTAGATAACTAACTTAGTTACAACACATAGCTAAAGCTGGTAAAAACTTAAAAGACATAAAGTAAAATTGCTAAAAAGTAATTGTGGAATAATAAATTACAATAAAATGAAATGCTAAGGTAAAAGGAATTAACTTCTACTATTTACTATTTAGATATCTCCCATAATATAATATATATACTTGTGAAAATTTTTCCAACCAGCCATATATACGGTAACCTGTTTAAGTCAAATTAAATCCAACATGCCATTAAGGCGGTAATATTTGTCAATAAACCAGCCATAAAGGCGGAATCAAAATAAACCAGCCATAAAGGCGGAACAATAAATAAACCAGCCATAAAGGAGAAACAATAAATAAACCAACCGACCAGTATGGCGGTATCCTCATTAAGTCAGGTTTAACCAGATTAAAGTGAATAACCAACCGACCAGTATGGCGGTATCCTCATTTAGTCAGGTTTTAAATAATTTATATATTATATTTTAAGGGAGATTAATCTAAATAGCAATAGTAAAAGAATTACCTTTTTACCTTAGCATGGAGAAGTTACCTCCTCATGGTTGAATAATAAAAGTATAAAAGTTTAAGAAAGAAAATTACTATTACTATTATAGAAGAAAATTACTCTTACAAAACGTAATTAAAACTGAAATTTTAAAGAAACTAAGAAGAGAACTCCCTATTTACATCAGAGAATTCAGAGGAAGTGGTACATTTGAAACTGAAAATTCGAGCCGAATTTATAGGCCCGAGTAAGTGGAGCGCGTCGGGCCGCGCAAGCCTAGCGCGGCGCGACGCGCTGACGTGGCATTTCATGATTCGTTGCTTCTGGTCTTATCTGACACGTGGCAGGGCAGCTGAAGCGATAAGGTGACACGTGGTAAGGCGGCTGGCTGATGTCGGTTCGTTGAATTTTTGACACGTGGCATGCGGCACACGTTAGCGGATCGCTTGTGATGATGACACGTGGCACGGCTCACGTTAGCAAAGTCAAACATGTCAAACTTTGACTTGTTGACCTGTTGCATGTTAGCAGCCTCCGGCGCATGTTAGAGGTCGGGACGCCAAGGGTTTCGGTGTCGCGACGCTCCAAAATTACCAAAATACCATTTTTGCCAATTTTCACTGTTTTGCTCCAAATTACCTCCAGAATGTCCTGAAACTTTATTTATCTACAAAATAACACAAAACACATCAAAATATTCACAAAACTCAAGAAACTATACAAAATATTAAGTTAAATGAGTGGAAAATAGTGATACATTTACCACTCATCACACCCCCAAACCTAACATTTTGCTAGTCCTCGAGCAAAACAAAATAACATAATAAAATTTAACTAAGCCACTTTCGTAGGGATCACGGTTGCATTTAGCATATGCAACAAGCCTTTAAACCTCTAGGTGTCCCTAATGGACGAGTTGTAGTCTCGTGAGGGTTTACAGCAATGATACCCACAAACATTTTATAAAAGTAAAAAGGTAGTGAAACTAATGCACACAAAAGCAAAAAAAACAAGAGAAAAGAGAATAAAGAAGTTAGTGACTAATTAGGTGAAACTTCTAATCCAAGTTACTAGATGTTTTGTTTCTTTCTAAATTACTGAATAAGTAAATTCTCCGATTATTTTTACCATTCTCCATTTACACAGCCAACAACATATTAAACAACTCATTTTTGCCCACAACAGTCATAAGTGCAGTTGATAAGAGAGTAATATTTTTGTCCTAAAGTTCTATCAGATTTCACACCTTTTTGTAGCAATGGAATAATTTTTCTGATTTTTCTAATTTTTTCTTTGATTTTTCTCTATTCACTATTTTTTATTTATATACAATATCTTCCATCTATGTAGCGAGCTTTAGGTCGGTGACTCCCAAACCAGTTGGCTTTAGGGCACCAGGTGTTAAGATACCCCTACGGACTTAATTACTCAGACTTCAGATATATATATATATTTTCTGTCATCTTTTTGATCCATGTAGCAAGCTTTGGGCCAATGACTCCCAAACCAGTTGGTTTTAGGGCACTAGGTGTTAAAACACCCTTACAGACTTAATAACTCAGATCTCAGATTTTTTTTTTATTTTTATTCCATCACTTTTTGAGATGATTCCTCCAAATGAACTAGAGCACTGAATATTACAAACTTTTCAATTTTAGCTCATGTCTGTATGTTACTCTGCATGTTGATAATACCTGTCAACTGAGCATATGAAGATCCATTTTAGTCAATTTTATAGAGAATTCACACATTAAATAATTCAAAAGGAAATAAGAAAAAATTAACTTAATCCGAAATAGGTTTGAAATACGTCTCAGGAGTGGAAACTCCTACTCAGCTATCTCTTACCAATTTCACCTTTTTAGTCAATATAAAGACATAAAAACACAAAATATTTTTGTAATTTTTGAAACATTTTCAATTTTTTTGTATTTTTCAAAAAATTTTGGACTAAAAATAAAAACAACGCACAAACTAAAAACAAGGTAGATTTCCCGTTGTAGATTCTCTAGAGGGAGGGTGGAGCGAGGCTCTCTTAAGTACCCAAGCCTCTTAGGCTCTTATCGCTTGGTGTCAGGAATAAACAACGAGTCCTCCAAATTAGTCTATCACAATGAGCTACGGGTGAATGATTATCTAGGTGCCTTCACAACTTTTCCTTATAGAAATGTAGTGAGTGAAGGAAGACACCAAACCATCACCTACTTCTTAAACAGTAGAAGAAGAGGTCAAGTAATTACTAGTATCTAACCGGTTGTATGATTGATTTGAAATGGAGTCGATTCTAAATTTAAAAACAAGTAAATAAAATTATTGAAAGTAGGTTTTAAGATAATTCAATATTAAAAACTACCTAGGGTTGTGATTTCTTCCAATATTATTTAAAGATGAAGTGGTTATATTATAGTTGGGTAAAATATTGATTTATTAATCTGGAATATTAAATTATGTAAAAGCCTCTTTCGATGATCATTTACAAATACCTAGTATAATCCAATTGAACCATATGTCTATGTCAACCAAATTACCTAGATTCATTAAGATTAAGTTCCAATAATGACTACCTCCGCCCAACAGGTATATTCCTATCCTGTAAGGAAATCTATTAAAAGGTTATCTATCCTCAAAGAAGATCGTGAGCTATTGAGTCTAAGGTCTTTAAACTTAAAATCCCTATGTCTAGTTCATTTTAAGTTTACCTAGTCAATTTTATTAATGGCCAGTTAATAAAAAGCATTAAGATTATGACTCAATAAATAAATCTTTTAATTACCCAAACTATAATCTAACCCCTTATAAACCGGTGATATTAGATTTTATCACAAACCTAGATAACTAACTTAGTTACAACACATAACTAAAGCTGGTAAAAAATTAAAAGACATAAAGTAAAATTGCTAAAAAGTAATTGTGGAATAATAAATTACAATAAAATGAAATGCTAAGGTAAAAAGAATTAACTTCTACTATTTACTTTTTAGATATCTCCCATAATATAATATATATACTTGTGAAAATTTTGCCAACCAGCCATATAGGCGGTAACCTGTTTAAGTCAAATTAAATCCAACCTGCCATTAAGGCGGTAATATTTGTCAATAAACCAGCCATAAAGGCAGAATCAAAATAAATCAGCCATAAAGGCGGAACAATAAATAAATCAGCCATAAAGGCAGAACAATAAATAAACCAGCCATAAAGGTGGAACAATAAATAAACCAACCCACCAGCATGGCGGTATCCTCATTAAGTCAGGTTTAACTAGATTAAAGTGAAAAACCAACCGACCAGTATGGCGGTATCCTCAATAAGTCAGGTTTTAAATAGTTTATATATTATATTTTAAGGGAGATTAATCTAAATAGCAATAGTAAAAGAATTACCTTTTTACCTTAGCATGGAGAAGTTACCTTTCATGGTTGAATAATAAAAGTATAAAAGTTTAAGAAAGAAAATTACTATTACTATTACTATTATAGAAGAAAATTACTATTACAAAACGTAATTAAAACTGAAATTTTAAAGAAACTAAGAAGAGAACTCCCTATTTACATCAAAAAATTCAGAGGAAGTGGTACATTTGAAACTGAAAATTAGAGCCGAATTTATAGGCCCGAGTAAGTGGAGCGGGTCGGGCCGCGCAAGCCTTGCGCGGCGCGACGCGCTGACGTGGCATTTCCTGATTCGTTGCTTCTGGTCTTATCTGACACGTGGCAGGGCGGCTGAAGCAATAAGGTGACACGTGGCAAGGCGGCTGGCTGATGTCGGCTCGTTGAATTTTTGAGACGTGGCATGCGGCGCACGTTAGCGGATCGCTTGTGATGATGACACGTGGCACGGCTCACGTTAGCAAAGTCAAACTTGTCAAACTTTGACTTATTGACCTGGTGCATGTTAGCAGCCTCCGGCGTACGTTAGAGGTCGGGACGCCAAGGGTTTCGGTGTTGCGACGTTCCAAAATTACCAAAATACCCTTTTTGCCAATTTTCACAGTTTTGCTCCAAATTACCTCCAGAATGTCTTGAAACTTTATTTATCTACAAAATAACACAAAACACATCAAAATATTCACAAAACTCAAGAAACTATACAAAATATTAAGTTAAATGAGTGGAAAATATTGATACATTTACCACTCATCAGCTTGCAAGGTAAGTTTGAACTTCTCTTAAGTTATGTTATTCATTAGTGAGTTTTCATTAGTGAGACATATAGTGGTGAATTATGTATTGGATGCATAATTACATAGCTTAAAGTTGAAATAATGCTAATGAATTGTATTAGGATGCTTTGGAAGTATAAACACAATATGCTTATAATTAGGTAAAAAATATTTATGTTGGATATGAAACAATTAATAAGAGTTTGGAACTCTAAATCTTAGAGGTATGACTACCATTCTAGAATCACTTCACCATATTTGGGTGAACTAGAATTGTTCTTGAGATATTTCATAGTGGGATTCTAAATTGGTTTGTGTTTTGATTCAAACAAATGCATATATGAATTTAGAATACATGTATGTTAGTTGTATAACATGTGTTAATGATGGTTATGGTGCTAAAATTAGATTTTAGGTGTATTGAAGTATTAGGAAAAAAATGGAAGTGTTTAGTGTTGGGAAGCAGCCGCGAGTGCGCAGCGGAAAATAAAAATTATTATGCCGCTTTCCCTTTGCCCAAGACCCATTTGTTTTGATTATTCTACAAGCCTAGGCATGTTACTATATATTCTAAGCATAAAACTCATAAAACATTGCAAAGAACATAAACCTAAACATCCTAACTATCATAAGAACTCTAATTAAAATAAAGAAAGAAAAAGACTTACTTGAACCGTAGACTCCTCCAGTCCTCCCTCCAATCTACAAGCTTTTCTCGAACTCAGCAAGCTCTTCCACGTTCCAAAGAGCAACCCAAGTGTGTGGCCTCCAAAGATGCACACACCAAAGCCAAAACTCAACGGCAAGACTACGCCTTGAGTGTACGGGTATTTTGCCATTGGTGCTAGCCTAGGTAAATACCTCAAAACATTTAACTCGAGGTTCCTCTAGTCAATTAGACTTAAGGATCCTCAAAATCAATGGCTTACTCTTAAACTTTAGAGTTGCTCACTTATATAAACCCAATATATGAAAGGTTTTTGGTGTAGCAAATTTGTGAAGAAATCTTTGGGTTTATATAGTGCTCCAAAGACAACAAAATTAATTAAGAATCCGATGTGGGATAAAAGCTAATTTAATCTTAGCCATTGGATCTTAATTTAATGGTTTAATGAGATTATAAAACGCTAATAAGAGTTTGGGCCGAATTGGAATTCAAAAAAAATAAAAAAAAATTACTATTCATGTTACTATTCACATTACTATTAATGTGAATAGTAATTTTTTTCATTCCAATTCCCAAAGTGCCCCTATCGTCATTCACCAATCCCAAAGCCACTATGGAACCTCATAAATGATCTGTTCAATAATTAAACACATTGAACCATTTATGAACAATTCCTACAGCAATCATATATGCTGTTATTTTTGTAATGTGCACTGTTTACATATGATACGGTCCCTCGCCTCATTGTATCCCCACCTATTGACCTAGGGTACGGAAAGTGTCTACCCATATGGTCAAAGGTATGATGTTGATAGTGTCATGAATCGTGCTAACCCAAGAATCTCACATGATTCTTCCATTGTGGCCACAGTCTCAAGCATTGAGAGTATTACTCTTATAAGAAAATATTATCTGAGAGAGTGGCGATTCTTTGTTGTATCCTTACAAACTTAATGTGTTTCAACAAATAACCCAATCATACCCTTATTACCGGATCTTTTGAACCGGTGAAGGAGAATGTCAAAGTTATTTGATCCATACATAATATTGTACATACCTTAAGTCTAAGGACTAGTTATATAATCGATACATGAAAGTTCTCACAGAAACATGGGATAAACACTCCATATGAAAACTTTCGGTGGTCAGTTCGATGGACACGAGCAACTCATGCATCCATGTGATACACCAAGCGGCCGTATCTCCGCTAGTAGCCTATGAAATCGGCTACCCCACTTAAAGGCGGATCATATCATCATGCTAGTCTCTCCGCTTTGTGAACGCCCAGATTATTCATAAGACTATGATTAGGAATATTTAAGGGTAATGATTCTCATAAGGCGTAGAAGCCATCGTCTTATTACTCCAAGGGATTTATTACAGTGTTGATGATTCATATAAGTTATGTAAGAACGTATAATAAAGATTTCTATTTTATTAATTAATGAAAATATTATAAATACATGTACATATAGCCCATCCACAAGTTAGGTATATAGCATATCCCTAACAATCTCCCACTTGCACTATAGCCAACTAGTATGAATCTCGACACCATACTATCGGGTGTGCCTATCATGCTTTTATTGAGTCAGCCCTTTAGTCAGAGAATCTGCAAGATTATCTTATGTGGGTATTTTCTCTATAATAACTTCTTTTCTCTCAACAATCTCCCTGATGAGATGAAATCGCCTGAGTACATGTTTGGATTTCTGGTGGGACCTTGGTTCATTTGATTGAGCAATGGCGCCGGTGTTGTCACAGTACATCGTGACGCCATTCTTTATCACGGGAAACACTTCCAGCTCTGTGATGAACTTCTTTATCCAAACTGCTTCTTTAGCTGCCTCAGATGCTGCAATATACTCGGCTTTAGTGGTGGAGTCTGCTGTAGTTGACTACTTTGAGCTTTTCCAACTGACAGCACCGCCATTCAAAGTAAACAGATATCCTGTTTGCGATCTGCTGTCATCCCTTTCGGTCTGAAAGCTCACATCACAGTAACCAATGACTTTCATCTCAGAACAATCTCTGTATATCAAAAACACATCCTTAGTTCTTCTCAGATACTTGAGGATTGTTTTGACAGCTGCCCAGTATTGCTCACCAGGATTTGCCTGATACCTGCTCGTTATGCTAAGAGCATAAGAGACATCCGGTCTTGTACATAGCATGGCGTACATGATCGATCCTATTGCTGAAGCATAAGGGATCCTACTCATACGCTTTCTATCTGAATGAGTATGTGGACATTGCTCCTTTGATAATTTGATTCTATGACAAGTAGGTAAATTACCTCTTTTGGAATCTTCCATTTTGAACATTTTCAAAACCTTATCTATATACGTAGATAGAGAAAGTCCTAACAACCTCTTAGATCTATTACGGTAGATCTTAATGCCGAGGATATAGGCTGCTTCTCCCAAATCTTTCATGGAGAAATTTTGAGATAACCACTGCTTGGTGGCTTGCATCATGGGAATATCATTCCCGATGATTAATATGTCATCAACATATAATACAAGAAATACAACAGCACTCCCACTACTTTTCCTGCAAACACAAGGCTCGTCTACATTTTTGATGAAGTCAATTCTTTGATTGTCTCATCAAATCGTATATTCCAACTTTGGAGGCTTGCTTTAGTCCATAAATGGATCGTTTAAGCTTACATACTTTATTATGATCATCCTTAGATGCAAACCCCTCAGGTTGTGTCATATAGACTTCCTCTACGAGGTTCCCATTAAGGAAAGCTGTTTTGACATCCATATGCCAAATCTCATAATCAAAGTGTGCAGCTAGTGCCAGTAAAATTCGAATGGACTTTATCATTGCAACAAGCGAGAAGGTTTCCTCATAGTCAATTCCTTGGATTTGTCTATAACCTTTCACTACCAACCTAGCCTTATAGGTTTGGATGTTACCTTTTGCATCAGTTTTACGCTTGTAAATCCACTTGCAGCCTATGGGTTTTATCCCTTCAGGTGAATCCACTAAGTCGCAGACTTGATTCTGATACATAGAGTCTATTTCAGATTTCATGGCCTCAAGCCATTTGACTGAATCAATGTCACGCATTGCTTCATCATAACTGGTGGGATCGTCATCATCAATGACCTGATCATGTTCCTCATCAATATGGAAACCATATCTTTCAGGCTCATATCTTTCCCTACCAGACCTTCTGAGTTCATAACCTTGTGGTTGTTCCGTCGCTGCCCTTTTTGCGGGGCCTGGGGTTTAGTTCTATGTTAGTGTGTTCTTCTCGTACCTCATCAAGGTCAAGTCTACTCCCACTATATTTCTTGTGAATGAATTCATTCTCTAGAAATTTAGCATTTCGTGAGACAAATGTTCTTTGTTCATTTGGGACATAGTACATGTATGCTCTTGAGTTCAAGGCATATCCTACAAACTTATATTTAACTGCCCTATCATCCAATTTGTTAGTTTGTGTGAGCTTGACATATGCCTCACATCCCCGAATTCTTAGATAACTAAGACTAGGATGTTTCCCAGACCATAACTCATACGGTGTTTGACTAACAGTCTTGGAAGGAACTTGGTTTAGTAGTAGTGTTGCATTTTCTAAAGCAAGACCCCAAAATGAAAGAGGTAGATCCGTGTCTGGCATCATTGATCAGACCATATCTAATAATATCCGATTTCTTATTTCGGAGACTCCATTATGCTGTGGAGTTCCCGGAGGAGTCCACTGGGAAACAATGCCATTTTCTCTCAAGTAATCTTGAAATTTGTTGCTTAAGTATTCACCACCTCGGTCAGACCTTAGTGAATTAATACTTTTATTAAGATGGTTTTCTACTTCAGCCTTGAAGTCTTTGAATTTCTCAAAGGCTTCAGATTTATACCGCATAAGGCACACATACCCATATCGCGAATGATCATCGATAAAGGTAATGAAGTAGGAGAATCGCATACATTAGAGCGTATGAGTTCTAATGTCTCCGCTGCACGCTGTCCTTTACCTTTGAAGGGTAATTTGGTCATTTTACCAAGTAAACAAGACTCACAAGTTCCATAAGGTTTATATTTGAAGGGTTTGAAATACCCATCCTTATATAGCTTAGTTGATCTTGTTTCATTGATATGACCTAAGCGACTGTGCCATATAAGTGATTCATTGAGATTATTCGAGTTAATGTTGTATATATTAGAGGTTGAACATTCTTTGTTAGTTTGTAAGATATGGATACCATTATTCAAAATACCATCTCTACATTTTATTTCATTGAAATAAATAGAACATTCATTACAACTTATTCGGCATGAAAAGCCTTTATTACATAAAGAATAAATTGAAATGATGTTCTTTACTAGAGAAGGTACATAAACACAATCTTCTAAGTCTAAAACTAAACCATTCGGCAAAACTAATTAATAAGTCCCCACGCACAATGAAGCCAATTTTGCTCCATTACCTATGTGTAAGTCAACCTCCCCATGACGGAGTCTCCTACTGTTTCTCAAGCCCTGCACATTGTTACACAAGTGAGTCCCATAACCGGTGTCAAACACCCAAGTAGAAGGTTCAGAGTTTTGAGAATATAGTTCAATCATATACAACATACCTGAAGAATTGGGCTTAAGGCCTCTTGGGCTTCCCTAGCTTCCTTGGCTTTCAAGGATCTGCAGTATTTCTTCCAATGACCCTTCTTTCCACAAAAGAAACATTTCACCTTTCCCTTTTTCTTCTCCACCTTACCATTGGGCTTTAGGTGATCTAGAGCCTTGGCCTTGCCCTTATTTTTCTTTGGGCCTCGTGGCTTCAGGTCCGTACCCGTAAGCATGACAGAGGTTTTAAGCTCCGGTTTCAAGTCCTTCTCTGCTTGCTTTTGTTGGACAATTATGACCCATAGCGTCACTATTTGTAAAAGACATTGTGTTTTTATACAAATTAATTATGTAGCAAAGGAAATTGCCTTTTATCATTTCGTAATTAGATTACTTAAATGTGTGAATGATGAAAGTCCTTATGATTAGTTCCGGATTGAGATGATGTGAGACAGTATCAATCCACGACGGTTTAATCATTAAATATCCCTAGTCGTAGTATTATCGAGACTGGACATTGATAATGCGGAATATATTAGTATCGCACTTGTGCGTGTTATGGAAGCGTAACAGCATAGTTCTCATATATTTAAGTATTGGATACTTATGCAAGTGTGGTAGGAGGTTGTGTTTTACCGATGGTACGAAAAACAGCTTCGCTCTGGATAGACCCCTCGGAATCCCATTGGTAGTATGACTATGTGTCTATGGGAGTCCGCATCAGGGTAGGTGTATTTGGTCTTAACCTGAGACTTACATCGCTAGTACTTGCGACAATCAATACGCTTTGGTTTTGGTCGTCCAGGACTTTAACAGGTTCTGTGTACGCCTCTTCTGGGTTTAGTGAGAATCGTAGTGTATTGGGTGTGATGTCAAGACGGAAGTATCACTTCAGTCATATGGAGATAATGGTCACACAGGGATACATAACTATTTCTCTAAAAGGTTGCAACCGTCGGGATAATATGACTAGGTCATGATTATCCGATAATAAAGAGACTAGTTGCTAGTGATCCGATATATGCTTCGTACGGGGCAGAAACTATTCCAGCCCCAGGTCTTGCATGTGACATCCGATACCGGATCGATATACGCAATACTACGTATACTACGCCTGACATAGATTATATATTCCATTAAGAATATTTCTGGAGAATTGGGTAGGCATGGCGCTTTGCTAGAAGCCAACCTTGTCTCGTAAATCGGTAAGAATGTAGTACAAGGTACGTAAGTGTTAGGATAGTCCGACGACCGGATTTACTGCCAACATATCCAGGAATCTCTTGGGTCGCTTCCTGAAGATTCACCGATGACATATGATTCGAACTTTATTAATCTGGGATTAATAGCGGAGAGACTTTATCTGGGATAAAGTACTATTTGAAGAGAGAGAACGATTAATTTGGAATTAATCGATAAAATAATATATTCGATATATTATACGAAATTAGATTTCGACGCGGAATTAAAATTGGATTTTAATTCGGGCTAACGAATTGATTTAGAATTAATTCACAAGCGACATGAATAGTAATTTTGTTAGACATAATTATTTAATTAAATTTGATTTAATTACGACGTAACCGAAATATGTTTGCGAGGCCACTTCAATTTCGAATCAAGTGCGGCCCACAAGTCACATTGCAAGTCACATCACTTGTCACTTTAGTGATAGATGTCAAGTCACCTTTTTGGTGAGTGACATGCAGTCACTATTCTTGATAGAAATTGGTGTGGGAATTTAATGGATTTTTGGAGCCAAAACTTTGGTTGACTTTTTGAAAGATATACCAAATATTTTGGTAAAGGATTTTTCATTATTTTTTTGAGAAAACAAAAACAAAAAAATTAGAAAACTCTCTCTCCCATTTTAGCCATTGCCGTGAGCCTTGGAGGTAGGAAGAAGAATAGTTTTTCTTCCAATCTTGCTAGCACAAACAAAGGATCAATACAAGGTGATAGGGAAACCGAACTTAGAGCTTGGAATCCTTTGGAAGCTTGGAGCTTATACATCTTCATCAACAAAATCTTGCCTTGGCTGAAATCTTGAACAAGGAGAAAATTTTTGTTGTTCTTCGCATCCAAAAACCGTTCAATGTAAGTGTGATTTCGCCTCACTTCTTTGAGTATTCATTCTATTTCTATGCTTAAATGATCTTGGGATTAACCTAGAAACCCAACAATGGTATCAATGAGCCATTTTGAGCATGAAATATACTTAGGGTAAAATTTGGATAAATTGGATTTGAGCATGTTTTGACTAAATTACTTGTTTGAGCATGCTTGTATATGGATGACTTGGAGTTGTTTGTGATCAATTTTGTGAAAAATGGATTGGATCAATTTTTCCCCTTAATCTGGGCATGGCCGAGAGTTTGGTATCCTATAAAGTCATGGTATTTTTTTTTCCTTTGATCATTGGATGACTTGAAATAATTGGGAAATGTTGATTTGTAATTCAATCGGATTGAAAACGAAATCGGACATAAAAACCCCATGAATGCCGTGAGCTACCTAGCATGTAATGAGATGATTTTTTGATTCAAAAATGTTGGACATGAGTAGAAAAAATTAATACATGATTAATTGATTAAATTTGTATTTTGGAAATATTAATTTAGATAATCAATTAATGTATTACACTTGATTTAATTGAATTTTGAAATTTGGAATATTGAAATTTAATTAATTGGGCTTGATTTTGAATTGGGCTTATAATTGTTGTATTTGGGCATAATAGGCTTGGTTGGGCCAAGTTGGTTTAGGCCAATTGGATTGGTTTCAAATTGGGCCTAAATCATTCCATTAAGTCCAAATATAACAAATGGGCTTTAAATGTTTAATTGGGCCTAATGGGCCAAAATTGGTTTCTTGGCAAATAAGGGTGATTCCTTACTTGGGCCTTGGTATTTGGGTTTGACCCATATTGACCAAAGCCCATGCCTTATGAAATCAATTGAAAGCCCATTGGACTTTTAATTAAACAACATTGGATGTTAATTGGGATTTGAGACCCATGTAGATTAGATTTGGAATCTAAGTCGTTAAAGTGCATTAAAAAGTGTAGATATTTAATTTGGAATTAAATAAATGAATTAGTATTGAATACGAATTAAATTTGATTTAAAGAGTAGTTCGATATAATTCAAGAATTCGTACTTCGAGTACTTATTCACAATCGAGTTGGACTCGCGCAAATCAAATCATTGTTTGAACATTGGATGATCACTAATATTCAAAGATTAATTTATTTGATTAGATTGATTGAATAACATGCTATGAATGAATACATGGATGTGATGAATAAATAGCGTATATCGAATGAATATTAGAAGGGAAAGGGCAATTTCGGAAATTATTGTAAATTTAGAATTTATAAATTGGACCTGCGTGTCCAGCCTTCTCTCTTTATTGATTCTTTGTATTCTCTTCTCACCTAATTTCCCTCAATGTTAATGAGGTTTCTATTATTGTATTATGTAATTGGGTAGAAGTAGAATAGTGCTAGCCGGGGAGAGGAAAGTGAGTGATTTGTTCTAGGAACAATTTATTAAATATCCATCCGCATATCGTTATTAATTTACTTTCGCGCCTTATTATGCTTTTAGAATGCATGCTTAAGGGTGTATGATGAGACCTAACAAAGATAATAAACTGGTTGCCAATTTACGCAAAAAAACCCTCAAAACATATTAAGCGTTTTTCCTTCCATTGAGTGATTCTTACTCAAGATCCAAGATTGGCATTGGTTTGTTGGCCAAAGTCACGACCTTTGTCAATTGTGGATGTGTTTGAATCATGAAAGCTTTGTTACATATCGGTGTCTTGTCCAAGTTGTGATTTTTTGGCCAAATTCAAGATCACTTCTTGTCCATCGACATTGATTACAAAGCTTTCCAAGGTCAATGGGTCTCGCTTAACTGGAATCATTAAGCTTGTTGTGCCAAAGCCAAGGCTTAGTTGATTCAGAGGAAAATGTTAGGAAAATATATTGGATATATTGGCATATATATTGTATATATGTTTCGGACTTGGAGGTCCACCTACCGGATCTAGGAATTGGATGAGATCTAATTGATCTTCGAGATCTACCTAGTTAAATATCATACAGCTTGTTGGCCAAAGTCAAGGTTGTGTGTTATTTAACGGGATCCTAGCCCACTAGGAAACTAGGTTTCCCGAGTACTTCCCAGAGGGTTAGAGGCTCACCGAAAAATAGTGGGAGGCTAGTATTGAATTTTCAATTTCATTCAAATACTTAGCTTTACACGTTTTCAAAATTATTTTGTCAAAATTATTTTATTAGTTGGACTAATATTGTGTTATTTTTCTTGTAACAGTTAGACTGTACCCTTACATTGTTAATTGGATAGTTGGACTATCACAATTAAAATGACTGGAAAGAACAGTGTTCGGGACATCATCATGGGCGATAATGTCTTTAACGGGACTAACTTTTCCGATTGGGAAATGAATCTAAGGATAGTCCTTGGATCCGAGAGGCTGCTATATACTATAGAGAGACCTCTTGGGCCTAAGCCCAGATCTGATCAGTTGCTCGAGCTAGAGCTTTGGAAGACTCATAGCGATGACAACGCAACTGTTCAATCTATTATGCTTGCTGCTATGACTCAACAATTCCGTCGACAGAACAATGGATTGGATCCCTATACCATGTTGGCGAAGTTGAATGATCTACAACGATCAAATCTTAGATCGCAAAGATGTGAGTTACAGAAGAAGCTCTTCCGCGCTCGGATGTCGAAGGGTACATCCGTTGAACATCATGTGACACAGATGATTGCCGATATCGAGCAGCTTGGATAAATAGGGATTGTCATTGAGTTAGAGACCTCTATAGATTTGATCTTGCAGTCTCACCCCGACACTTGGAGTGGGTTCATCATGAACTACAATATGATGAACCAAGAGCAAACTCTTGGAGAGCTGATGTCCACACTGCGAGAGGCAGAAAATGAACTTCTTAAGGGCAAGAAGCGCGAGGCGCACTTCGCTTCTACATCTCGAACTCCGAGGGCTATGCCCAAGGCGACTGGAGGTGTCAAGAAGAAGAAGAAGAAGGGCAAGGCCAAATTGTCAAAGGCTTCTGGGAAGCCCAAGGACAAATCCCAAGATGTTTGTCTTCAGTGCGGACAGCGGGGTCACTGGAAGCGTGACTGCCGTGAGTACAAGGCACTCAGGAAGGAAATCAAGGCGGGCAAGGCACCGGCCTCAGGTATGTTTGTTATAGAAATAAACATGACTACTTCTAGTTTTAAAAATTGGATTTTTGATTCTGGTTGTGGTACTCACATTTGTACTGATGTGCAGGATCTGTGGATTAGCAGGAGACTGGCTTCATGAGAGATTGACCTCCGTGTTGGAAATGGGACACCAGTCGCCGTTCTGGCCGTTGGCACTTTTGTTTTAGAACTGCCCTCGGGGCATGTACTTGAACTTACAGACTGTTATTATGTACCTAGATTGACTAGGAATATTATTTCTGTATCTATGTTAGCCCAATGTGGGTACACTTTTGTATTTAGAAACACTGGGTGTTTTATATATAAAAATGATATAGAAATTTGCACTGCTGTTGTAAATAATGGTCTTTATATTTTGAATATAAACCAATCTCAAAATGTAACAAACAAAAGGCTTAAAGTAAGTCATAAAAATGAAACTTATATGTGGCATTGTCGTCTGGGACACATAAACAAGACTCGCATATCCACACTTTCGAAGAGTGGGTACTTGGACGGATTTGATCCAAATTCATATGATGTCTGCGAATCTTGCTTATTAGGCAAAATGCCTAAATCACCTTTTTGCGGTAAAGGTGTACGTGCCACCGAACTGTTAGCCCTTGTTCATAGTGACGTTTGTGGGCCCATGTCTAGCCAGGCTAGAGGTGGATATGAATACTTCGTAACCTTTATGGATGATGCATCACGTTATGGTTATGTGTATCTTATGAGACACAAGTCGGAAACTTTTGAGAAATTCAAAGAGTTTCGACACGAAGTTGAAAAACAGACCGGTAAAAGTATTAAGACATTAAAGTCGGACCGTGATGGCGAATACTTGAGCAATGAGTTTCTTGACTACTTGAAAGAATATGGTATTCTTTCACAGTGGACTCCTCCCAGAACACCGCAATTAAACGGTGTGTCCGAACGAAGAAACCGAACCTTGTTAGACATGGAAGGTCTATGATGAGTCGCACTGAGCTACCTATTTCCTTCTGGGGATATGCATTAAACAGTGCAATACTTATTTTGAATAACGTTCCTTCAAAGTCTGTTCAACAGACACCATATGAGATATGGACAGGAAAGAAATCGGGTTTCTCATTCCTGAAGATTTGGGGTTGCTGGGCATACGTCAAACATTTGGAAGGTACCAAACTAGAACCCAAATCGGATAAATGCCTATTTGTAGGATATCGTAGGGAAACCAAAGAATATTACTTCTATCACCCACGAGAGAACAAAGTTTTGGTTGCTCTACATGCGGTTTTCCTTGAGAAGGAATTCCTAAATGCAGTGATAAGTGGGAGGAAAGTAGAACTCGATGAAAATCGGAGTGATACTGTTCATGGCATAGAATCCTCAACGGAACATGATCAGTTCATTATGGATGAAGCTGTACCACAATATTCAAATACACAAGGACCACGTAGGTCGGAGAGAGTCAGAAAACAACCTGAGAGGTATGGGTTTCTGATCTCACCTCATATAGATATCAATCTCATTGAGGAAGACGAGCCGGCTACGTATGAGGAAGCGATACAAGGATCGACTCCGGTTTATGGCAAGATGCCAAGAATTCCAAAATGGATTCCATGTATACCAACCAAGTTTGGACGCTGGTTGATGCACCAGAAGGCGTAAAGCCTATTGGTTGTAAATGGATCTTCAAGAAGAAGATCGACATGGATGGCAACGTACAAACGTACAAAGCTAGGCTTGTAGAGAAGGGGTATCGTCTACGACATGGTGTCGATTACGATGAAACTTTCTCACCCGTTGCCATGATTAAATCCATTCGGATAATGCTTGCTATTGCTGCATATTTTGATTACGAGATATGGCAGATGGACGTCAAAACCGTTTTCCTTAACAGAAACTTGTTGGAGGATGTTTATATGCAACATCCTGACGGTTTTGTCGTGCCTAAACATGCAAACAAGGTTTGCAAATTAAATCGGTCCATTTATTGACTGAAGCAAGCGTCGCGTTATTGGAACCAACGTTTTGATGAGATCATAAAAGAATATGATTTCTTTCAAAACGAAGATGATCCTTGTGTATACAAGAAGGTTAGTGGGAGCGCACTGACTTTAATTGTCCTTTATGTTGACGATGTATTGCTTATGGGCAATGACATTCCCATGTTAACATCGGTGAAAGCTTGGCTTTCATTAAAATTCTCCATGAAAGATCTGGGAGAAGAGCCCTTTATTCTGGGAATAAAGATCTACTGGGATAGATCTAGAAAGCTTCTTGGACTCTCCCAGAGCACGTACATTGACAAAGTGTTGAAGAGATTCAACATGGATCAGTCCAAGAGGGGACTGTTGCCAGTGTCACATGGCGTCACTATGTCTAAGGACATGTGTCTTAAAACTCAAGATGAGAGAGACAACATACGTCGGATGCCGTTCGCCTCGGCAGTCGGATCGATCATGTATGCCATGATATGTACGCGACCTGATGTCTCATATGCTTTGAGCATATGTAGTCGCTATCAGGCCGATCCAGGTGAAGGTCACTGGATAGCGGTTAAGAATATCCTTAAGTATCTTAGACGAATTAAGGATGCTTTCTTAATCTATGGAGATGGAGAACTTGAGGTAACTGGGTATACTGATGCAAGTTTCCAAACCGATAAAGACGACTGCAAGTCACAATCTGGGTACGTGTTTTGTTTGAATAACGGAGCAGTTAGCTGGAAATCTTCCAAGCAATAGACTGTTGCCGATTCAACAACAGAAGCGGAGTATATCGCTGCAGCTGAAGCAGCAAAAGAGGCAGTTTGGATCCGAAAATTCCTAATTGGATTAGGAGTAGTTCCGTTAGCAGCTAAGCCCGTTCCATTGTATTGTGACAATAACGGGGCTATAGCGCAGGCTAAGGAACCGCGGTCTCATCAATGATCCAATCATGTTCTTTGATGTTTCCATCTGATTCATGAGATCATACATCGTGGCGATGTGAAGATCGTGAAGGTCGCATAAGATGACAACATTGCAGATCCGCTGACGAATTACAAGAATTCATTAAGATTAAGTTCCAATTAAGGCTACCCCCGCATGACAGGTATATTTCTATCCTGTAAGGAAATCTATTAAAGGGTTATCTATCCTCAAGGAAGATCGTGGGCTATTGAGTCTAAGGTCTTAAACTTAAAATCCCTATGTCTAGTTCATTTTAAGTTTACCTAGTCAATTTTATTAGTGGCCAGTTAATAAAAAGCATTAAGATTAAGACTCAATAAATAAATCTTTATATTACTCAATTTATAATCTAACCCCTTATAAACCGGTGATATTGGAATTCATCACAACCCTAGATAACTAATTTAGTTACAACACATAACTAGGGCTAGTAATATATAAACTATTTACTATTTTAGATATCTCCCATAAAATAATATATAAACTTGTGATAATATTACCAACCAGCCATATAGGCGGTAACCTGATTAAGTCAAATTAAGTCCAACCAGCCATTAAGGCGGTAATATTTGTCCATAATCCAGCCATAAAGGCGGAACCAAAATAAACCATCCATAAAGGAGGAACCAAAATTAAATTACCAACCGACCAATCTAGCGGTATCATTGATTAGTCAGGTTTAAACCATATTAAAATGAATTACCAACCGACCAATATGGCGGTATCCTTTTTAAGTCAAATTTTAAATAGTGAATATATTATTTTTAAGGGAGATTAATCTAAATAACAATACTAAAAGAATTACCTTTCACCCTAGCTGGGGAAGTTACCTCCTCATGGTGAATAGTAAAAACTGTAAAAATTAAAAAGTAAATTACTATTATTACAAAAAGTCCTCCATATGGTGAACTTGTGGATCCAGTGGTAAGAGTCTCCAGGAATTTATATATCTGATCTAGTTTGGCGTTGACTGCTGTATTGGCTCCACTTTCATAAATTCCTACAATTCTTTGGATCATGCTCCTTTCTGTTGGCCACAAGGAATTGTTGTTGGCCATTTCTTCGATTAGTTCCCAGGCTTGATCTTCTCCTTTCGCCATTAAAGCTCCTCCAGCAGCAGCATCGATTGTGGTTCTCATTATTCCAGAAAGTCCATTATAGAAAGTTTGGACTTGAAGCCATTTTGGAATCTCATGGTGAGGACATTTCCGGAGCAAATCTTTGTACCTTTCCCAAGCTTCGTAGAGAGTTTCTGAGTCTTGTTGTACAAAGGATGTGATGTCATTCCTCAGTTTTCCAATTCTGGCTGGTGGAAAGTACTTTGCAAGAAATTTGGTGGCTAAAGTGTTCCAAGTTGTGATAGAACCTACTGGTAGTGAATGTAGCTAAGCTTTAGCTCTGTCCTTCAAGGAGTATGGAAAATCACGCAGTCGCATTGCTTCTTCAGCTTCTCGGTTGTAATTGAAAGTGCCGCAAACTTCCAGGAAGTTACTGATGTGGGCATTAGGATCTTCAGTTTCATTCCCCCTAAACTGTACTGACTGCTGAATCATCTGAATGCAAGTTTTGATGTCACCTGCATTTTCTGGTAAGGGAGGAAGTACAATACAGGAAATGAGTCTGTCAACCACCGGAATGGTTCTGTCTCGAATGGGAATTGGTGGTGCAACCTCCAAAGGTTCAGGTTCCATGTTGACTAAATCTTCTTGGCCTTCTCGCCTTTCCCTTCTCAACTGTCTGATGGTTCTTTCAATTTCCGGGTCAAGCGGTCGGAGTTCAAAGATTCTAGTTCGTCTCATGAAGTTTCTGAAAACCTGAAACACAAGAAAACAAAAATAATAAGTAAAAAGAAAATTAGATACAAGTAAAGATATTTAACCTTAAAACTAATAGTGAAAGATAAATAAGTCCCCGGCAACGACGCCAAAAACTTGACCGGCGTAAGCACACACGTATAACGCAAGCGTACGTATCGTTCAACTAGTATAAAAAGTATCGATCCCACGAGGACTTAATACCTAAGCTATTAAATTTATGAGGTCAAATGACTACTAGTATCTAACAGGTTGTTTGATTGATTTGAAATGGAGACGATTCTAAATTTAAGAACAAGTAAATAAAATTGCTCGAAAGTAGGTTTTAAGAAAATTCAATATTAAAACCTACCTAGGGTTGTGATTTCTTCCAATATCATTTTAAAAATGAAGTGGTTATCTTAAAGTTGGGTAATATATTGATTTATTAACCTGGAACACTAAATTATGTAAAAGCCTCTTCTGATGGTCAACAACAAATATCCAGTATAACCCAATTGAACCATATGTCTATGTCAACCAAATTACAAGAATTCATTAAGATTAAGTTCCAATTAAGGCTACCCCCACCCGACAGGTATATTTATATCCTGTAAGGAAATCTATTAAAGGGTTATCTATCCTCAAGGAAGATCGTGGGGTATTAAGTCTAAGGTCTTAAACTTAAAATCCCTATGTCTAGTTCATTTTAAGTTTACCTAGTCAATTTTATTAGTGGCCAGTTAATAAAAAGCATTAAGATTAAGACTCAATAAATAAATCTTTATATTACTCAAATTATAATCTAACCCCTTATAAACCGGTGATATTGGAATTCATCACAACCCTAGATAACTAATTTAGTTACAACACATAACTAGGGCTAGTAAAATAAAAGACATAAAGTAAAAATGCCGAAAGTAAAAATTGTTGGGGTTGGTGCTCAGAGCGCAAATCCGGACCGTATTTATGTCTGATTCACGAATACGAACATCCCCATTTCCCTTAATATTATTAATTTATGGTTGCACCTCTTGTTTTTATATACGTATTCAATCTGATTACGATTAGATTGAAACTAAATGTGGTTTAGTGATATGTATATATTAGACGAATGCCCGATAAAATATAATGTAGTACACAGTTACAAAGTTAGTTTGTAATTGATATTGGGAAGTGTCACTGTTAAATGTATATTATCAAACATAGTTCCTGGTCAAGATTTACTAACACGGGTCGGTTAGTCAAATCTGTTGAGACCAGTACACATCGTATATCGAGACTTGGTCCGATGGTTTATCCCAATGAACCATGAGTCTGGGGAGACTCGTATAGACGTGTAGGTGTTTATAGTGGATAAACACTGAACGACTCACCGAATATTCTTAATATATGGTACACCAACGTCAATAAGAATCTTCTCGGGTTGAGTAGCACTTGTGATTCTTAGACTTGAGATGCCATTGTGGGCAAATGAGACATCTTCTACACTTAGATGGCAGTCACGTCACCGATCAATTTAGATCAGACCTCCGCCTGTTCGTTGGGTGTAGATAGATCCTCACGGTGTCCTATGTGTATCAAGATAGGATCCGTCAGTTCTGTGTACCAGAGCATAAGTAGTTCATATGATTAGCAATCAGATAAAACCATGGGCCCGTGGTAAAGTTTAGAAGCTAGTTCTAAACATTCTTTTAGATATTGCTAATAGAATAGTCGACTGGATAATCCCCATAGAGATTTGACGTTTACATCTATATCTCTGGGATATATCCGGATACATGTGACGGAGGAATTATACATTTGCCATGACCTCGACCTGTATGATTCAGCGAGTTTATCCGCGATCGTCATAATTTACGGGTGGGTAAATTATGGACATGAAATTGGATTTCGTGACGGATATACCTGAATCTAGAGAGTCTCAATAATGAAATATACTCGTAGAGCACTAGAGCAACATTTATAAATAATATTGATTATTTATAAAGTCGTTTAAAGGTTAAACGCAAAATACATGCTAAGGGACCCGATAGTCATTTCCTTGATTATTGTGTATTTACATTTAATGCTTGATTAATTTAAATACACATTAATTAATAGTCAAATTGAGATATTTGACTAATTTCCTAAATGAATATATATATTTGATATTTAATGTAAATATTATATATATATTTAATATATTTGTATTTAATTAATTAATTATTTATTTAATTGTTAAATGATTAAATTAATTAAAATATAAATATCTTAACATTTGGATATTTGAATAAATGGCTATGTTGCCTTTGTTGACTTAATTAGAATATCTTTAAAGTGTTTTAGATATTTTATAAAGTAAAACAAATGAAAGCTAAATGAAATTGAAATTAATTTTTGATATACACTTGCTATCATTTTCGGCCAAGGCATGAAAGTGTGTAAGTATATATAGTTTTGTTTCATTTAGGGTTTCATTAACCAAATTCACTTTATCAAAACTCCAGTAAAACAAAACAAAGAAAGGTATAGAGAAAAGAAAAGAAAATCAAGGAAAATCTTGGAATATAGTAAGTATTTCCAACCTTCCATTAGAGAGTAATTTGTTCCTCTTGTTGCGGGAAACATCTTGTGATGTTCTTGAGTTTTTCTATTCTTTATTCTTTGTACTTTTTATGGATAAAAGTTTGATGAAGGTGATATGCATGTATGATGATAGAAGCTTGTAACTAGTGTAGTTATAAGTGTTCTTTTAAGGTTTTGGAAATTTTGTTGCTAATCTAGAGTTGTTGACCCACTCTTAAATGACCTAGATTTGATCTATTGTTGTTTCATTGTGTTGAGACTTTAATTGGATGGAAGAAACATGATTGAAGTAATTGATTTAACCAATTTGGTCTAATTTGTCCAATTTGAAGAAATTGAAAAAATAGGGTTTAAGCCCTTGTCCAAATTTGGGGATTTTCATTTATGTTGTGTATAAGGATGTGTATATGATACATATAAAGTTTCATGTTGATTGGATTACATCTTGATGTGTTTTGAAGTATGAAATCACAAAATGCACAAACCCCCCCCCCCCCCCCGGAGGCTCTCGGCCAAATGAGAGATTTTGGGATTTTTGGTTGCTCTTGGTGTTTGATATTTTGAACATGCTAAGTTCATCTTAGAAATTATTTAGAATCATCCAAAATTGATTTGAACAATTTCGGACTAAAATGAACAAAATACCAAGTGTAAGGGCAATTCGGTAAATTCACTTAAATTTGATTTATTGAATTTTACTTCATAATTTGATTATTGGGTAATTAAATAAATATGTTTATTTAATTAATCCGAGAAAAATTTTTGAAATCGAAAAATTTGATTTTCCCGTGCTTCCGCTGCGTTACCGGATTTAGCTCCTAAAACCCCTACAAAAATGCGGTAAAGTAGAAATTGAAAAGTAAAATAAAATAAAATGAAATGCTAAGGTAAACGGAATTACTTTTACTATTTACTATTTTAGATATCTCCCATAAAATAATATATAAACTTGTGATAATATTACCAACCAGCCATATAGGCGGTAACCTGATTAAGTCAAATTAAGTCCAACAAGCCATTAAGGCGGTAATATTTGTCCATAATCCAGCCATAAAGGCAGAACCAAAATAAACCATCCATAAAGGCGGAACCAAAATTAAATTACCAACCGACCAATCTGGCGGTATCCTTGATTAGTCAGGTTTAAACCAGATTAAAATGAATTACCAACCGACCAATATGGCGGTATCCTTTTTAAGTCAAATTTTAAATAGTGAATATATTATTTTTAAGGGAGATTAATCTAAATAGCAATAGTAAAAGAATTACCTTTCACCCTAGCTGGGGAAGTTACCTCCTCATGGTGAATAGTAAAAACTGTAAAAATAAAGAAAGTAAATTACTATTATTACAAAAAGTAATTAAAATTTAATTACAAAACTTAAATTAAAAGAAACTAGAGAGAAAGACTCTCTATTTACATCAAAGAAATGAGAGAGAATGGTACATCTAAAACTGAAATCTCGAGCTCAATTTATAGACCCCGGTAGGCCTCCAGCGTCGCTACGCCAGCTTCTTTTGGCGTGGCTTGCTAAGGGCTTGACACGTGTCAATTCGGATAACAAAATAAAGCGACACGTGGCGAGGTGGCTAAGAACTCAATTATTATGCTGACGTGGTGCTGACGTGGCGATGGCGACTGTCGGCACCATAAGATTACGACACGTGGCACTTCGTGATTGGATGATGATGACGTGGCGGTGAGGTGGCATGTTGACTTGGTCAACTAATGATGTGGACGCTGACGTGGAGTGACACGTGGCAATGGTGATTGTCGGCACCGTAGGATGATGACACGTGGCACGACGCACGTTAGCATTTCAGCTGTGATGGTGACACGTGGCACGTCGCACGTTAGCAAAGTCAAACTTCTCAAATTCTGACCCGTTGACCCGGCGCACATTAGCATGACTTGGTGCACATTAGGCGTCGCGACACCAAGGGCTTGCGCATCGAGACGCGCCCATTTTTCTAATTTTCACTTTTACCAAAATGCCCATTTTTCCAATTTTCACTGTTTTGCTCCAAATCACCTCCAGAATGTCCTGAAACTTTATTTATCTACAAAATAACACAAAACACATCAAAATATTCACAAAGCTCAAGAAACTATACAAAATATTAGGTTAAATGAGTTGGAAATAGTGATAGTTTTAACCACTCATCAGCTGTTCGGTGGTTGTAGGGGCTGTGAATGGCTGCTGTTTCGGTGGTGGTTAGGGACCGTATGGGAGTAGTTTTGGTCACGACAATGGGGCTGTATGGGAGCAGTTTTGTTGCGGAAATGGGGGCTGTTTTGGTTTTATGATTTTCGGTGGAGGCTTGTTGTTTTAGGGTTGTGATTTTCGGCTATTGAGAGTGAGGAATGAGAAGAGAATTCTTTGTTGCTTATGGCTTGTGTTATGCGTGAATGAGAGAGATCACAAGGGTTGGAATTGTGTTTCTTTTATAGATAATTGCTAGGGTTTCCTCTTGCTTGAATAGGAAAGGGACCAATTAGTGGCTTACAAGGAAAATCTATATTTGATTGGAGACATGATTTATCTAAATTAGGAATATGTTTATTTGATGTTTATTTGTTTTATTTTAATTTGGTATATGATTTTTTTTTTATTTGTTTTAATTTCACCATGTGTTAAATATGTGTTTTATTAATTTGGATATGTTTTATGGGCTTGGGCGTGTGTGGGCTAGGCTTGGGCGTGTGTGGGCTTGGCTTGGGCGTGTTGTTGGCTTTGGATGGTGGTATGTGGGCTTGCGGGGGTTTTGGGCTAGGTGAATTTTAAAACTGAGATCTATAAGCGAGCCCGACGCTAAACAAGCGGATAAAATCTAACAAAAATACTGATTCCCTTCCGACATCCGTTTCCCACGACTTCCTCGACTTAAAAGGTAGTGTCTCCAAATGAGACTCATCATAGAGACTTATATGTAAAAATGCAGTGCCTACAGCGCCCGTGCTAAAACCCCAACAAAAATGGTATCAGAGCAAGTCTTATCCTTCATCCATTGCATTAGTTATGCATGATATATGGTATATAATCCAATGTTGATGTTTGCACATGCATGTAATTTATATGTTTCTTGACTTTTAGTTCTATGCTAACGGGAAACGTAACGGAAATTTAATGGTTAAGCTAAGTTATGTTTTCTAAGGTAAAATTGAACTGTTTAGAAATTGATCTAGATTAAATTCTGCATTTGATGTAGAGCAATGCTTTCTTGAGGAATATCTCCGCTTAAATAATGCAGTAGAGTGATATGTATTGGATGCATGTTTCTTGGTCCGTCTTGTCAGTATGGTTTATGGGTTTCTTTCTATGGCTGCATCCGATAAAGTGCCAAAACAATGAGGGTGTAGTTGATAGAATTTTATCAATGCCAGATGTATATTTGATACTAGACAAATTCAAGTGAAAGTAGAAATCCTGAACGTGCCAAAGCTGTCATGACTACATCGGTAGCTTGAGTTTGTCATTGGCAAGTGAAGCCTTGATACGCCTCATTGTGAACGTGCCAAAGCTGTCATAACGAGAAACGATCAGGACCAAAATCAAGAGTCACAGTCAGTGTGATTGACAATGAGTTGTCTTCCTAATGAATATACGTAGGCGAGATCGTGCCAAAGCTGTGAGTTGAAATATATTCATGGGGTCCACTTCTCACTATGTAATTCGATTTAATTATTGAATTCTCATTTTTCGTTGGAGATTATGGTATTACGTAAAGTAGTGGGAGACACTGTTGGGTTAAAAATCCATAACTAAAGCAGTGTGTAATATTATGAAAATTACCGCTTGTGTGTTTTCCTAATTCTATATTGTTGATAGAATTTAAACTTCTTATCCTCTGCATGCATATTATTTGAATATGTTTTCTGACTTCACTTATGGTTGCGAATTTCTAGAATAGGTTTTAGAATGTAAGTAGACTTGGATATTGTTAGATTAGTCTAAACCATCGGGAACTATTGTTCAGATTTTCTTGAAAAATCAAAATGGTTAGTGACTTAGTTGCTAAGCCATGATAGGTAATCTAAATAGATATCTGTCTTAGGATATAATTGTCTAGATAGAATATTTTCTTATGCAGTAAGAATTGACGTGAATTAGTTCATGTCTCGAGATTTTTGACTGCATTAAGAAAAATCCATTAGGTATTTGTTTATCTTATAATGACGTTTCTTAACTTTAGTGACTTTTAAAAGCCACGTGTTTGACACAGTTTGCTAATCAATTATTTGCAATTGTTGTGAATAATTGAAGGTAAATTATAAAGCTAATGAAATGAGATGTGTATAGTTGTGTATAGAGAATATCGATTCTCACAATACGACAACTGTTAGTATTGGATACCAGATCTCTCATCTAGTTATTTAAAATAATATTTAATGATTGTTTTGATATTTGATATCAGAACTTGTGACTATTGGATAGTTACTTGTTCTATATAAACAGTTGTTACATATTTTAATATGACTAGTAGCGTCATTGATAAGAAGATAAACATTAAGAAAATATTCAATTAACTAAATAACTTAGAACAATACTTTATGAGATTTTATCACATAAGCATTAGATGCTTATTCTTTATGGTGAAGGATGGTATGATACGAGATCACACCATATATCATTATTCACTTAATGAATATTGTATTCAGGATGTGATTAAATCTCATTTAACCAATGATCGTCATTGGACCACATATTTATTAAACTAATATATTGGATGTATGTAGTTTAATGAATTAGAAATTGCCTTGGATAGTTTTCTTTACTTCGTAACTTAGTAAATGAATTGTCATGACTTAGTTACGTGTTTATAAAAGTATATATAGTGAACGTCTTGAATGGTTCGAGGAATTTCAATATGTTTCTTATGAAACGCGGATAGAATATTTTGAATGGTTCAAAGATATTATATTTGAAGTGTTGAAAACTATATCTTTTAAATTCATCGTGAGTCTTTGAATTGTTCAAAGATGTTTGATATAATCAAACATATGAATTTATGGCAATTAGTTCTAAGGTTATTCAATGAATTTGATTCTTACTCAATATGATTCTTCTACGATTCCATCGTGATGGAATTGGTTAGTGGGAGAAATCAAATCTTATATGATTTGATTCGTTCGATATTGAGTGTTACCGAATTAGTTTCAATACTCTTGGGGTTATGCTCCAGTTACATTAATTCATTCTTTTAATTAAGGTTCCATTAGTTTCTAGAGTTACGTATATGATATGTATTAGTAGAAAATTCGAATCTTGAAAAGTTTGAGATTTGAATATTTCTTTTGTATAATGATTACATAATTGAAAGTACTTGATGTTGGGTTTCTAAGGTCAAACCAAGATCGATTTAAGCATAAAACATGTGTGAATACAACAAAGTTAAGTTGCGGAATACTCACTTTGATCGGCTTTTGCGATGCGACGAACACAAAAATTTCGTGCTCCTTTGAAGCTCATGGCCAAGCCGTCTTTCTGCTCCTTTGATTTCGGTCAAGCTCTTCCAAGTTTGATCTTCAAGCTCCAAGCTTGGTTTGTGATTCCATGCTCAAGGGTTTGTTTCCCTATCACCTTTGGATGACTCTTCATGTGCTAGCATTGGAAAATTTGCCACAAATCTTCCTTATTCCTTCTTGTTATTCTCGGCCTTGCCAAGAAAAACAGAGAGAGAAGAAAATGGCCCAAGGCCAAAATAGAGAGGAGAAGAGAGAGAGAGAGTTGTGTTGTTATTTGGTTTCCAAAACCTAATACCACTTACGCCAAATCTGTTTTCCAAAACTTTGTATATGCCTTTCCAAAAAGTCAAACAAATTTTGGAGCCAAAATGGCAATTAATGTCTTCCAACAACTCACATCACTCATGAATAGTGACTGACATCACATCACTCAAAGTGACAAGACATCCATCACCAGAATGACTAATGATGTGACGCGCGATGTGACTTGTGGGCCGCACTTAAATTCGAAATGTGAGTGGGCCCGCAAATACTCCCGGGCTCGGGTTCGCTAATTCCGAATTAACGAATTTTCCGTTGCGACGTAATTAAATCAAATTTAATTAAAAAATTATGCCTAGTAAAATTACTATTCACGTCGCTAACGAATTAATTCTAAATTAACTCGTTCGCCCGAATTAAAATCTAATTTTAATTCCGCGTCGAAATCTAATTTCGTATAATATATCGAATATATTATTTTATCGATTAATTCTAAATTAATTGTTCTCTCTCTTTAAGTATATTTTATCCCAGATAAAATATCTCCGTAATTAATCCTATATTAATTTTCTCTCTCTAATAATTAATCCCAGATTAATTATGTACGAGTCATACGTCATCGGTGAATCTTCGGGAAGCGACCCATGAGATCCCCGGATATGCTGGCAGTAAATCCGGTCTTCGGACTATCCGAACACGTACGTACCTAGTATTACGTTTTTACCGATTTACAAGACATGGTTGGCTTCTAGCAAAGCACCGTGCCTACCCAAATTCTCCAGAAATATTCTTAAAGGAATATGTAATATTTATCAAACGTAGTATACATAGTATTGCGTATTGCGATCCAGTATCGGATGTCACGTGCTAGGCCTGGGGCTGGAATTGTGTCTGCCCCGTACAAAGCACATATCGGATCTCTGGTAACTAGTCTCTATAATCGGATAAACATGACCTAGTCATAATATCCCGATAGCTGCAGCATAAAAGAGCACCAGTTCCTTATCCTAAGTGATCATCATCTCCACTATGACTAGAGTGATACTTCCATCTTGACATCACACCTAATACACTACGATTCTCAATATACCCAGAAGAGGCGTACACAGAACCTATTAAAGCCCTGGACGACCAAAACTAAAGTATATTGATTGTCGCAAGTATTAGCGGTGCAAGTCTCAGGTTAATACCAAATACACCTACCCTGATTCGGACTTCCATAGACACATAGTAATACTACCAATTGAATTTTGATGGGTTTATCTAGAGCGAATTTGTTTCCGTACCATCGGTAAACACAACCTCCTATTACACTTGCATGAGTATCCAATACCCAAATATATGAGAACTATGTCGTTATGCTCCCATAACGCGCACAAGTGTAATACTAGTCTATTCCGCATTATCGATGTCCAATCTCTATAATACTACGACTAGGGATATTTAATGATTAAACCTTCGTGGATTGATATTGTCTCATATAATCTCAATCCGGAACTAATCATAAGGACCTTCTATCATTTATACATCTTGGTAATCTAATTACAAATGATAAAAGAGCAATTTCCTTTGTCACATAGTTAATTTGTACAACAACACCATGGTCTGTACAAATAGTGATGTTATGGGTCATAATTGTCCAACAATCTCCCACTTGGCCTATAGCCAATCACTCAAGTGTCCTACACCCGAACTATGTACGGTTCGCTCAAACTTCTGCTGAGGAAGGCTTTCATCAGCGGATTTGCTATGTTATCATCAGATGCGATTTATTCGATCATCACATCGCCACAATGTATATTCCGAACGAATCATATGAACAGTTGAAGTATATACTCGGATCTTTGTTGAGACCATTAATTCTTTAGCCTGTGTTGTAGCCTAGCTCAGCTGCTAACAGAACTACTCCTAATCTAATTATGATTATTAAGATCCAAATGGCTTCTCTTGCTGCCTCAACTGCGGTAATATCCCACTTTTGCTGTTTATTCGGCAACAATATCTTGCTTGGAAGATTTCCAGCTCACTGTTCCGTTATTCAAAATGTATAGTACCTTTATTACGACTTATAGTCGTTTTTGTCGGTTAGGAAACTTGCAGTAGTGAACCCAGTTACTTCAAGTTCTCCTTCTCCATTGTATAAGAAAGCATCCTTAGTTCCTCTAAGATACTTAAGGATGTTCTTAACATCAATCTAGTGACTATCACTTGGATTAGCCTGATTTTGACTCCATATGCTCAAAGTATATGAGACACCAGGTCGCGTACATTTATTTCAATGTAAGAGTTCTCAGAGAGTGCCAACAACTTTTAGATCTATCCCAGTAGATATTTATTCCTAGAATAAAGGTTGTTTCTCCCAAGAATTCTATGGAGAATTTTCATGAAAGCCATGCTTTCACCGACTGTATTATGGGAATATCATTTCCAAGAAATGACATATCATCATTATTTAGGACATTCACTGTTAGTGCGCTCCGACTAACCTCCTTATATACACAAGAATCATTTTCATTTTGAATTAAATCATATAACATTATGATTACATCAAAACAATAATTCCAAGAACGAAATGCTTGCTTCAATCCATAAATGGATCGAATTAACTTGCAAACCTTTGTTTGCTCGTTTTGGTATGAAAAAACTGTCAGGATGTTTTAAACATCCTCCAAAAGGTTTCCATCTAAGGAAAGCGATTTTGACGTTCAGCTGTCATATTTCATAAATGAAACATGCAGCATTGGCAAGCATTATCCAAATGGATTTAACCATGGCAACGAGTAAAAGGTTTCGTCGTAATCGACATAATGTTGATAACGATACCTTTTCGCTACAAGCCCAGCTTAGTACGATGGTATGTTGCCTTCCATGTATGTCTTCCTTGAAGACTTATATAGTACCAATAGGCACAATGCCTTCCGGTACAACAACCAGTGTCTAAACTTGGTTGGTATACATGGAATTCATTTCGGACTTCATGGCACTTTGCCATAATAGGGAGTCGATACCTTGTATCACTTCCTCATACGTAGTCAATTCGTATTCCTCAATAAGATTGACATCTTTATGAGGTGAGATCAGAAACCCATACCTCCCAGGTTGTTTTCTGACTCTCTCCGACTACCGCGGTTCTTGTGTATTCGAAGATTATTGGTATAGTTTCATCCTTGATGAACTATTTGTGTTCCATTAAGGAATCGGTGCCTGGAATAGTATTACTCCGATTTTCATCGAGTTTTACTTTCCTCCCACTTACCACTGCATATCGGTATTCCTCTTAGGAAAACCGCATGGTGAGCAACAATTAAATTGTTCTCATGGGAGTTGTATAAGTACTATACTTTGGTTACCCTAGGATAACCCACAAATTAGGCACTTATCCGATTTGGGTTCTAGTTTGGAATCATCCAAACATATGCCTAGCATACCCAAATCTTCAGGAATGAGAAAACCCTGTTTCTTTCCTGTTCATATATAATATGAAGTCTGTCTAACAGATTTTTATGGAACCTTATTCAAAATAAGTATTCCATTGTTTAATGCGTATCTCTAGAAGGAAAATGGTAGCTCAGAGCGACTCATGATTAACCATACTATGTCCAACAAGGTTCGGTTTCTCCGTTCGGACACACCGCTCAATTGAGGTGTTCCGGGAGGAGTCCACATTGAAAGAATACTATACTCTTTCAAGTATTTGAGAAACTTATTGCTTAAGTATTTTCCATAATGGTCTAACCGTGACGGTTTTAATACTCTTGCCGATCTGTTTGTCTACTTCGTGTCGAAACTCTTTGAATTCATCAAAAGTTTCCGATCTGTGTTTCACAAGAAACATATAACCATAACGCGATGCCACATCCGTAAAGGTTTTCGAAGTATTCATATCCACCTCTAGACTAGCTAGACATGGGCCCACTTACGTCACTATGAACGAGGGCTAACAGATCGGTGGCACTTACACTTTTACCAAGTAAAAGGTATTTTAGGCACTTCGCCTAATAAACTAGATTCGTAGACATTATTTGAATAGAATCAAATCCGTCCTAGTATCCACTCTTCAAAAGTGTGGATATACGAGTCTTGTTTGAATGTGTCCCAGACAACAATGCCACAAATAAGTCTCATCTGATTAAATTAATTTGAGCTATTTGTTTGTCCTGTTATACGTTTGAGATTTATTTATATTCAAAATATAAATACTGTTATTTACATCTAATGTGTTTATCTCAATATCATCTTTATAAAATAAAACACTTTAGTGTTCTAGAATATAAAGGTATACCCGCAACGGGTTAAACCCTGATATAGAGATAATGTTTCTAGTCAAACTAGTTACATTGTAACAGTTTCCTAATTTAAGTACATACCCGAAGGGTAGTTCCTAAACTTAGGTTTCTACGGTTAAAACAGCGACTGTCGTCCCGTTTCCGACTCGCAGATAAATCTCAACTGAAGTCAGTATCCTACTTATCAGCAGATTCTGTACACCAGTACGTATATTTATGTACCACATCCAGTATCTAAAATCCTATTTTACTACTAGTAGTGAACATGTTGATGACAAACATATTTGAAGTTGGAGCTTTGCCCGTCTTCAATTCCTTCATGTCTGTATTGTCCATACGACAGTCACGCTTCCAGTGACCCCGTTTGCCACAGTTTAGGCAGACATATTGGGATATGTCCTTTGTCTTCCCAGAAGATTATAATGACTTTGCCTTTGCCTCTTTTCCACACCCAGCAGCCTTTGGCCAAGCCTTGGCCTTCTGGGATGTCGAAGTAAGATGCGTCGTGCGCTTCTTGCCTATTGCAAACTCTGGCTTTGTCTCCTTGAATATAGCCATTAACTCTCCAAGAGTTTTCTATTGCAATTTGCACTTCTAAGATCTAAGGATAGATCTATGAAGATCCTTCAATTTCAATATCATACTATAAGGATCTAATCCTTAGTTCTGACTAAGAAATTAAGGGGTCTTTCCGGCAAGCATAACGAATTAAGCACTAAAGTTATCATCACATGAATATTCCAAATATCATGTTCTACTATTTGCTCAACTCCGGGCTTAGGCTCGAGACGTCACTCTATCAAATAAAGTAACTTCTCGGTCCCTATGATTATCCTGAGAATTTATTCCCAATCTGAAAATTAAAGCCGTTTAAAAAACATTTTCTCCCAGGATTATGTTCTAAACGCTAATCTTTCATTTATCTTGATTCCAATAGTCTAACTATCAAATCAACGATTTTAGGTACTATTTATTATAATAATTACAATAGTCTAACAATACAATCAACTATAATTTAAATTGGTTTAAATTCAAATATATTGATTACTATAATCCAATTATATAATCAACTATAATTGAAGTAGTTTGAATACAGTCAAACTATTTAATTAAAACAACGATTAAATATTAGTCCAACAAATATATTAATTTGATGACGAAAAATTTGAAATGAGCGCGTATTGGCAAATAACTAAACGAATTTACAAATTTAATACTTGCCTCCCACTATTTTTCGGCGAGCCTCTAACCCTCTGTTGAGTACTCGGGAAATCTTATTTCCTAGTGGGCTAGGATCCCGTTAAATAACACACAATCTTGACTTTGGCCAACAAATTGTATGATATTTAACTAGGTAGATCTCTAAGATCAATTGGATCTCATCCAATTCCTAGATCCAGTAGGTGGACATCCAAGTCCGAAACATATATCCTATATATGCCAATATATCCAATATATTCCCTAACCTTTTTCCTCTGAATCAACTAAGCCTTGGCTTTGGCACAACAAACTTAATGATCCCAGTTAAGCGGAACCCATTGACTTTGGAAAGCTTCGTAATCAATGTCGATGGACAAGAAGTGATCTTGACTTTGGCCAACAAATCACAACTTGGACAAGACACCGATATGGAACAAAGCCTTCATGATTCAAACACATCCGCGATGGACAAAGGTCTTGACTTTGGCCAACAAACCAGTGCCAATCTTGGATCTTGAGTAAGAATCACTCAATGGAAGGAAAAACGCTTAATATATTTTGAGGGCATTTCGCGTAATTGGCAACCAATTAATTATCTTTATTAGGTCTCATCATCATACACCCTTAAACATGCATTCTAAAAACATAATAAGGCGCGTATAAATAAAATAATATTGATATGCGGATGGATACTTAACACATTTTGTTCCTAGAATAAATCTTTCAATTTCCTCTCTCCCGCTAGCATAAATATTACTTCTACCCAATTACATAACACTTCTAAAGAAACCTCATTTACAAAGAGGGGAATAGGTGAGAAGAGAAATACAAAGAGTCAAGAGGTAATAGGCTGGACACGCAGGTCCAATTTAATAAATTCTAAATTTATTACAACAATTTCCAAAATTGCCCTCACCCATCTAATATCCATCCGATATACATTATTCATACATCGCATCCATGTATTCACACAAAGCATGTTATCAATCAATCTAATCCAATTAATTAATATGAAATTAATGATCATCCAATGTTCAAACAACGATTTGATTTTGCGCGAGTCCGACTCGGTTTAAGAATAAGTACTCAAAGTACGAATTCTTAAATTATATTAAACTACAATATTAAATCCAATTTAATTTGTATTTAATACTAATTCTTTATTTAATTCTAAATTAAATAATTACACTTTTTAATGAGCCTTTACGACTTAGATTCTAAATCTAATCATTACGGGTCTCAAAGCCCAATTAACATCCAATGTCAATTTAATTAAAGTCCAATGGGCTTTCAATTAATTTCATAAGGCATGGACTTTGGTAAATATGGGTCAAACCCAAATACCAAAGCCCATTTAAGGAATCACCCTTATTTGCCAAGAAACCAATTTAGGCCCATTAGGCCCAATTAAAATTAAAGGTCCATTTAATTATATTTGGACTTTATGGATATGGTTTTGGGCCCAATTGGATCCAACCAATTAGCGTAAACCAAAATTGGCCCAACCAAGTCCATTAAGCCCAAATACAACTATACAAGCCCAATTCCAAAATATGCCCAATTAATTTAAATTCCAAAATTCCAAATTTCACAATTAAATTAATCAAAGTGTATAGCCATAATTAATTAGTCAAATTAACATTTCCAAAATACCAATTTACACAATTAATTATGCTAATCATCATCAACACATGTCCAACATTATTGAATCAAAAAATCAATCATTTTCCATGCTATACATGTCACGGCAATTATGGTTTATTGTCCAATTTCAATTTTAATCCAATTAAATCTTAAATCAACAATTCCCAAGTCATTCAAACTCATCCAATGATTCAAAAAACAAAATTACCATGACATTAGGGCAAGCAACACATTCGGCCAAGCCAAACATTTTGGGGAAAATTCATCCAATTCAATTTTCATCAAATTGACCATACATAACACTATGTTATCATCATTCAAGCATATTCAAACAATCAATTTCATCAAAACATGCTCAAATCAATTTTACCCAAATTTTACCCTAATCAAATTTCATGCTTAAATCATGGCTCTGATACCATTGTTGGGTTTCTAAGGTCAAACCAAGATCGATTTAAGCGTAAAACATGTGTGAATACAACAAAGTTAAGTTGCGACGAACACAAAAATTTCTTGCTCCTTTGAAGCTCACAGCCAAGCCCTCTTTGTGCTCCTTTGATTTCGGTCAAGCTCCTCCAAGTTTGATCTTCAAGCTCCAAGCTTGGTTTGTGATTCCATGCTCAAGGGTTTGTTTCCCTATCACCTTTGGATGACTCTTCATGTGCTAGCATTGGAAAATTTGCCACAAATCTTCCTTATTCCTTCTTGTTATTCTCGGCCTTGCCAAGAAAAATGGAGAGAGGCCCAAGGCCGAAATAGAGAGGAGAAGAGAGAGAGAGAGAGTTGTGTTGTTATTTGGTTTCTAAAACCTAATACCACTTATGCCAAATGTGTTTTCCAAAACTTTGTGTATGAGTCATACGTCATCGGTGAATCTTCGGGAAGCGACCCATGAGATCCCCGGATATATTGACAGTAAATCCGGTCGTCGGACTATCCGAACACGTACGTACCTAGTACTACATTTTTACCGATTTACAAGACATGGTTGGCTCTAGCAAAGCACCGTGCCTACCCAATTCTCCAGAAATATTCTTAAAGGAATATGTAATCTTTATCAGACGTAGTATACGTAGTATTGCGTATTGCGATCCAGTATCGGATGTCACGTGCTAGGCCTGGGGCTGGAATTGTGTCTGCCCCGTACGAAGCACATATCGTATCTCTGGTAACTAGTCTCTATAATCGGATAAACATGACCTAGTCATAATATCCCGATAGCTGCAGCATAAAAGAGCACCAGTTCTGTATCCTACGTGATCATCATCTCCACTATGACTGGAGTGATACTTCCATCTTGATATCACACCCAATACACTACGATTCTCAATATACCCAGAAGATGCGTACATAGAACCTGTTAAAGCCCTGAACGAACAAAACCAAAGTATATTGATTGTCGCAAGTATTAGCGGTGCAAGTCTCAGGTTAAAACCAAATACTCCTACCTTGATTCGGACTTCCATAGACACATAGTCATACTACCAATGAAATTCCGAGGGGTTTATCCAGAGCGAAGCTGTTTCCGTACCATCGGTAAACACAACCTCCTATTACACTTGCATGAGTATCCAATACCCAAATATATGAGAACTATGTCGTTATGCTCTCACAACGCGCACAAGTGTAATACTAGTCTATTCCGCATTATCGATGTCCAATCTCGATAATACTACGACTTTGGATATTTGATGATTAAACCTTCGTGGATTGATACTGTCCCATATCATCTCAATCCGGAACTAATCATAAGGACCTTCTATCATTTATACATCTTGGTAATCTAATTACAAATGATAAAAGAGCAATTTCCTTTGTCACATAGTTAATTTGTACAACAACACCATGATCTGTACAAATAGTGATGCTATGGGTCATAATTATCCAACACTTGCGCCTCGGAGGTACAAGTAAAGTTTATGTTTAATTCTATTTAATAGAATATTGTATTCTATTTAATAGAATATTGTATTCTATTTGATAGAATATATTTTCTACGATCCCGAGTAATAAAATTATTTTATTACTTGGGGTGTAATATTGGATGTTGACAATTATAGAAAAGACTTGACTTATTGAAGTCAAATGTGAGAGTGATAAACTATAATGGAACTACATAATTAATAAGATGAAAAGATCCTTAGAAAACATCTGTATTAGTTCAATACGATATCAGAATCATTTACAAAGTATTTGATACTTAATGATTCTATTATTTTCTTTTCGAAGAAAATTATCCTATAACTTATAGTGGAAGCGATATTTGATATCGGTTTCAGAAGTTAACATTAAACCATAGATCTAAAATTGTTCATAGCTTACTATGATCAAGTTCGGAACTTGATTGAGCTTTCGTTATGAATCATTCATGAAATGTGCAAATTGTTTACGTAGCAAAAACAAAGTGAGCCTATTAAAGGTTTTACCTTTATAGTATGACAGTGAGAAAGGTTATACTCAACAATCTATTGTAGATTCTGAGGAAACTTGTCTCTAGTTATACTAATTGAACAATTAAGGATCTGTTGGTTAATGTTGATATTAAACTGTGTATTTTAGCTAAAGAATGCAAAGTGGCGTTCTTGAGTGGTTTCTTCGAATAAGAGATCCATTGCGATTTCTTTGTTTGAAGAGTTAATTCTAGAATGGCCCTGGAGTTTGTATTCTACTGAGATCACAGTTTGATGTACTAACTTATAGAGCCTATTGTAGACTCATGTGAGCTTTCCAGAATTTATGTTCTCTAATTTTGATTACAATCAGATTGTCTGATTTTATCAAAGCATATAGAATATATATTTGTTAGTAGGGGTAATGGGAGCGTGTAAATTTCTTTCTAGTATTATATAACTTAAGTCTTCTTTTCTCCTTGAATGCAGTGGGAGTAGTCTCTGTTATATTTGATATAAAGTTTCATTTATGATCTAAAACTAAGAGACTTGTGAGATACTCTCATTAGTCGCGCATTAGATATGATCTAATAAATGAATCAGTAAGACTATCTGTTTGACAGTTAGTATAACTGTTTAACAGTTAGTATGTCTCTTGTATATAGTATTTATCTTTTGTAAATGATGATTTCTTTGTCGAAAGAAAAATTGATTAGAATGCCTAGTCAATCTTATGCATCATATGATGATGACATAATGAATACTATATTAATTGTGATTAAATATATCAATTTAATTGTAATTGTTACGAATTTTTGATACCCTGCAGACCATATGATGGGTCTTGAAACATGTTCTTTGTTATCTTTGAGATATTAAGAACAAGTTTCTTATTCATGGAGAAATTAGTCCGCAACCATTAGGATCAAATTAGTTTTGAGTCTAATTATGACATTAGATGGTCGATGTTATGCCAAGTCAGAAAAGATGCAGTGGGAGTGTCACGGTTGATTCTACTGAATTAGTAAAATTAGTTGTAACTTATGAAGTTGCATAGTGATCTCATAGACTAGAAGTTTTGATATTAGTATCGTGTTTGCGGTTGTCTGCATAGTATTTTGGATTTAATCCCTATATACTTAGACAACTCAGTAGCTATAGCACAATACTGATATCGCATCTAAGTCATATTGACGATTGGGTTTGTTGGACAGACTCAATATGTTTGTAACGACAGGTGGTTTTTATTACTACCTATGACCACGTTATTATGAACGGGATAAAGGAACGTAAGATAAATCATGTTGGGATTCAAATACCACTATGGGAAGACTTTGGGAACGATCGGTGAATTTCTAAGATTCCTGAGAAAGAGACTGTACCGTGTGCCCTTTTGTACTACTTATAGTATTTGAGGCATAACTTTTTCATACGATCTCCGATTTTTATTTATTTTATATCGTTGAAAATCTTAGATCGAGACCTACAACTTCCATGTTAAACATATTTCCAAACTCGGACCAGAACCGGGTCATAAACGCAAGTCAAAAATCAGGATAAATAGTGATTTCGGGTTTAAAGTGGAAAATTCTCAAATATTCCATAAGTTTCTACACATTTCTTCAAATGCAAAATATCTTTTGACCCCATTATATAAATAGATCGCTATTTACTAATTCAAGAAAAGAAAAACAAAAGAAAAACCAAATTGAAGGGAGAAAGAAAAGAAGAAACCGTGAGGAGAGAAGGAAGAAGAAAAGAGAATGAAGAGAAGAAGAAAGAAGGAGGGAAAGAAAGAAAATGAAGCATGGGTGGGCATGGTATCCTTAAAGATGAAGGGAATTCACAAAAAAGAAAAGAACTGAGGTAAGATTTACTTGACCCAAATTGTATTCTTTGAGTTTTTGAGCTTTGATGAGTATGGTAATGGATTGAATTGGAAATGATGATGAGTGGGTGGTAGTTATGCTAAGAATAATGGTGATTGTAGAAAATTACCCCAATTTGTTAAGTTAGAAATATGGAATTAAAGTGTTAAAATGGGTTTAAATAATTTAAGTATATGGAATAGATTGGGAATTGATTGTTGTAGTGATGATGATTAAGATGAAGTTGATGATGTATTTGTGTACCGAAATGCAGTGAGTCTTAGTTTATGATGTTGGATTCTGCAGTTAGGGGGACTAATTATGGATTTTATTTCAAGCATAAAGATGTGTTATTAACGTATTATAGTGTATGGAATCATGGATGAGTTGGATAGTTAAAGTTGGGAAGTGAGTTAATGAAATAGGGTAGTAAGTTCGGTGCCAGTGCATTTTGGACAGATTTTGGTATTGTTGGGGTTTTGGGCGATGGGCGCAGCGGAAGTCCGGGTTCGGGCGAAATCGTATTTTAAAATTTTTTCAAAATACCGAATAATTATTCAATATCTAATATGAATAATTTATTCATATATTACCTAAACCAATTTATAATATCATATATTAACATAAATAATGAGAAAACTCGCGAAACTTTCACGAAAACTGTTTTTTCGCAAAATTGCCTAAAACGCATTTTTGACTGAACCGACTACCCGACACTTAAGGAAACTTCCCAAGTCAGCTCCAATAGTGTCGGGGCAGTTCATAGGCTGTCCGTACAGTGACAGAATCACTGTTTTCAAAGCCGTCACCCAGTTTGCTCAAAATCCACCCGGTAACGCCGTTTTTGACCGTTTTCGCTTATTTCAAGTCGGAAACACTTTCCGGAAATTGTTCCAACTCCCAAAACACATCCATTACATTCATATGACATCAAAATCATCACATAATTTCCAGTTTAGCCTAATCTGATCAGGAAGCAAAAATTTCACAAAATTCATGCTTTAAATCCAATAATTCAAGATTAATCAAATTAATCAACACACCAAATCAAGTCACCACACATATGAATCACTCTAGAACAATTCTAGGCATAAAATGAGTGGATTTTACACTCTAGAATGGCAACTTATTGTCCAAGACATTTTGAACAAAATTGGATACTAATTACATTAATTCCATCCAATTTCTATTTCACACATGCATTCTACTTCCAATCCATCCACTACAACCAAAAGCCCCAAATATTCAACTAGTAAAGAAAACCCTAAAATCATTTTAGGAAAACAAGAACAAGAAACAAAAATTTCTAGGCTCAAGAATGTAAAGAATTACCTTTAATTCTCTTTTCCTAAGCTTAATTTCTTGTTTTTCTTCACTTTTAGGGCTTGAATCATCAAAGAAAATGGAAACCCATTTTCTTAAGAGTCTTTCGGCAGTAGCAGTACTTTAGCTTAAAGAAGAAAAACAATTTTTTTGCTTCTTTAAAGAAGTTAACGAGAGAGAGAGAGAGAATAAGCATTTATTGTCCTTTTTTTTTTTTTTATTTGATCAATTATCAAATAATATAATCCATGCCACATGACACATGTTACCAATAAATGATAAAAAAAATGTGATAACAATTATCACAAAAGTAAATTATTCAATTAAATTAAAATTAAAGTCAAAGTAACAAAATTCAAAATTCAATACTTTAACCTTTATTTTAATGTCATATGTAACCAATAGTAGTTAAACATATATTCCATAACAATTATGAAATATATATAATTTAATTATTTAAATATTTAACATTTAAAAATCTAAATAATTAACTAATATAATTACTAATCCATATGTATTTTATTTACAGTAAATAAAATACGTACAGAAGTGACATGTGTCAAAATCCCATTTGACGAATAATTAATGTGTATCTAATCGTATTTTGTATCAAATACAAATACACAATAACTATTAGCGGAAAAAATCCCCTAAAGCATGTGTTATCGTTTAACCAATTAAACGATCTGAATTAACTCATTTAATCAGGTGAAATATTATGAATAATCTGTATTATTCATATCGAGTTGCGCAAGTGCTCAACGAGTACACTTCATATTGTGGGACTCTATAAGTTTAGGTTTATCCGTCACGAAATCTAATTTTGTGTCAATAATTCACCCACTCACGGATTATGACGACCATGGATAATCTCGCTAAACTATGCAAGCCGAGGTCACTGCATACGTATAATCCCTCCGTCACAGGCTATCCGTATTATACTTGGGATATAGATGAGAACGTTAAATCCGTTTGGTATAATACAGTCGACTTTCAATTTACGATCTCTTAATAACACTCGGAACTGATTTCCGACGTTATACCACGGCCATGGATTTACTAGATCATAAATACGTGTTGGATGCCTATGCCTGTACACAGGACTGACGGATCCTATCTTGATACGCACTGGATATCATGAGCATCAGTCCACACCCAACGAACAGGCGGAGGTCTGATCATGAATAGATCGTTGACGTGACTGCCATCAAAGTGTAGATGATAGCTCATATATCCACAGTGATATCTCAAGTTGAAGGACCACTATGCTCGCTCAACTCGAGAAGGTTCCTATTGACGTTGGTGTACCATCTATTAGGAAACCTTCAGTGAGTCGTTCAGTGTCTTATCAAATAAACACCTACATGTCTATATGAGTCTCCCGAGACTCATGGTTCACTGGGATAAATCATCGGACCAAGTCACGATATACGACACGTACTGGTCTCAGCGGATTTTACTAACCGACCCGTGTTAGTAAATCTTGACCAGGAACTTTATTTAAGGATATACAACTAATAGTGCACTTCCCAATGTCAATTACAAACTACGTTGTAACTGCGCACTATACTGTAAATCCTAGGGTCTTTGTCTAATATACATGTATCACTGAACCAGATTCAGTTTCGATATAATCGTAATCAGATTAGATCGAATAAGTGTATAATAGAAAATGGTGCTACCACTAAAATTAGTAATGTTGTGGAAAATGGAACTGCTCGTATTTATGAATCGGACAAAAATACGATCCGGATTGGCACTCGGAGCACCAACCCTAACAATTTCTCCCGCTTGCACTAGTGCCAATCCATGGTATCCTATACACATCTTCAATGTATATCATATACTCATGGCCCTCAAGAGCTCACCAGCACTCAAGAGGTAGGCATGAACAAGTAAGCCCGCTTTAAAAATTGAATCTGTCAAACAAACCCAACCGTATTCCTAAGCCAGCATCATTCATATTTTATAGAATCAAATTCCACATCAATATGACTCATATGCTATATTAGTATTGTGCTATAGCTACTGAGTTATCTATGTATTTAGAGATCAAATCCAAAATACTATAAGACAACCGCAATCACTACACTAATACGAAGACTTCTAATCTATGAGGTCACTATGCAACTTCATAAGTCAATACTTCTTAAGCTGCAACTGATTCCACTAGTATAGTAGAATCAACAGTGACAATTCCACTACATCTTTCCTGACTTTATATGACATAGACCATCTAATGTCATAATTAGAATCAAAACTAATATGACCTTATGGTTGCTGACTAACTTCTCCAAGTATGAGAAACTCGTTCTTAATATCTCAAAGATCGCAAAGAACATGTTTCAAGATCCATCATATGGTCTGCAACAAATCAAAATAACTCGTAACAATTACGATTAAATTGATATCTATAATCGCACAAAATATGGTATTCATCATGCCATCATCCTATGATGCATAAGATTGACTAGACATTCCAATCAATATTTCTTTCGATAAAGAAATCATCATTTACGAAAGATGAATACTATATACATAAAAGACACGTTAACTGTCAAACAGTTACATTAACTGTCATACAGATAGTCTTACTGTGTCTTTTATTAGATAATATCTAATATGCGACTAATGGGAATATCTCACAAGTATCTTAGTTTTATATTTTATATAAAAGTTTATATCAAATACAATAGAGACTGCTCCCACTATTTTCACGGAAAAAAGAAGACTTAAGGATATATAATACTAGAAAGAAAATTTGTACGCTCCCACTGACCCTACTGATAAATACGTATTCTCTATACTTCGATAAAATCAGACAATCTGACGAATATCAAAAACAAAGAGCACGAATTTCCGGAAAACTTACCCGAGTCTACAATAGGCTCTATAAGTTAGTATATCAAACAGTGATCTTAGCAGAATACAAACTCTAGGGCCATTCTAGAATGAATTCTTCAAACAAAGAAATCACGACGGATCTCTCATTCGAAGAAATCGCTAAAGAACGCCATTTTGCATTCTTTAGCCAAAATACACGATTTAATATCAACATTAACCAATAGATCTTTAATTGTTCAATTAGTGCAATTAGAGACAATTTTTCTCAGAGTCTACAATAGACTACTGAGTATAACCTTTCTCATTGTTATACTATAAAGGTCAAACCTTTATCAAGCCTACTTCGCTTTTGCTGCGTAAACAATTTGCACATTTTATGAACTACTCATAACGAAAGCTTAATCAAGTTCAAAACTTGATCGTAGTAAGCCATGAACAATTTTAGATCTATGGTTCAATGCCATGTTCCGGAATCGATATCAAATATCGCTCCCATTATGAGTTATAGGATAAGAAAACATCAGAATCATTAAGTATCAAATACTTTGTAAATGATTCTGACATCCTATTATACTTATACGGAAGTTGTCTAAGGGTCTTTTCATCTTATTAATTATGTAGTTCCACTTACAGTTTATCATTCTCACATTTGACTTTACTAAATCAAGTCTTTTCTGTAATCGTCAACATCCAATGTTAACACACCAAGTAATAAAATAATTTTATTACTCGGGATCGTAGAAAAGATATTCTATCAAATATAATACAATATTCTATCAAATACAATACAATATTATATTAAATAGAATAAATGATAAACCTTTCACTCGTACCTCTAAGGCACAAGTACTTTCAATTATATATCTATTATACAAAAGAAAGATTCAAATCTCAAACTTTTCAAGATTCAAATTTTCTACTATACATATCATATATGTAACTGTAGAAACGTATGGAACCTAAATTAAATGGACGAATTAATGTTATTGGAGCATAACCCCAAGAGTATTGAAAACCAATTCGGTAACACTCAATATCAACGAATCAAATCATATAAGATTTGATTACTCCCACTGACCAATTCCATCAAAATGGAATCACAGAAGTTTAATATTGAGTAAGAATCAAATTCATTAAATAACCTTAGAACTAATTGCCTTAAATTCATGTGTTTGATCAAATCAAACATCTTCGAACAATTCAAAGACACCCAATGAATTTCTAAAGATACAGTTTTCAATACTACAGATAGAATATCTTTATTCAGAATATTCTATCCAAGTTTCATTAGAAACATATTGACAGTTCTTGAACAATTCAAGACGTTCAACATGTTTTCTATTAGAAACACGTAACTAAGTCATGACAATTCATTAACTAAGTTATGGAGTAACGAAAACTATCTAAGGCAATTATTAATTCATTAAACCACATACATCCAATATATTAGTTTAATAAATCTTGTGGTCCAATGACGATTATTGGTTAAATGAGATCTAATCACAACCTGAATACAATATTCATTAAACAGATAAGGATATGTGGTGTGATCTCGTATCAGACCATCCTTTACCATACGGAACAAGCATCTAATGCTTCTGTGATAAAAACTTATAAAGCACAGTTCTAAGTCATTTAGTTAACTGAATACTTTTCTTTATGTTTATCTTTTCATTAATGACACAACTAGTTATATTAAAATATGTAACAACTGTTTATACAGAACATGTAATTATCCAATAATCGCAAGTTCTGATATCAAATATCAAAACAGTTATTGAACATGATTTTAAATAACTAGACGGGAGATCCGGTATCCAATACCTATAATTGTCGTATAGTGAGAATCGATATTCTCTATACACAACTATACGCATCTCTTTTCTTAAGCTTTATAATTTGCGTTCAATTATTTACAACAATTACAAATAATCGATTAGAAAAATGTGTCAGACACGTGACTTCTAAAAGTCACTAAAGCTAAGAAACGTCATTATAAGATAAACAAATACTAAAAGGGTTTTCTTAATACTAGTCAAGAATCTCGAGACATGAACTATTCAAGTCAATTCTTACTGCATAAGAAACAATTCTAACTAGAATAATATCCTAAACACAAATATATATTTAGATTACCTAATCGTGACTTAGAAACTAAGTCACAAACCATCTTGATTTTCAAGAAAATCGGAACAACAGTTCCCGATGGTGTCAACTAATCTAACTATATCTCAGTCTATTGTCTTTCTAGAACCTATTCTAGAACTACGCAACCATAAGTAAAGTCAGAAAACCTATTTAAGTAATAGACATGCAGTGGATTAGAAGCATAAATCTATAAGCAATATAGAATAAAATGAAAACAAAAGCAGAATTCCAAAATATTACGCACTGCCTGAGTTATGGATTTTAAACTCGGCAGTGTTTCTCACTACTTTACGTAATACCGTAATCCCCAAAGGACAACGGGAATTCAATAATTAAATCGAATTCCATAGTGAGAGTAGGATCCCATGAATATATTTCGACTCACAGCTTTGGCATGTTCTCGCCTACGTATATTCATTAGGTAGATAACTTATTGTCAATCACTCACCAGTGACTCCTGGTTTTGGTCCTGACTGTTTCTTGCTGTGACAGCTTTGGCACGTTCACAGGGAGGTGTATCAAGGCTTCACTTGCCAATGACAAACTCAAGCTACTAATGTAGTCCTGACAGCTTTGGCACGTTCAGGATTTCCACTATCACTTGAAATTGTCACTTATCATATAAGTTTTACCGGCGCAAATGAACTATCATCAACCATAACTGCACAGCTTTGGCACGATACAGCTATAGCATCAGGAAATCATTTGCATCCGTACTAAAAAGGCGGACCAAGAAACATGTATCCAATACAGGTTACTTTAGAGCCATATTTAAAAGCGGGGATTTTCCTACGGAAGCTATACTCTACATCCAATGCAGAATTTTAATCTAAATCATTTTCTAAACATTTCAATTCTACTTTAGAAAATATAACACAATTTAACTATTAAATTTTCGTTATATTTTCCGTTAACGTAAAACCGAAAAGTAAAGAAACATATATAGATTACAAGCATGTGCAAACAATAAAACTGGATTATATATCATATATCAAGCATGAATAATGTAATGGATGAAGCATCAGACCCGCTCTAATACCATTTTTGTTGGGGATTTGGGCGATGGGCGTAGCGGAAGTGCGGGTTCGGGCGAAATCGTATTTTAAAACTTTTTCAAAATACCGAATAAATTATTCAATATCTAATATGAATAAATTATTCATATATTACCTAAACCAATTTATTTAATATCATATATTAACATAAATAATGAGAAAACTAGCGAAACGTTCACGAAAACTGTTTTTCCGTAAAATTGCCTAAAACGCGTTTTTGACTGAACCGACTACCCGACACTTAAGGAAACTGCCCAGGTCAGCTCCAATAGTGTCGGGGCAGTTCATAAGCTGCCCGTACAGTGATAGAATCACTATTTTCACAGCCGTCACCCAGTTGGCTCAAAATCCACCAGGTAACGCCGTTTTTGACCGTTTTCGCTTATTTCAAGTCGGAAACACTTTCCGTCAGTTGTTCCAACTCCCATAACACATCCATTACATTCATATGACATCAAAATCATCACATAATTTCCAGTTTAGCCTAATCTGATCAGGAACCAAAAATTTCACAAAATTCATACTTTAAATCCAATAATTCAAGATTAATCAAATTAATCAACACACCAAATCAAGTCACCACACATATGAATCACTCTAGAAAAATTCTAGGCATAAAATGAGTGGATTTTACACTCTAGAATGGCAACTTATTGTCCAAGACATTTTGAACAAAATTGGATACTAATTACATTAATTCCATCCAATTTCTACTTCACACATGCATTCTACTTCCAATCCATCCACTACAACCAAAAGCCCCAAATATTCAACTAGTAAAGAAAACCCTAAAATCATTTTAGGAAAACAAGAACAAGAAACAAAAATTTCTAGGCTCAAGAGTGTAAAGAATTACCTTTAATTCTCTTTTCCTAAGCTTAATTTCTTGTTTTTCTTCACTTTTAGGGCTTGAATCATCAAATAAAATGGAAACCCATTTTCTTAAGAGTCTTTCGGCAGTAGCAGTACTATAGCTTAAAGAAGAAAAACAATTTTTTTGCTTCTTTAAAGAAGTTAACGAGAGAGAGAGAGAATAAGCATTTATTGTCCTTTTTTATTTTTTTATTTGATCAATTATCAAATAATATAATCCATGCCACATGACACATGTTACCAATAAATGATAAAAAAATGTGATAACAATTATCACAAAAGTAAATTATTCAATTAAATTAAAATTAAAGTCAAAGTAACAAAATTCAAAATTCAATACTTTAACCTTTATTTTAATGTCATGTGTAACCAATAGTAATTAAACATATATTCCATAACAATTATGAAATATATATAATTTAATTATTTAAATATTTAACATTTAAAAATCTAAATAATTAACTAATATAATTACTAATCCATATGTATTTTATTTACAGTAAATAAAATACGTACAAAAGTGACATGTGTCAAAATCCCATTTGACGAATAATTAATGTGTATCTAATCGTATTTTGTATCAAATACAAATACACAATAATTATTAGCGGACAAAACCCCCTAAAGCATGTGTTATCGTTTAACCAATTAAACGATCCGAATTAACTCATTTAATCAAGTGAAGTATTATGAATAATCTGTATTATTCATATCGAGTTGCCCAAGTGCTCAACGAGTGCACTTCATATTGTAGGACTCTATAAGTTTAGGTTTATCCGTCACGAAATCTAATTTTGTGTCCATAATCCACCCACTCACGAATTATGACGACCACAGATAATCTCGCTAAACTATGCAAATCGAGGTCACTGGATACGTATAATCCCTCCGTCACAGGCTATCCGTATTATACCTGGGATATAGATGAGAACGTCAAATCCGTTCGGTATAATACAGTCGACTTTCAATTTACGATCTCTTAATAACACTCGGAACTGATTTCCGACGTTATACCACGGCCATGGATTTACTAGATCATAAACACGTGTTGGATGCCTTTGCCATGTACACAGGACTGACGGATCCTATCTTGATACGCACTGGATATCATGAGCATCAGTCCACACCCAATGAACAGGCGGAGGTCTAATCATGAAAAGATCGTTGACGTGACTGCCATCAAAGTGTAGATGATAGCTCATATATCCACAGTGGTATCTCAAGTCGAATGACCACTATGCTCGCTCAACTCGAGAAGGTTCCTATTGACGTTGGTGTACCATCTATTAGGAAACCTTCGGTGAGTCGTTCAGTGTCTTATCAAATAAACACCTATATGTCTATACGAGTCTCCCGAGACTCATGGTTCACTGGGATAAACCATCGGACCAAGTCACGATATACGACATGTACTGTTCTCAGCGGATTTTACTAACCGACCCGTGTTAGTAAATCTTGACCAGGAACTTTATTTAAGGATATACAACTAATAGTGCACTTCACAATGTCAATTACAAACTACGTTGTAACTGCGCACTATACTGTAAATCATAGGGTCTTTGTCTAATATACATGTATCACTGAACCAAATTCAGTATCGATATAATCGTAATCAGATTAGATCGAATAAGTGTATAAAAGACAATGGTGCTACCACTAAAATTAGTAATGTTATGGAAAATCGAACTGCTCGTATTTATGAATCGAACATAAATACGATCCGGATTGGCACTCGGAGCACCAACCCTAACAGGTATTTCATTTATAACTTGAGTTTTATGCCTCCGATTGATATACCGTAAAATTTTAAATAAACTAGACATGATAGGGTCTAACATGTCTAAAAATATAAATTTGTAGATCAAAGATGAATTTATGCCGAATTTTACAAAGTGACTACCTTGCAGATGTTTCAGTTTCTGTCTTACTTGAGTAACCTATGATGATATACTTCTATGTTGAGTTCTATAGGTCTAAATCAAGATCCGTAAAGTTTTAGATAAACTAGACACATATGGTAGTAACATATCCAAAAATCAGAATTGTTGGACTTAAGACGCTAATGTAGAAAAATCTCCAAGTCAACTGATCGGCAGTAAATTCTGCACCTGTGACCTGATGACCTAGGCTCGGTTTTGGATTTTTAAAATGAGTTTCGTGTGTCCAAACGATGAGCCGTCAACGCCAAAATACACTAGAAACATAGGATCCCGACATATAAAAAATTCAGAACCATTGGATTTAAATAAGAATTTTTGACGGAGTTTCGAATTGGAGTGATCAGCAGGGACTAAACTGATTCTGTCCCTGCTGCACAGCTGGTAGAAATCAATTTGTTTACGGAGTTTCGGGAATCGAAATCAGGATCCGTAAAATTTGGGATAAAGTAGACTCATAGGGGATTCATCCATAAAAATTTCAAGTCCAAATTCCTTACCAATTGCTCCCAGTAAAATTCCAAATCTGACCCAAAAACCTGGAAAATTCTGGTTCATTTATTCTTCTAAGTTCATTAAAATATTTCTAACAATTCCTTTATTCTTATAGATCAACGTCAGAACTCGCAACCACCGTCGACGCCGTGAAAAGTCGCCGTCAAGCCCCAATCAGTGAGTGGACATTTTTCCTTTAAACTGATTTTTATTTTGTTATCATTGTTTCAGACTTACATTTTACGCTTTAGGGAGTTAGAAGTTTTTCTTTTAGTTACTGCTATATACAGATATGCTTTGAGAAAGTAAAAGATTTTTATAAAGCATTGTTTACAGATTTCAGATTTAAAGTATGATTTTCATGTTTTTCGGGGCATGAGGTAAAAACTCACCCCAGTATGTAACTTGAGATACAGATGAAATTGACGGATACAGAGAGCATGTGCACATGTTGAGGACTGGGGCAATGTTTAAAAATACGTGGCGGCGTCTTGAGGCAGCCGGCTATTGAGGCGCGAGGCGGACCTCCTTGAGGCGGTGAGGCGGGCTCCTCGATCCGAAAATCGGAAAAATAATCCAAAATATATTCATTTCTTCATAATTCATAATATGTTCAAAAAACTATTGATAACTGATTGAAAATACATTAACTTCTTCATAATTCATAATATGTTCAAAAAATTATTGATAACTACTCCCTAAACTCAGTGGAAGTTTCAGAGATAATTTAAACTTCTAAAGATGTAACTACTGTTATAATTATGCAGCAGTGATATATGCTTTATTTTTTAACTTATTCTTTCCCCTATGTAGTGAGTTTGGTTGATTTTTATTACCGTAACTCTTGTTTCACAGTCATTCATATTGATCCTGTGTAGTTAATTCCAATGTTTCTGTCTCTTGTTGATTGTCGAAATTAAGTGGGTTTTGAAACTAAACTGTATAGAATTTAATAACTGAGTTAACAGTCATTCATATGAGGCATGTCTATTACTGAAAGTCAAACAGTAGAAAACATTCAATCGATCATTTAAATAAATATATGATAACAGGTAACGAATCCAACAAATATTTATTTCATATAGCTAGCCAAGACACATAGTCAGATTGAGTGAAAACCAGCATTACAATTAGAAAATATTCAAACAATCAAAACAAAATATCACCTCAATTGCAACACCTAGTTGCAGTAGTACAGGAATGGGTGATCCAAGAGTGGGTGTTATAAGTCCTGCTCTTTCCCGAGCCGAGAAGCTGAAGACAACACGCCGGGAAGCTGAAGAAGACACGCCGAGAAGCTGATGCGTCGATGCTGAGACGAGAAACCCTAGATGAAATTTCCAATGCGAGACGCGAAGAAGAAACCCTAGAGTATCTAATTATCTGCGAAGAAGAAACCCTGAGAGAAGAAACCCTGAGAAGAGAAACCCAAATTTCCAATGCGTCACTAATTTTTTTTTTATAAAGAAATCAAAACGACTACGTTTTGGCACCCCCAAAACGTCGTCGTTTCAGTGGTAAAAAAAAAAAAAAAAAGATCGAACGCGAGGCGGCCGCCTCAGACCGCCTCGCGCCGAATCTGCTTGAGGCGGCCGCCTCAGGCGGTGAAAGGCGGGAAAATGGATAGCAGCGTATTAGGCGGCCGCCTCGACGCGCCGACGCCGTGAGGCGATGCGAGGCGGTCCGAGGCGGCCGCCTCGAAACATATTTTTAAACAATGGTCTGGGGGGACGCCCCTAGATCCTCAGCGCTCAGATGGTATATTCCTAGGCGGAGATGCGTCTACGGGCGGAGATTCTGTTTTCAGAAAAAAGATTTCAATTTTCAGTTTCCGGAAAAGAGTTTTAGAAAAGAATTTAGAAAGATGGATTTAGAGTGAAGTATAAGAAATTTTTTTCAATTTTCAGATTCTTAGTAAACAGATTTCAGAAACTAGTGTTTTAAAGACAGTTTTTCCGAAATACGAAGTTTTGGAAACAAGTTTTCATATAAAGATGTTTTGAAAACATGGTTTTAAAGCTAAAAAGATTTTATTTTAGATTTCGATTTTTAATCCACTCACTTAGATCGTATGACGATCTAACCCCCCTCCAGTTTTATTTGTTTTGTAGGGATTCCAGGAGGACAATCTCAGGAGGACGGATACTGATGCAGTCACTGGGGATGGAGTCCACCAGCATTAAGTCACAAAGCATAAGAGTCCAGTTCAAAGTCAAAGTATTTGTATGCATTAGTGTTGTGATAGCAATTATAAGTGTCTATTAAAGTATTGTAAAAAGAAGCATTTTTGAGTATGCATTTATAAGTAATAAAAGAATTTTATGTTGGTTAAGTTAAGGCCAAAATGCATGACATTGCATTAGAATAGTTTACGATGCAGTCAGAAAGTCAGAGGCTTATGGGGTTAGTACAGCTATCCCCTACCGGTAACATCTCTCAGATCGGGGATGTTACAAAGATGGTATCAGAGCATGGTCTAGGGAGTCAGTGACTGCAGTGGGCAGAGTGCTGGGGTCTTGTATATGTAGTATGTCCGGGATACCCGTATATGAGGCACTACCTCTCCAATATCCGATCCTCGAGTACGTCCTCAAAGCTTCATAGACAGGTTAATAAGTATTCCCATGTTCTCCGAACTCTTTTCCGTCATTTTAGATAGAAATCATTTCGTAATCATCTTAAATTATTTCCCAAGTTCAGTATAAGTTAGGGAGCCCGATCGTAAGCTCCAAAGAAAGTTATTCTAGAAAGCAAAGAGAAAAGAGGAGACTAGAAGAAAAGATGCCTAGAAGCTTGGACCAGTTAGAAACAGAGATGTATAGAGATAGAGTGAAACAGAAAAGCTTAAAGATATCCATCTAAAAGAGTAGAAAGAGAAAGATAAAGCTAGAAAAGAAGTAAGACAAGATAGAGGATATAGAACCAGAGCAGTAAGTAAAACACAAGAACCCATGACAGTAAAAGAGAATGATGAAAGTCCCAGCAAGTATTAGAGTTGGCCGGTAGAAGTAAGACTCCCCTCTTTCTCAGGAAAATTATTTCAAAAGAATCCATAGCCTTCGAGATCTTCCTATAGATGATGAATTTCCCGAGTAGCAAAGAATAACTAAAGTGATAATAGAAGTTAGAAACCCAGATTAGTCTTGAGAGCCCCAATGGATCTAAATGCAAAAAATAATAATAATAATAATAATAATAAATAAAAAATAAAAAATAATTTAGAGAATTCCATATACCAAACTCCGACTCTGATTCCCAAGTAAGTAGAAGAAACAGCTAGTTACCTTATTCCTAGTAAATTTGATAAAGACAAGACCCTGGACTATCTAGCCTTCGAACCCTCCAATGACACCAGATTACGGAGCTACTATGATAGAGCTTATTTCATAGGCATAGATGACCATAAGAGATTTGACAAAGAGTTCACCCAGGAACCTGGAAGGCAGATCAGCCCAGAGTCAGTAGAAATCCATGAGAATACAGGAATAGACCCGTGAGAATAAAGAGGTTTTGAAGCGACAAAGGTAGCAGTATGAAAGTAAAGTAGAGAGCCATAGCCGAAACTTACATCAAGGATAAGGAATGAGAGTTTAGGAAACGGAGTAGAATATAAGAGATAGATACAGATAGGGAAATATAAACAAATAAGAAATGACGGAAATTATAGTAATATGAATAAGAGATATGAAGATAAGTAACTAAGGATAACGCCAAAATTATTAGAAATGATGAGCATAGTAAGGCTAGAACAGAATAAAAAGTCGAGTAGACCTAAGAAAAGTTCTTTCCCTCGAGCGATGTACCTTTCGTTAAAAGAATTACTTCGAGACGATCCAACATTTCTCTGAACTATCTCGTATAGATAACCAGTTCCCCGAATAATCAAGGACCGCTATAAGATTAAAAAAAAAAAGGAAGTAAGAAAGTCAAAGACGATTGTGCAACCTTCTGATGGATATGGAACACCATAAAGACCTTATATCTTCAGAATTCAGATTGGTAGACAAATGGGATGAGTGGCGAATAAAACAATAGACAGTCTTTCCTATCCAAAAGATCCAATAGATAAGGTTTAAACTTACCCAGGATTTCACCTCATCAAGACACCAGTTAAGACAGCTATCCTGACAGAGTCTATCTCATACCTATATTACATGGGCAATAGACTCCATCAGGACATAAAGTACGAAGAACAAGGATGAAGAAGTTTCCCGAGCCATAAAGAAAAAGAACTGTAAGAAGACTCAACGAAAGTACACTTCAAGAAATAAAAAGAGCCTTGAGAGGTAGACCACGTTGGAGAAAGATTAAGAAATTTCGAGGATAAAAGAACGAAACCTAGAATAGCACAAAGGCAAGGTAATTCAAATAAGGCTTGTTAGACTAGTAGAAGTTCGTAAACATATTAAAGGCCGTAAGCCCTACAGGGAAGCCCGAGATAGTAAAGATTCATAAAAGGATATGAAATTAGACCAATGAAATTGGAGATAATTAAAAATGATGAGAGTCTTACTATGGATAATAGAATAGAAAAAAGTGATTAAATCAAGGTTTATAGAAAGAACGGGAGGCTAAGATTTAAGAAATAAATAGAGAAGTGACTCGCAGTTAGTCTTAAATAATAAGGAAATAGAATATGTAAATAGCATGAGAATTGTGAAAAGTAACAAGGATATTTAGTATATTTGGGCAAACGATAACATGATGAGGAAGTGATAGAGTAAAGAATTGATAATAGTTAAGGAACCCTAGAGCGTAGTAAAAAAAAGAACTTGTGAAGGAGAGTAATGATAAGTTTAGGCAAAGCACGGAATGGCTTGTGGTATTAAGTAGAACAAGGATTTAGGGAAGAATGAAATGTATGGACCAAAGATTTAAAAGAAGATGATCTTGGGGGTCGAAGTAAATAAAGTTTTCAAGGGAATAAAGGGATAAGGAGTCGAGAGACTAAGATTAGGAAGGGACCTTCAAGGAATCAGAGAAATTAGAGGAACAAAGATTATTGAAGATCATTTATAGGAAAATAGTGAGTAATTTATAAAGGACCTCATAAGAGTGAAAAAGTAAGGAGTGTAGGAGGAGAATAGTATATAGGTCAGAGATTAAGTAAGAAATGCTTGTAGTAGACAAATAGAAACAGTTCTCAAAAAAGTAAATGAGTAAAAGGTGAAAGACTAGGATGAGGAAGAAACCATCATAGCAAAATGAGTTCCATAAAGAGGACAGAAAAAGGATTACAGTAGTATCCAAAGGAAGAGCGTAGTAACAACATGAAGTTAAGTAACAAAAAGGGTAAGTTAGAAAATTTTTAGCTGTAAAACCTAGTATAGGAAAATGACATCAGGTAGGTATACACGGAAGCTCTAGGTAAGGGCATCTATCATCAAGGCACCGAGAGTTTGAGATTAGCTCCCACCATCCCAACCCTCGAACGATACCGACAACAAATGAAACGAAAGCGCAACCTTGAGATACTCCAGGAGTAAGTACAAGAATAGTGATAATAAGAAAAGAAAAGATAGTCCAAGTAATAGACGCTAAGAGGAAACATTAGATAAAGTAACAAGAGAAGACGTAATATCTAAGCATAGGATAAGAATGTAAATGACAGTGTTAAGGATAATCAAGGACGTATGAGAACATGTATCCTTCAAGTAAATAAAGAAGAGATGACTTATAGTAGATGCAAATAGAGAAGAAGGACAAAGATAAAACAATGATGTGGTTGAATACAAGTATAGAAGATGAGATGAGACAAAAGAATAGAAAGGAAAGATCAAGAGATGAGATCAAGAAGATAAGTCCACCATAGTATGGAAATAACAGAGAGCGGGTATTTTAGCATGCAATCAAATTTAGAAAACAGTTGAAGTTACTAAGGATCAGAAAGGAAAATGTTAAATTGGAGCAGTATCGAAATAAGAACATAGACTAAAAGTTCTTAGCAGATGGCAGAATGAAGATAAGAATGTAAAGAGTACTAAGAAAAGTTAAGAAAGTGAAACTGTTAAGGTACAAAGGCGGTAGGAAGAAATACTTAATAAGGAAAAAGGTGATGGTAAGCAATGACAGGATATAAAACCAAAATCCCTTAGGGAGCAAAATTTTGGAACTTAGAAAAAGAAGCTTATAGACGATTGCAGGTGGTATAAGAAATATGGAGTGTCAATAGTCGAGTAATGAGAAATAATGTTAAGGTTAAGTTGAACAAATGGAATAGAAAAACATCTGGTATAGGTATGAAATATTAGAATCCTCGGTGAGAACCAAGAAACTAGTTATTAAGAATTTACTCAAGTTAAGGAATCATGGGACATGAGTGAAAATCTATAAGGAAGGAATCTTAGAGATAAGGAGTATGAGGTTCAGCAAAAGAACAAAAGGACAGTAGTCAAAAGTACTCAGCAGAAGTATTACAGAATAAGGACTTAATACGGGAAAAAGGAAGCTCTAGTAGTCAGCAACGGTTAAAGACAAAGAGATAAGTGTAGTAGCATCTTTGGAATTCGCAAAGATAATAAAACCACAAGTTAGACGCCAAGAGGATTCGAGGACGAATCCTATTTAAGGGGGAAGAATTTGTAACGACCGGTGGTTTTTATTACTACCTATGACCACGTTATTATGAACGGGATAAAGGAACGTAAGATAAATCATGTTGGGATTCAAATACCACTATGGGAAGACTTTGGGAACGATCAATGAATTTCTCGAAGTCCCGAGAAAGGGACTGTACCGTGTGCCATTTTGTACTACTTATTGTATTTGGGGCATAAATTTTTCATAAGATCTCTGATTTTTATGAATTTTATATCGTTGAAAAACTTAGATCGAGACCTACAACTTCCGCGTTAAACATTTTTCCAAAATCGGACCAAAACCGGGTCCAAAACGCAAGTCAAAAATCAGGATGAATAGTGATTTCGGTTTTAAAGTGGAAAATTCTCAAATATTCCATAAGTTTCTACACATTTCTTCAAATGCAAAATATCTTTTAACCCCATTATATAAATAGATCACTATTTACTAATTCAAGAAAAGAAAAACAAAAGAAAAACGAAATTGAAGGGAGAAAGAAAAGAAGAAACCGTGAGGAGAGAAGGAAGAAGAAAAGAGAAGGAAGAGAAGAAGAAAGAAGGAGGGAAAGAAAGTTAATGAAGCATGGGTGGGCATGGCATCCTTAAAGATGAAGGGAATTCACAAAAAAGAAAAGAACTGAGGTAAGATTTACTTGACCCAAATTGTATTCTTTGAGTTTTTGAGCTTTGATGAGTATGGTAATGGATTGAATTGGAAATGATGATGAGTGGGTGATAGTTATGCTAAGAAGAATGGTGATTGTAGAAAATTACCCCAATTTGTTAAGTTAGAAATATGGAATTAAAGTGTTAAAATGGGTTTAAATAATTTAAGTATATGGAATAGATTGGGAATTGATTGTTGTAGTGATGATGATTAAGATGAAGTTGATGATGTATTTGTGTACCGAAATGCAGTGAGTCTTAGTTTATGATGTTGGATTCTGCAGTTAGGGGGACTAATTATGGATTTTAATTCAAGCATAAAGATGTGCTACTAAGTATTATAATGTATGGAATCATGGATGAGTTGGATAGTTAAAGTTAAAGTGAGTTAATGAGTTGGTAGTTCAAGTTCGGTGCCAGTGCATTTTGGACAGATTTTGGTATTTCATTTATAACTTGAGTTTTTGCCTCCGATTGATATACTGTAAAATTTTACATAAACTAGACATGATAGGGTCTAACATGTCTAAAAATATAAATTTGTAGATCAAAGATGAATTTATGCCGAATTTTACAAAGTGACTACCTTGCAGATGTTTCAGTTTCTGTCTTACCTGAGTAACCTATGATGATATACTTCTATGTTGAGTTCTATAGGTCTAAATCAAGATCCGTAAAGTTTTAGATAAACTAGACACATATGGTAGTAACATATCCAAAAATCAGAATTTTTGGACTTAAGACGCTAATGTAGAAAAATCTCCAAGTCAACTGATCGGCAGTAAATTCTGCACCTGTGACCTGATGACCTAGGCTCGGTTTTGGATTTTTAAAATGAGTTTCGGGTGTCCAAACGATGAGCCGTCAGTGCCAAAATACACTAGACACATAGGATCCCGACATATAAAAAATTCAGAACCATTGGATTTAAATAAGAATTTTTGGTGGAGTTTCGAATTGGAGTGATCAGCAGGGACTAAACTGATTCTGTCCCTGCTGAATAGCTGGTAGAAATCAGTTTGTTTACGGAGTTCCGGGAATCGAAATCAGGATCCGTAAAATTTGGGGTAAAGTAGACTCATAGGGGATTTATCCATAAAAATTTCAAGTCCAAATTCCTTACCAATTGCTCCCAGTAAAATTCCAAATCTGACCCAAAAACCTGGAAAATTCTGGTTCATTTATTCTTCCGAGTTCATTAAATATTTCTTTGTTCTAACAATTCATTTATTCTTATAGATCAACGTCAGAACTCGCAACCACCGTCGACGTCGTGAAAAGACACCGTCAAGCCCCCCAATCAGTGAGTGGACATTTTTCCTTTAAACTGATTTTTATTTTGTTATCATTGTTTCAGACTTACATTTTACGCTTTAGGGCGTTAGAAGTTTTTCTTTTAGTTACTGCTATATACAGATATGCTTTGAGAAAGTAAAAGATTTTTATAAAGCATTGTTTACAGATTTCAGATTTAAAGTATGATTTTCATGTTTTTCGGGGCATGAGGTAAAAACTCACCCCAGTATGTAACTTGAGATACAGATGGAATTAACGGATACAGAGAGCATGTGCACATGTTGAGGACTAGGGGGACGCCCCTACATCTTCAGCGCTCAGATGGTACATTCCTGGGCGGAGATGCACTTACGGGCGAAGATTTTGTTTTCAGAAAAATGATTTCAATTTTCAGTTTTCGGAAAAGAGTTTTAGAAAAGAATTTAGAAAGACGGATTTAGAGTGAAGTACAAGAAAAAGTTTTCAGTTTTCAGATTCTTAGTAAACAGATTTCAGAAACTAGTGTTTTAAAGAGAGTTTTTCCGAAATACGAAGTTTTGGAAACAAGTTTTGATATAAAGATGTTTTGAAAACATGGTTTTAAAGCTAAAAAGATTTTATTTTAGATTTCAGTTTTTAATCCACTCACTTAGATCGTATGACAATCTAACCCCCCTCCAGTTTTATTTGTTTTGTAGGGATTCCAGGAGGACAAGCTCGGGAGGACGGATACTGATGCAGTCACTGGGGATGGAGTCCACCAGCATTAAGTCACAAAGCATAAGAGTCCAGTTCAAAGTCAAAGTATTTGGATGCATTAGTCTTGTGATAGCCATTATAAGTTTCTATTAAAGTATTGTAAAAAGAAACATTTCTGAGTATGCATTTATAAGTAATAAAAGTATTTTATGTTGGTTAAGTTAAGGTCAAAATGCATGACATTGCATTAGAATAGTTTACGATTCAGTCAGAAAGTCAAGAGGTTTATGGGGTTAGTACAACTTTCCCATGCCGGTAACATCTCCCAGATCATGGATGTTACAATGTTATAGCGGGCTTACTTGTTGTTGCCTACCTTTTGAGTGCTAGGTGAGCTCTTGAGGGCTATGTGTATGTGATACACATTGAGATGTGTATATTATACAGTGGATTGGCTCTAGAGCAAGTGGGAGAAATTGTTAGGGTTGGTGCTCGGAGTGCCAATCTGGATCGTATTTATGTCTGATTCATGAATACGAATAATTTATTTTTCCATAATATTACTTACTTAATGGTATCATCTCTTGTCTTTTATATACGTATTCGATCTAATTACAATTAGATATCTAATTACAATTAGATATCTAATTGGAACTAAATTAGTTTTAGTGATATGTGTATATTAGACAAAGACCCTATGATTTACAACGTAGTGCGCAGTTACAACGTAGTTTGTAATTGACATTTGGAAGCGTCACTATAAGTTGTATATCCTCAAATAAAGTTCCTAGTCAAGATTTACTAACACGAGTCGGTTAGCAAAATCCACTGAGACCAGTACATGTCGTATATCGTGACTTGGTCCGATGGTTTATCTCAATGAACCATGAGTCTCGGGAGACTCGTATAGATATCTAAGGGTTTATTTGATAAACACTGAACGACTCATTAAAGATTTCCTAATAGATGGTACACCAACATCAATAGGAATATTCTCGAGTTAAGCAAGCATAGTGGTCCTTCGACTTGAGATACCACACTGGATATATAAGTTATCCTCCACACTTTGATGGCAGTCACGTCCCCGATCTATTTATATCAGACTTCCGCCTGTTCGTTGGGTGTGGACTGATGCTCATGATATCCAGTGGGTATCAAAATAGAATCTGTCAGTCCTATGAACATGGCATAGGTATCCTACACATGTTTGCGATCTAGTAAATACATGGCCTTGGTATAACTTCGGAAGCGAGTTCCGAGTGTTATTTAGAGATCGTAAATTTGAAAGTCGACTATATTATATCATAAGGATTTGACGTTCTTATCTATATCTCAGGTATAATTTTGATAATCTGTGACAGAGAGATTATACGTATGCAATGACCTCAACTTGCATAGTTTAGCGAGATTATCCATGGTCGTCATAATTCATCACGAAATTGGATTTCGTGAGGGATAAACCTAAACTTAGAGAGTCCCATAATATGAAGTGTACTCGTTGAGCACTTGGGCAACGCGTTATTAATAATACAGAATATTCTTAATACTTCATCGGATTAAATGAGTTAATTCGAATCGTTTAATTGGTTAAACGTAAAAACATGCTTTAGGGGATTTTGGTCAATTAATAATTAATGTTTATTTGTATTTGATATAAAATTTGATTTGATACATATTAATTAATTATCAAATGAGATACATATTATTTAATTGTCAAAAGAGACTTTGACACATGCCATTAATATATGTATTTGTTATTTAATGTAAATAAAGATACAAATATAATAATAATAATTATATTAATTAATTAATTCTTTAGATATTTAAATGTTAAATATTTGAATAATTAAATGATATTCTTTTTCGTAATTGTTATGAAAAATGTTTTATTATTATTGATTACATGTGGCATGTTTTAATTAAGTTTAAGCTGTGCAAATTTGATTTGCTAACATAAAGCTTGATTTTATTTAATTGAATTAAATTGAGAAATTGACCAAATTACCCTCCCTAGGTCGGCAATTGTATTTTTTAAAGAGAAATTTTTTTCTTTTCTTCTTCTTGGCTTACCTCGGCCGAAAACTCTTATTCCAAATAGCTCTCCAAATTTGCTTCAAGATTCAAGAAGGAAAAGTGAAGAAAATCAAGAAATAGCTTAAGGAAATTAAGAGATTAAAGGTAATCCTCAATATCCCTAAGCTTAGAAAGCATGTTTCTTGTTCTTGAGCATCTAGAGAGATTCTAGAGCTTCTTCTTTTCTCAAGAATTTGGGTGTTTTTGATTTGGAAGAAGGAATAAAAGGATTGGTGTTTGTGTGAAGTAGAATTGAATGATATTATTGTAATATTTGTTCAATTTGATCTTTTGATGATATTTTTCCATTCTAGAGTGTTATGACCACTCTTGCAATGCCTAAATTTTTTCTTGGGTGGTTCATTGGTGGTGGCTTGGATCGTGTTGTGATTAATGTTAAGAAAATTGGATTAAAGCATGAAATATTGATATTTTTGGTTTCTGGATCAGATCTGGAAAACTAGGTTTATGGTGATGAAAATTATGTCATATAAATGTATTGGAACAATTGCCTGAAACTGTTTCGGAGTTGAAATATGCGAAAACGGTGAAAAATATCGTTACCGGGTGACTTTTGAGCCAACCGGGTGACGGCTGCCCAAACAGTGAATTGGTCATTGTTCGGGTAGCCCATGAATTGCCTTAGTACTGTTGGGGCTAACCTGGGCAGCCCCCATGTGCATTGGGTGGTCGGTTCGATCAAAAACGCGTTTTATGTCATTTTGCGGAAAAATATTTTCGTAAAAATTTCGCGATGTTTCTTAACTATTTATGTCATTATTTGATATCGAATAAATATGTTTAGGTGAAATATAAATAAATTATTCATATTGGATATCTAATAATTTATTCGGTAGTTTTAAAAGTTTTAAAATTATGATTTCACCCGAACCGCGAGCTTCCGTTGCGCCCGAGCTAAAACCCCAACAAAAATGGTATCAAAGCAAGTCTGATCCTTCATCCATTACATTAGTCAAGCTTGATATATGATATATAATCCAATTTTGATGTTTGCACATGCATGTAATTTATATGTTTCTTGACTTTTAGTTCTACGCTAACGGGAAACGTAACAAAAATTTAATGGTTAAGTTAAGTTATGTTTTCTAAGGTAAAATTGAACTGTTTAGAAATTCATCTAGATTAAATTCTGCATTTGATGTAGAATAATACTTTCTTGAGGAATATCCTCGCTTAAATAAGGCAGTAGAGTGATATGTATTGGATGCATGTTTCTTAGTTCGTCTTGTCAATACAGTTTATAGGTATCTTTCTATGGCTGCATACGAGAAAGTGCCAAAGCAGTGAGGGTGTAGTTGATAGAATTTTATGGATGCCGAATGTATATTTGATACTAGACAAATTCAAGTGAAAGTGGAAATCTTGAACGTGCCAAAGCTGTGAGGACTACATCGGTAGCTTGAGTTTGTCATTGGCAAGTGATGCCTTGATACGCCTCCTTGTGAACGTGCCAAAGCTGTCATAACGAGAAATGGTCAGGACCAAAATCAAGAGTCACAGTGAGTGTGATTAATAATGAGTTGTCTACCTAATGAATATACGTATGCAAGATCTTGCCAAAGCTGTGAGTCGAAATATATTCATGGAGTCTACTTCTCACTATGGAATTCGATTTAATTATTGAATTCCCATTTTCCGTTGAGGATTATGGTATTACGTAAAGTAGTGGAAGACACTGCTGGATTAAAAATCCATAACTAAAGCAGTGTGTAATATTATGGAAATTGCCGCTTGTGTGTTTTCCTTATTCTATATTGTTGATAGAATTTAAACTTCTTATCCACTGCATGTATATTATTTGAATATGTTTTCTGACTTCACTTATGGTTGCGAATTTCTAGAATAGGTTCTAGAATGAAAGTAGACTTGGATATTGTTAGATTAGTCTAAACCATCGGGAACTGTTGTTCCGATTTTCTTGAAAAATCAAGATGGTTAGTGACTTAGTTGCTAAGTCACGATAGGTAATCTAAATAGATATCTATTTTATGATATAATTGTCTAGATAGAATATTTTCTTATGCAGTAAGAATTGACGTTAATTAGTTCATGTCTCGAGATTCTTGACTGGCATTAAGAAAACTCCATTAGGTATTTGTTTATCTTATAATGACATTTCTTGGCTTTAGTGACTTTTAGAAGTCACGTGTTTGACACAGTTTGCTAATCAATTATTTGCAATTGTTGTGAATAATTGAAGGGGAATTATAAAGCTAAAGAAATGAGATGTGTATAGTTGTGTATAGAGAATATTGATTCTCACAATACGACAACTGTAGGTATTGGATATCAGATCTCTCATCTAGTTATTTAAAATAATGTTTAATGATTGTTTTGATATATGATATTTGATATCAGAACTTGTGACTATTGGATAGTTACTTAATCTATATAAACAGTTGTTACATATTTTTATATGACTAGTAGTGTCATTGATAAGAAGATAAACATTAAGAAAATATTCAGTTAACTAAATAACTTAGAACAATACTTTATGAGATTTTATCACATAAGCATTAGATGCTTATTCCTTATGGTGAAGGATGGTCTGATACGAGATCACACCATATATCCATATTCATTTAATGAATATTGTATTCAGGATGTGATTAAATCTCATTTAACCAATGATCGTCATTGGACCACAGATTTATTAAACTAATATATTGGATGTATGTAGTTTAATGAATTAGAAATTGCCTTGGATTGTTTCTTTACTTCGTAACTTAGTTAATGAATTGTCATGACTTAGTTACGTGTTTATAAAAGTATATATAGTGAACGTCTTGAATGGTTCAAGAAATTTCAATATGTTTCTGATGAAACGCGGATATAATATTTTGAATGGTTCAAAGATATTTTATTTGAAGTGTTGAAAACTATATCTTTTAAATTCATTGTGAGTCCTTGAATTGTTCAAAGATGTTTGATATAATCAAACATATGAATTTATGGCAATTAGTTCTACGGTTATTCAATGAATTTGATTCTTACTCAATATGATTCTTCTACGATTCCATCATGATGGAATTGGTTAGTGGGAGAAATCAAATCTTATATGATTTGATTCGTTCGATATTGAGTGTTACCGAATTAGTTTCAATACTCTTGGGGATATGCTCCAATTACACTAATTCATTCTTTTAATTAAGGTTCTATTAGTTTCTATAGTTACGAATATAATATGTATTAGTAGAAAATTCGAATCTTGAAAAGTTTGAGATTTGAATCTTTCTTTTATATAATGATTACATAATTGAAAGTACTTGTGCCTCAGAGGTACAAGTAAAGTTTATCTTTAATTCTATCTAATAGAATATTGTATTCTATTTGATAGAATATCTTTTCTACGATCCCGAGTAATAAAATTATTTTATTACTTGGTGTGTATATCGGATGTTGACAATTATAGAAAAGACTTGATTTATTAAAGTTAAATGGGAGAGTGATAAACTATAATGGAACTACATAATTAATAAGATGAAAATACCCTTAGACAACTTCAGTATAAGTTTAATAGGATATCATAATCATTTACAAAGTATTTGATACTTAATGATTCTGTTATTTTCTTTTCGAAGAAAATTATCCAATAACTTATAGTGGAAGGGATATTTGATATCGGTTTCGGAAGTTAGCATTAAACCATAGATCTAAAATTGTTCATAGCTTACTACGATCTAGTTCGGAACTTGATTGAGCTTTCGTTATGAATCGTTCATAAAATGTGCAAATTGTTTGTGCAGCAAAAGTAAAGTGAGCCTATTAAAGGTTTGACCTTTATAGTATGACAGTGAGAAATGTTATACTCACCAAACTATTGTAGATTCTCAGGAAACTTGTCTCTAGTCATACTAATTGAACAATTAAGGATCTGTTGGTTAATGTTGATATTAAACTGTGTATTTTAGCTAAAGAATGCAAAGTGGCGTTCTTGAGTGGTTTCTTCGAATAAGAGATCCATTACAATTTCTTTGTTTGAAGAGTTAATTCTAGAATGGCCCTGGAGTTTCTATTATGCTGAGATCACAGTTTGGTGTACTAGCTTATAGAGCCTATTGTAGACTCATGTGAGCTTTCCGGAATTTATGTTCTCTAATTTTGATTACAATCAGATTGTTGATTTTATCAAAACATAGAGAATACATATTTTTTAGTAGGGTTAGTGGGAGCGTATAAATTTCTTTCTTATATTATATATCTTCAGTCTTCTTTTATCCTTGAATGCAGTGGGAGTAGTCTCTGTTATATTTGATATAAAGTTTCATATATGATATGAAATTAAGAGACTTGTGAGATACTCCCATTAGTCGCATATTAGATATGATCTAATAAAGGACTCAGTAAGACTATCTGTGTGACAGTTAGTATAACTATTTGATAGTTAGTATGTGATAGACATTGAGATGTGTATATGATACCGTGGATTAGCACTAGAGCAAGTGAGAGAAATTGTTAGGGTTGGTGCTCGGAGTGCCAATCCCGACCGTATTTATGTCTGATTCATGAATACGAACAATTCATTTTTCCATAATATTACTTACTTAATGGTAACACTGAACGACTCACTGAAGATTTCCTAATAAATGGTACACCTACGTCAATAGGAATCTTCTCAAGTTGAGTGAGCATGATGGTATTTCAACTTGAGATACCACAGTGGATATATGAGTTATCCTCCACACTTTTATGGCAGTCATGTCACCGATCTATTTATATCAGACCTCCGCATGTTCTTTGGGTGTGGACTGATGCTCATGATATCCGGTGAGTATCAAGATAGAATTCGCCAGTCCTGTGTACAAGGCATATGTATCCTACATGTGTTTGCGATCTAGTAAATCCATGGCCATGGTATAACTTCGGAAGCGAGTTCTGAGTGTTATTTAGAGATCGTAAATTTGAAATTCGACTATATTATACCATAAAGATTTGACATTCTTATCTATATCTCAGGTATATAATGGATAGCCTATGACGGAGAGATTACACGTATGCAATGACCTCAACTTGTATAGTTTAGCGAGATTATCCGTGGTCGTCATAATTCATGAGTGGGTGCATTATGGACACAAAATTGGATTTCGTGATAGATAAATCTAAATTTAGAGAGTCACACAATATGAAGTATACTCGTTGATCACTTGGGTAATGTGTTATGAATAATACAAATTATTCATAATACTTCATCAGATTAAATGAGTTAATTCGAATCGTTTAATTGGTTAAACGAAAACACATGATTTAGGGGATTTTGGTCAATTAATAATTAATGTGTATTTGTATTTGATACAAAATTTGATTTGATACATATTAATTAATTATCAAATGAGATACATATTAATTAATTGTCAAATGAGACTTTGACACATGCCATTAATATATGTATTTGTTATTTAATGTAAATAAAAATACATATATAATAATAATTATATTAATTAATTATTTAGATACTTAAATGTTAAATATTTGAATAATTAAATGATATTCTTTTTCATAATTGTTATGACGAATGTTTAATTATTATTGGTTACATGTGGCATGTTTTAATTAAGCTTAAGGTGTGCAAATTTTATTTGCTAACATAAAGCATGATTTTATTTAATTGAATTAAATTGGGAAATTTACCAAATTACCCTCACTAGGTCGGCAATTATATTTTTTAAAGAGAAATTTTTTTTCTTTTCCTCTAATTGGCTTACCTTGGCCGAAAACTCTTCTTCCAAATAGCTCTCCAAATTTACTTCATGAATCAAGAAGGAAAAGTGAAGAAAATCAAGAAATAGCTTAAGGAAATTTAGGGATTAAAGTTAATCCTTAATATGCCTAAGCTTATAAAGCATATTTCTTGTTCTTGAGCATCTAGAGAGATTCAAGGGTTTTTTATTTTCTTAAGAATTTGGGTTTTTTTGATTTGGAAGATGGAATAGAAGGCTTGGTGCATGTGTGAAGTAGAATTAAATGATATTATTGTAATATTTGTTCAATTTGATCATTTGATGATATGTTGCCATTCTAGAGTGTTATGACCACTCTTGTAATGCCTAGAATTTTTCTTGGGTGCTTCATTGGTGGTGGCTTGGATTGGTGTTGTGATTAATGTGATTAATGTTAAGAAAATTGGATTAAAGCATGAAATATTGATATTTTTGGTTTTTGGATCAGATCTAGAAAATTGGATTTATGGTGATGAAAATTATGTCATATAAATGTATTGGATGTGTTTTGGGTATTGGAACAATTGCCGGAAACTGTTTCGGAGTTGAAATATGTGAAAATAGTGAAAAACGATGTTACCGAGTGACTTTTGAGCCAACCGGGTGACGGGTGCCCAAACTGTGAATTAGTCACTATTCGGGTAGCCCATGAACTGCCTTAGTACTGTTGGGGCTGACCTGGGAAGACTCCATACGCATTGGGTGGTCGGTTCGGTCAAAAACACATTTTATGTCATTTTGCGGAAAATCGTTTTTGTAAAAGTTTTGTGATGTTTCTTAACTATTTATGTCGTTATTTGATATCGAATAAATGTTTTTAGGTGAAATATGAATAAATTATTCATATTGGATTTCGAGTAATTTATTTGGTAATTTTAAAAGTTTAAAATTATGATTTCGCCCGAACCGCGAGCTTCCATTGCGCTCGCGCTAAAACCCCTACATGCATTGGGTCCATGCACTTTTCATTCGATTGGGTTGCTGTTATTAATTATTAACCTAGAACACTAATTTATTCTCAAGCCTATTTCGATGATCATGTATATATATATTCGAAATAAATCAATTAACTATATATTCTTATGTTAATTAATTCAAACCAAATTCATTAAGATCAAGTTCTAATATTGTCTACACATGCCCTACAATTATATTTCTATCCTGCATGAGAATCTATTTAACGAATAAATCACACGGTATTATTGTTAGGGATATGCCTTATACCCAACTTGTGGATGGGCTATATGTACATGTATTTGTAATATTTTCATTAATTAGTAAAATGGCAATCCTTATTATACGTTTCTTACATAACTTATATGAATCATCAAACACTGTAATAAAGCCCTTGGAGTAATAAGATGATGGCTTCCACGCCTTATGAGAATCATTACTCTTAAACGTTCATAGCCATAGTTTTATGAATAATTTGGACGTTCACAAAACGGAGAGACTAGCATGATGATATGATCCGCCCTTAAGTGGGGTAGCCGATCTCATAGGCTACTAGCGGAGATCTGTCCGCTTGCTGTATCACAGGGATGCATGAGTTGCTCGTGTCCATCGAACTGATTGCTGAAATTTTTCATATGAAGTGTTTATCCCATGTGTCTGTGAGAACTTTAATGTATCGATTGTATGACTAGTCCTTAGACTTGAGGTCTTTACAATCTTATGTGTGGATCAAATAAATTTGACATTCTCCTTCCCCGGTTCAAAAGATCTGGTCATAAGGGTATGATTGGGTCATTTGTTGAAACACATGAAGTTTGTAAAGATACAAAAGAGAATCACCACTCTCTCAGATAATATTTTCTTATAAGAGTAGTATTCCAGTTCGCGGGTTGATATGTGTGATTAGTGCTTGAGACTGTGGCCGCAGCGGAAGAATCATGTGAGATTCTTGGGTTAGCACGATTCATAACACTATCAACATCATACCTTTAACTATATGGGTAGACACTTTCCATACCCCAGATCAAACGGTGGGGATACAGTGAGGCGATGGACCGTATCATATGTAAATCGCATACAGAATATGTATATATATCTTTCCTTCTCATTTGGGGGCCTTGGCATGTTGCTAGATGGCAACCTTTGTCATTGAAATCGAACGACCATCTGATTGAAGGATGATATATATTCGATTAAATTATCACGATTCATTTCATGTCCAACTTGAGGGGAACCCAAAAGGTCACACACAACAAAGTTGAAATCAATGGTTAACAGTGCACAATACAAATTTAACAGCATATATGATTGCTGTAGGAATTGATCATAAATGGTTCATTGTGTTTAACTATTGAACACATCATTTATGAGGTTCCATAGTGGCTTAGGGATTGGTGAATGACGATAGGGGCACTTTAGGAATTGGAATAAATAAATAAATAAATAAACATGAATAATAATGTGAATAGTAATATGAATAGTAACGTGAATAATAAATTTTTTTTATTTGTTTTGAATTCCAATTCGGCCCAAATGTCTTATTAGGGTTTTATAATCTCATTAAACCACTAAATTAAGATCCAATGGCTAAGATTAAATTAGCATTTATCACACATCAGATTCTTAATTAACTTTGTTGTCTTTGGAGCACCTATATAAACCCAAAGAATTCTTCACAATTTTTTTGCACCAAACCTTTCATATCTTGGGTTTATATAAGTGAGCAACTCTAAATTTTAAGAGTAAGCCACTGATTTTGAGGATCCTGAAGTCTAATTGACTAGAGGAACCTCAGGTTAAAAGTTTTGAGGTATTTGCCTAGGCTAGCACCAAGGGTAAAATACCTGTGCACTCAAGGCGTAGTCTTGCCGTTGAGTTTTGGCTTTGGTGTGTGCATCTTTGGAGGCCACACACTTGGGTGGCTCTTTGGAACGTGGAATAGCTTGCTGAGTTCGAGAAAAGCTTGTAGATTGGAGGGAGGATTGGAGGAGTCTTCAGTTCAAGAAAGTCTTTTTCTTTCTTTATTTTAATTAGAGTTCTTATGATAGTTAACATGTTTAGGTTTATGTTATTTGCATGTTTTATGAGTTTTTATGCTTAGAATATATAGTAACATGCCTAGGCTTGCAGAATAGTAAAAAAAAAATGGGTCTTGGGTAAAGGGATAGCGGCATCATAATTTGATTTATTAAATTTTCCGCTGCGCACTCGCGGCCGCTTCCCAACAGTGGTTTCAGAGCATCATTTTTTTTTGATTAGTTCTCTCTCATTTGAACTCGAAATTGGGTGTGTAAAAGTTCGTTAGAAAGCTAACACCCTAAAATTAATTTTAGGCACAAGTTTTGCATGATTTGGTTAAGATTTGAATTGTGAAATTGCATTTAAAATTCACGCATCTGTAAAAAACATGAATAGTAAATTTATTTGAATAAAATAAAATGCAATATCATAATTAAATATTAATCAAAGTTATTTAATGCCTAAAATAATTTCAACATATTAAAACTCATATGCTTGATGATTCTATGTATGATTAGAATTGGCATGATTATTTTAGGGTGTAAGCATCTAGAGACTTTCTAAGGAAATAGAGAGTGTATTGCTTATCCCTTAGCTAAGTAATTATTCTGTGATGAACTTAGAGATTTATTACCTTTAAGGATAATAAATATAAATAACTTGTTTATAATAAAATACATTATAAAAGATACAAGTGGGGTGGGACCAAGGCGTTAATAAAACTTTCCAAACTAAAGTTAATTTAACCAAAGGTATTACTAGAGTTAGATAATGATTTGGTGTCTTCCTTCACTCACTACCTTTTTATAGCCAAAAGGAAAAGCTGTGAAGACATCTAAAGTGTTGGACTAATTTGGAGGATCCATTGTTTATTCATGTCACCAAGGCAATAAGAGTCTAAGAGGTAAGGGTATTTAAGAGAGTTCGCTCCACCATTTCTCTGGGAAATTTTCAATGGAGGAATCCATTTGACAGTTATTCACTTAAACTTGCTAAAATCCTCAATAATAATTTAAGTCTAAAATTTGCCTCCCATTGTAAAGTATAGACCCAAATGGCTTAAATAGTATTGGCAGGACTAGGCTTTACCAGACTAACCAATACCAATTTGTCCATAATATTGACAACAGTTTGACTTTTCTGAGTCATAAAATGCAGCGACCGTTAGGCGTGGTCTTATAACTTAGTGGCAAAGATTGTGTGTCCACAAGGACTAGCATAAGCTATGACATGTTTGATTGCCCAACCCAATGATCAAGGAATTGTGATTTATATCATAAATTGGTTGGGAACCTACCTAATTATCATATTTTATAACGACTAGCCCTAGTCGAAGTTATGAAATGATGATAATGGGATCCTTCCCACAAGAAATCCATCATATTGGGGTTGATGTGATTTGCTTAAAATTTAAAAACAATTGAGTGTGAGCAACTTCATAATATTAAAAGCCCATGTTATTATGAAATATTAATGAAAACATATTCCTAATTTTAACATTCTCTCTTAACATGTAGGTTAAATTATTTCACAAAGATTCAAATGGAAAACAGAGTATCAATTCCTTTAATCCTTGATGAGCATAAGCTCAAAGGGGACAACTACAATGACTGGTTTAGAAACCTTTAAAATTTTCTTATGACAAGAAAAGATTTTCTATGTTCTTGAAAGACCATTTTGTTAGGGTTGGTGCTCAGAGCGCCAATCTGGACCATATTTATGTCTGATTCATGAATACGAACATCTCTTTTTCCATAATATTACTTATTTATGGTTGCACCTCTTGTTTTTATGTACGTATTCGATCTGATTACGATTAGATTGAAACTAAATATGGTTTAATGATATGTATATATTAGACAAAGGCCCAATAATATATATTGTAGTACACAGTTACAAAGGTAGTTTGTAATTGACATTGGGAAGTGTCACTGCTAAATGTATATTATCAAATATAGTTCATAGTCAAGATTCACTAACACAGGTCGGTTAGTCAAATCCGTTGAGACCAGTACATGTCGTATATCGAGACATGGTCCGATGGTTTATCCCAATGAACCATGAGTCTAGGGAGACTCGTATAGACATGTAGGTGTTTATAATAGATAAACACTGAACAACTCACTGAAGATTCTTAATGGATGGTACACCAACGTCAATAAGAATCTTCTCGGGTTGAGTAGCATAGTGGTCATTTGACTTGAGATATCATTGTGGATGTATGAGACATCCTCCACACTTAGATGGTAGTCACGTCACCGATCTATTTAGATCAGACCTCTGCCTGTTCGTTGGGTGTGAACTGATCCTCAGGATATCCTATGTGTATCAAGATAGGATCCGTCAGTTCTGTGTACATAGCATATGTAGTCCATATATGATTAGCAATCAGTTAAATCTATAGCCATAGTATACTTCGGAAGTGAGTTCCGAATATTATTTATAGATTGCTAATAGAAAAGTCGACGGGATAATACCTATAGAGATTTGACGTTTACATCTATATCTCTGGGATTATCCGGATACCTGTGACGGATGGATTATACGTATGTAATGACCTCGACCTGTATGATTCAGCTAGTTTATCCGTGGTCGTCATAATTTACGGGTGGGTAAATTATGGACACGAAATTGGATTTTGTGACGGATATACCTGAATCTAGAGTGTCTCACTAATGAAATATACTCGTAGAGCACTAGGGCAACTTTTATGAATAATGGTGATTATTTATAAATCGTTTAAACGTTAAACGAAATATACATGCGAACGAGCCGAACAGTCATTTCCTAATTAATATGTATTTGTATTTAATATATGATATTATTAAATACACATTAATAAATTGTCAAATAAAGTTATTTGACATATATCATTAATATATGTACTTGAGATATTAATGTAAATATAATACATATATTTGAGATATTTGTATTTAATTAATTAATTAATTATTTAATTGTTAAATAATTAATATAATTAAAATATAAATATCTTACCAAATGATAAAGTTAGGAAATGATTATAAGTGTTTATTATTGACTTTAAAGTAAAGGAAATGGTAGTCAAATTGGATTTGACTTCTTTGATAATTGTTTAAAGTGTTTAAAATTGAAATATCATTTTCCTTTAATTTGATTGAAATTTTCGGCCATATACCTAAATAAATATAATTATTATATTTTTGAGTTGCTTTTGTTGACTTGTTGAATTTTCATTAAAGATGTAATGATCAAATTAACAAGTTGATAAAGTAACTTTAAATGAAACAAAATCTAAATATCTAGATATTTTATACTACCAAATTCGGCCAAGGCTATTTTTTGGAGAGTATATATTTTTTTGTTTCATTTTTAGGGTTTAACAAGTTTATTGGATACAAAAGAAACACAAAAGTAGTTGAGAGAAAAGTTTGAAGAAAATAAGGAAAAGCTTGGAGATCTTAAGGTTTTGTAAGTTTTCTTTCAAATCTTCCAACATGAAAAATATTTCTAACATGCTTAGCTTCATCTTGTGTTGCTTTGATGTTGTCTCTCTACTTATAGTTTGTGTTTTAGTTGTTGTGAACTTGAATGAAAGATTGATGCATGTAAGTAAGCTTGAAATGGTTTCAAAGCTTCACTTTTGAATTTTAGAAAATCAAGTTGCCATTCTAGAGTTGGTAAACCACTCCTTGGTGACCTAGAAGTGTTCTAGAGTTGTTTCAAAGTGGTGAGGCTAGATTGGTGAAGTATTGAATGGATTAAAGTGTTGGATTTTAAAGATTTGGTAAAATTGCTCAATTTGATGAAATTGAAAAATTAGGGTTCATAACCCTCTTCAAATTTGGGGATTTTCATATTTGTGATGTATTGTGGTATAAATATGATGCATGTAAATTTTTGGGTTGATTGGATTTGATCTTGGCATGTTTTGAACAAAAGGGACCAAAATGCAATTACTTGAAAATTTGGGGGTTGTCACGGCATTAGACTAAAAATTGGTGATTTGTGTGAAATCTGATTTTGATGCATTAGATGTGTTGAAAAAATTTTAGAAATGATTTAGAATCATCCAAAATTATATTTGATAATTTTTGGACTAAAATAATCAATTTAGAAAGTTTTGGGGCAATTCGGTAATTACCAAGAAATTTGATCTCTTGTGTAATTTTTCAGAATTTGATAATTGGATAATTAAATAAATAAGTTTATTTGATTGATCCAAGAAAAAATTTTGAAATTGGAAAATTTTGATTTTCCGCGTTTTCGCTGCGTTACCGATATTCCCCCTTAAAACCCCAATACATTTCCCCATGAACCCACATAATATGCTGACCAAAATACATTTGATGCTTGGAAGAAACACATCGATGATGATGAGCAAGCAATTTTCATAATGCTTGGCTTCATGTCGGACGAACTTCAGAAATATCACGAAGATATGGATGCTCAATCCATCATCTTTCACTTGAAGGAGTTGTATGCAACTTCCGTTCATATCGTGAGATTCCAAGTGTCATGTGCCTTATTCCAAACAAGGTATAAGGAATGATCTATTAGTGGACATGTGCTTAATATTATTGGCCACACTGAAAAATTGGCCAACCTCAGGTTCATCATGGATCATGAGATAAGTCAAGATCTAATTCTTCAGTCCTTACCAAAAGATTTCTCTAACTTTATTATGAAGTTTCATCTGTCTAATAAAGAAGCTACTTTAGCAAAATTTCACAATCTGATAAAGCAAGAAGAGAATGACTTGAAATTCGAGCTTAAAACCTTCGTCATGCTTATGGGTACGGACCTGAAGCCACGAGGCCCAAAGAAAAATAAGGGCAAGGCCAAGGCTCTAGATCACCTAAAGCCCAATGGTAAGGTGGAGAAGAAAAAAGGAAAGGGGAAATGTTTCTTTTGTGGAAAGAAGGGTCATTGGAAGAAAGACTGCAGATCCTTGAAAGCCAAGGAAGCTAGGGAAGCCCAAGAGGCCAAGAAGCCCAATGCTTCAGGTATGTTGTATATGATTGAACTATATTCTCAAAACTCTGAACCTTCTACTTGGGTGCTAGACACCGGTTGTGGGACTCACTTGTGTAACAATGTGCAGGGCCTGAGAAACAGTAGGAGACTTCGTCATGGGGAGGTTGACTTACGCATGGGTAATGGAGAAAAACTGGCTGCATTGTGCGTGGGGACTTATTCATTAGTTTTTCCGAATGGTTTAGTTTTAGACTTAGAAGATTGTGTTTATGTACCTTCTCTAGTAAATAACATCATTTCAATTTCTTCTTTATGTAATAAAGGCTTTTCATGCCTAATAAGTTGTAATGAATGTTATATTTATTTCAATGAAATAAAATATGGAGATGGTATTTTGAATAATGGTATCTATGTCTTACAAAATAACAAAGAATGTTCAACCTCTAATATATACAACGTTAACTCGAATAATCTCAATGAATCACTTCTATGGCACAGTCGTTTAGGTCATATCAATGAAACAAGATAACTAAGCTACATAAGAATGGGTTTTTCAGACCCTTCAAATATGAACCTTATGGAACTTGTGAGTCTTGTTTACTTGGTAAAATGACCAAATTACCCTTCAACGGTAAAGGACAGCGTGCAGCGGAGACATTAGAACTCATACACTCTGATGTATGTGGACAAATGTCAGTCACCGCCAGAGGTGGATTCTCCTACTTCATTACCTTTATGGATGATCACTCGCGATATGGGTATGTGTACCTTATGCGGTACAAATCTGAAGCCTTTGATAAATTCAAAGACTTCAAAGCTAAAGTAGAAAACCAACTTAATAAAAGTATTAAGTTGCTAAGGTCTGACCGAGGTGGTGAATACTTAAGCAACAAATTTCAAGATTACTTGAGAGAAAATGACATTGTTTCCCAGTGGACTCCTTCGGGAACTCCACAGCATAATGGGGTCTCCGAAAGGAGAAATCAAACATTATTAGATATGGTTCGATCAATAATGCCAGACACGGATCCACCTCTTTCATTTCGGGGTCTTGCTTTAGAAACTGCGACACTACTACTAAACCAAGTTCCTTCCAAGACTGTTAGTCAAACACCATATGAGTTATGGTCTGGGAAACGTCCTAGTTTTAGTTATCTAAGAGTTTGGGGATGTGACACATATGTTAAGCTCACACAAACTAACAAATTGGATGATAAGGCAATTAAATGTAAGTTTGTAGGATATGCCTTGAACTCAAGAGCATACGTGTTCTACGTCCCAAATCAACAAATAACATTTGTCTCACGAAATGCTAAATTTCTAGAGAATGAATTCCTTCTCAAGAAATATAGTGGGAGTAGACTTGACCTCGATGAGGTACGAGAAGAACAAACTAACATAGAACTAAACCCCAGGCCCCTCAAAAAGGGCAGCGACAGAACATCCACAAGGTTATGAACTTAGAAGGTCTGGTAGGGAAAGATATGAGCCTGAAAGATATGGTTTCCATATTGATGAGGAATATGATTAAGTCATTGATAATGACGATCCCACCAGTTATGACGAAGCAATGCGTGACATTGATTCAGTCAAGTGGCTTGAGGCCATGAAATCCGAAATAGACTCTATATATCAGAATCAAGTCTGGGACTTAGTGGATTCAATAAAACCCAGAGGCTGGAAGTGGATTTACAAGCGTAAAACTGATGCAGAAGGCAACATCCAAACCTATAAGGCTAGGTTGGTGGCGAAAGGTTATAAAAAAATCCAAGGAATTGACTATGACGAAACTTTGTCGCATGTTGCAAAGATTAAGTCCATTCAAATTTTACTGGCACTAGCTGCACACTTTGATTTTTGAGATTTGGCATATGGATGTCAAAACAGCTATCCTTAATGGGAACCTCGTAAAGGAAGTCTATATGACAAAACCTGAGGGGTTTGCATCTAAGAATGATCATAATAAAGTATGCAAGCTTAAACGATTCATTTATGGACTCAAGCAAGCCTCCAGAAGTTGGAATATACGATTTGATGAGACAATCAAAGAATTTGACTTCATAAAAAATGTAGGTGAGCCTTGTGTTTACAGGAAAAGTAGTGGGAGTGCTGTTGTATTTCTTGTATTATATGTCGATGTCATATTAATCATCAGGAATGATATTCCCATGATGTAAGCCACCAAGCAATGATTATCTCATAATTTCTCCATGAAAGATTTGGGAGAAGCAGCCTACATCCTCGGCATTAAGATCTACCATAATAGATCTAAGAGGTTGTTAGGACTTTCTCAATCTACATACATAGATAAAGTTTTGAAAAGATTCAAAATGGAAGATTCAAAAAGAGGTAATTTACCTACTTGTCATGGAATCAAATTATCTAAGGAGCAATGTCCTTATACTCCTTCAAATATAGAGCGTATGAGTAGAATCCTTTATGCTTCAGCAATAGGATCGATCATGAACCCCATGCTATGTACAAGACCTGATGTCTCTTATGCTCTTAGCATACTGAGCAGGTATCAGGAAAATCCTGGTGAACAACACTGGGCAGCTATCAAAACAATCCTCAAGTATCTGAGAAGAACTAAGGATGTTTTTTTGACATACAGAGATTATTCTGAGATGAAGGTCATTGGTTACTGTGATGCGAGCTTTCAGACCGATATGGATGACATCAGATCGCAAACAGGATATCTGTTTACTTTGAATGAAGGAGTTATCAGTTGGAAAAGCTCAAAACAGTCATCTACAGCGGACTCCACCACTGAAGCCGAGTATATTACAGCATCTAAGATAGCTAAAGAAGCAGTCTGGATAAAGAAGTTCATCATAGAGCTGAAGTGCTTCCCGCGATAAAGAATGGCGTCACGATGTACTGTGGCAACACGGGCGCCATTGCTCAATCAATGGAACCAAGGTCCCACCAGAAATCCAAGCATGTACTCAGGCAATTTCATCTTATCAGGGAGATTGTTGAGAGAAAAGAAGTTATTATAGAGAAAATACCCACAGAAGATAATCTTGCAGATTCTCTGACTAAAGGGCTGACTCAACAAAAGCATGATAGGCACACCTGAGAGTATGGTGTCAACATTCATACTAGTTGGCTACAGTGGAAGTGGGAGATTGTTAGGGATACGCCCTATACCCAACTTATGGATGGGCTATATGTACATGTATTTGTAATATTTTCATTTATTAATAAAATGGCAATCTTTATTATATGTGTCTTACATAACTTATATGAATCATCAAACACTGTAACAAAGTCCTTGGAGTAATAAGATGATGGCTTCCACGCCTTATGAGAATCATTACTGTTAAACATTCATAGTAATAGTTTTGTGAATAATCTGGGCGTTCACAAAGCGGAGAGACTAGCATGATGATATGATTCGCCCTTAAGTGGCATAGCTGATCTCATAGGCTACTAGCGGAGATCCGTCCGCTTGGTGTATCGCATGGATGCATGAGTTGCTCGTGTCCATCGAACTGACCGCCGAAATTTTTCACATGGAGTGTTTATCCCATGTGTTTGTGAGAACTTTCATGTATCGATTGTATGACTAGTCCTTAGACTTGAGGTCTTTACAATCTTATGTGTGGATCAAATAACTTTGACTTTCTCCTTCCTCGGTTCAAAAGATCCAGTCATAAGGGTATGATTGGGTCATTTGTTGAAACATATGAAGTTTGAAAAGATACAACAGAGAATCGCTACTCTCTCGGATAATATTTCCTTATAAGATTAGTATTCTAGTTCGCGGGTTGATATGTGTGATCAGTGTTTGAGACTGTGGCCGCAGCGGAAGAATCATGTGAGATTCTTGGGTTAGCACGATTCATGACACTATCACCATCATACATTTGACTATATGGGTAGACACTTTCCATACCCTAGGTCAAACGGTGGGGATACAGTGAGGCGTGGGAACGTATCATATGTAAATCGCATAGAATGTGTATATATATCTTTCCTTCTCATTTAGGGGCCTTGGCATGTTGCTAGATGTCAACCTTGGTCATTGAAATCGAACGACCATCTGATTGGAGGATGATTTATGTTCGATTAAATTATCATGATTCATTTCATGTCCAACTGGAGGGGAACCCAACAGGTCACACACAACAAAGTCGAAATCCATGGTTAACAGTGCACAGTACAAATTTAACAGCATATATGATTGCTATAGGAATTGTTCATAAATGGTTCAATGTGTTTAATTATTGAACAGATCATTTATGAGGTTCCATACTGGCTTAGGGATTGGTGAATGACGATAGGGGCACTTTAGGAATTGGAATAAATAAAAAATAAATAAATAAATAAAAATGTGAATAGTAATTATTTTTATTTGTTTTGAATTCCAATTCGGCTCAAACTCTTATTAGGGTTTTATAATCTCATTAAACCACTAAATTAAGATCCAATGACTAAGATTAAATTAGCATTTATCCCACATCGGATTCTTAATTAACTTTGTTATCTTTGGAGCACCTATATAAACCCAAAGAATTCTTCACAAATTTTTTGCACCAAACCTTTCATATCTTGGGTTTATATAAGTGAGCAACTCTAAATTTAAGAGTAAGCCACTGATTTTGAGGATCCTTAAGTCTAATTGACTAGAGGAGCCTCGAGTTAAAAGTTTTGAGGTATTTTCCTAGGCTAGCACCAAAGGAAAAATACCCGTGCACTTAAGGCGTAGTCTTACCGTTGAGTTTTGGCTTTGGTGTGTGCATCTTTGGAGGCCACACACTTGGGTGGCTCTTTGGACTTGGAAGAGCTTGTAGATTGGAGGGAGGACTGGACGAGTCTTCGGTTAAAGTAAGTCTTTTTCTTTCTTTATTTTAATTAGAGTTCTTATGATAGTTAGCATGTTTAGGTTTATGTTCTTTGCATGTTTTATGAGTTATTATGCTTAGAATCTATAGTAACATGCCTAGGCTTGTGGAATAATAAAACAAAATGGGTCTTGGGCAAATGGATAGCGGCATCATAATTTGATTTATTAAATTTTCCGCTGCGCACTCGCAGCCGCTTCCCAACAATTATTTCCACGGCTAATCCAAATTTCATCTATCAAGTTCATAAGGATTTACCAAGATTATTCTGTTGTTGGCCAAGCAAATAAAATAAGAATCAAAGACCAGAGAATAATCAATAATCAATAACCACCTCAAAAGAATAAAAATATGCAAATAAATTAATTAAACATGCTTGGATCCATTACAATCCTAGATTTAATGAATTAGCTACTCATGATAAATAATAAACACAAGCTAATTATTATTACAAAGTAATAACTCATAAAAAATAAAGTTAGAGAGAAAAGAGAAGAAAGAAACTCTCGTTTGCAGTCTTCAGCTTCAAACTCCAACTCTTATTGATGCATTCGTTCTTGCCTTACTTTAGGCGTTCTTCCTTGCTCTGAAGGCTTCAAAATATGTTATGGGGCTTGATAATAGGTTTAGGGACAAACTTATGCTTATATAGGAGGTCATAGGGGTATTTCTTGCTCAAACATCGGATACAGAGCGGATCTGGGGGTGAATATGTCATGTTGCGATGCGCGTTTGCGCGTTGCGACTTTCCTCACCAACTTTAGCATGTTAGGGATATGCCCTATACCCAACTTATGGATGGGCTATATATACATGTATTTGTAATATTTTCATTAATGAATAAAATGGCAATCTTTATTATACGTGTCTTACATAACTTATATGAATCATCAACAATGTAATAAAGCCCTTGGAGAAATAAGACGATGGCTTCCACGCCTTATGAGAATCATTACTCTTAAATGTTCCTATTCATAGTTTTGTGAATAATCTGGGCGTTCACAAAGCGGAGAGACTAGAATGATGATATGATTCGCCCTTAAGTGGGGTAGCCGATCTCATAGGCTACTAGCGGAGATCCGTCCACTTGGTGTATCACATGGATGCATGAGTTGCTCGTGTCCATCGAACTGACTACTGAAAGTTTTCATATGGAGTGTTTATCCCATGTGTCTGTGAGAACTTTCATCTATCGATTATATGACTAGTCCTTAGACTTGAGGTCTTTACAATCTTATGTGTGGATCAAATAACTTTGACATTCTCATTTCCCGGTACAAAAGATCCAATCATAAGGGTATGATTGTGTCATTTGTTGAAACACATGAAGTTTGTAAAGATACAACAGAGAATCACCACTCTCTCGGATAATATTTTCTTATAAGAGTAGTATCCCAGTTCGCGGGTTGATATGTGTGATTAGTACTTGAGACTATGGCCACAGCGGAAGAATCGTGTGAGATTCTTGGGTTAGCATGATTCATGACACTATCAACATCATACCTTTGACCATATGGGTAGATACTTTCCGTACCCTAGGTCAATAGGTGGGGATACAGTGAGGCGATGAACCGTATCATATGTAAATCGCATACATAATGGGTATTTATATCTTTCCTTCTCATTTTGGGGCCTTGGCACGTTGCTAGATGTCAACCTTGGTCATTGAAATTGAACGACCATCTGATCGGAGGATAATTTATGTTCGATTAAATTATCATGATTCATTTCATGTCCAACTTGAGGGGAACCCAAAAGTTCACACACAATAAAATCTAAATCAATGGTAAACAGTGCACATTACATATTTAATAGCATATATGTGTTGGAGTTCTACGGTCCCGAGGATCGAATAATAAGCAATGAAATACATGTGAATACAATCGAGGAAGTCGCGGAATGCTTACATCAATCGGTTGAGCGTTGCGGCGATGAACAAAAAAACAACTTTCTGCCCACTTGAAGTCACGGCAGTGAGCTGCTGGATGTCCTCCATTTTCGGCCATCTTGGTCCTCCTCCAAGCTCCAAGCTTTGTCATGGTGATTCCAAGCTCATGGATGGACTTCCCTATCACCTTCGCATGTCTCTCAGAGTACTAGCTCTTGATGTTTTTGCCACAAAAACACCACACTTTGCTTCCCTTAGCTCTCGGTTTTGCCCAGCAAAAACAGAACAAAAACAGCCCCTCCATGGGCGTGAGAGAGATGAAGAGTTGTGAGAGAGAGAGAGTTGTGTATTTGCTTAATTCATTTCCAAAATTAATTAAACATATACCACCTTTTTGATTTTCAAAAAGTCAAGCCTTAAATGCTTGCCAACTACCACCATCAATCCATCAATCAATCAAATCAAGTGACAAGTTGTCACATCACTCAAAGTGACTAATGATTTGTCGCTTGATTTGACTTGTGTGCCGCACTCGAATTCGAAATGCGAATGTGCTCGCAAACAATCCCGGGCTCGGGTTTGCTAATTCCAAATTAACGAATTTTCCATTGCGACGTAATTAAATGATTATGCCTAGCGAAATCACTATTCACGTCGCTAACGAATTAATTCTAAATTAATTCGTTTGCCCGTATTAAAATCTAATTTTAATTCCGCGACGAAATCCAATTTCGTATAATATATCGAATATATTATTTTATCGATTAATTCCAAATTAATCGTTCTCTCTCTTTAAATGATATTTTATCCAAGATAAAATATCTCTGCAATTAATCCCAAATTAATTTTCTATCTCTTCTCATTAATCCCAGATTAATAAAGTGTGAGTCATACGTCATCGGTGAATCTTCGGGAAGCGACCCATGAGATCACCGGATATGTTGGCAGTAAATCGGGTTGTCGGACTATCCGAAAACGTAAGTACCTAGTACTACGTTTGTACCGATTTACAAGATAAGGTTGGCTTTTAGCAAAGCGCCATGCCTACCCAATTCTCCAGAAATATCCTTACAGGAATATAAGATCTGTATCAGGCGTAGTATACGTAGTATTGCGTATTTCAATCCAGTATCGGATGATCACATGCAAGGCCTGGGGCTGGTTCAGTGTCTGCCCCGTACGAAGCATATATCGGATTACGAGCAACTAGTCTCTTTATTATAGGATAATCATGACCAAGTCATATTATCCAGATGGTTGCAACCCTTTAGAGAACCAGTTATATATGCCTGCGCGATCATCATCTCCATATGACTGGAGTGACACTTCCGTCTTGACATCACACCCAACACACTACGATTCTCAATATACCCAGCATAGGCGTACACAAAACCTATTAAAGCACTGGACGACCAAAACCAAAGTATATTGATTGTCGCAAGTATTAGCGGTGCAAGTCTCAGGTTAAGACCAAATACACCTACCCTGATTTCGGACTTCCATAGAAACATATTCATACTACCAATGGAATTCCGAGGGGGTCTATCCAGAGCGAAGCTGTTTCCTGTTCCATCGGTAAAACACAACCTCCTATTACACTTGTATGAGTATCATATACCCAAATATATGAGAACTATGTCGTTGTGCCCTCACAACGCGCACACGTGTAATACTAGTCTTTTACGCATTTATCGATGTCCAATCTCGATAATACTATGACTATGGATATTTAATGATTTATCCTTCGTGGACTGATACTGTCTCATATCATTCTCAATCCATGAACAAATCATAAGGACCTCCTATCATTTATACATCTTGGTGATCTAATCACAAATGATAAGAGTGCAATCTCCTTTGTCACATAGTTAATTTGTGCAACAACACCATGATCTGTACAAATAGTGACGCTATGGGTCATAATTGTCCAACAATATGATTGCTGTAGGAATTGTTCATAAATGGTTCAATATGTTTAATTATTGAACAGATCATTTATGAGGTTCCATAGTGGCTTAGAGATTAGTGAATGACGATAGGGGCACTTTGGGAATTGGAATAAAAAAATAATAAAAAATACTATTCACGTGAATAATACCGTGTGAATAGTGAAATTTATTATGTTATTTTTGTTATTTGTTTTGAATTCCAATTCGGCCCAAACCCTTATTAGGGTTTTATAATCTTATTAAACCACTAAATTAAGATCCAATGGCTAAGATTAAATTGGCTTTTATCACACATTGGATTCTTAATTAATTTTGTTATCTTTGGAGCACTATATAAACCCAAAGAATTCTTCACAAATTTGTGCCCCAAACCTTTCAAATCTTGGGTTTATATAAGTGAGCAAATCTAAAGTTTTAAGAGTAAGTCACTGATTTTGAGGATCCTTAAGTCTAATTGACTAGAGGAACCTCGAGTTAAAAGTTTTGAGGTATTTTCCTAGGCTAGCACCAAGGGCACAATACTCGTGCACTCAAGACGTAGTCTTGCCATTGAGTTTTGGCTTTGGTGTGTGCATCTTTGGAGGCCACACACTTGGGTGGCTCTTTGGAACATGGAAGAGCTTGTTGAGTTCGAGAAAAGCTTGTAGATTGGAGGGAGGACTGAAGGAGTCTACGGTTCAAGTAAGTCTTTTTCTTTCTTTATTTTAATTAGAGTTCTTATGATAGTTAGCATGTTTAGGTTTATGTTCTTTGCATATTTTTTGAGTTTTATTCTTAGAATATATAGTAACATGCCTAGGCTTGTAGAATAATCAAAACAAATGGGTCTTGGGCAAAGGGAAAGCGGCATCATAATTTTAATTATTTATTTTTCCACTGCGCACTCGCGGCTGCTTCCCAACAGTGGTATCAGCGCACTGTTTTTCTTTTGATTAGTTCTCACTCATTTGAACTAGAAATTGGGTGTTTAAAAGCTCGTTGGAAAGCTAACACCCTGAACTTAATTTTAGGCACAGGTTTTGCATGATTTGGTTAAGATTTGAATTGTGAAATTGCATTTAAATTCACGCGTCTGCAGAAAAACGTGAATAGCGTCATGATGTACTATGGCAACACGGGCGCCATTGCTCAATCAATGGAACCAAGGTCCCACCAGAAATCCAAGCATGTACTCAGGCGATTTCATCTCATCAAGGAGATTTTTGAGAGAAAAGAAGTTATTATAGAGAAAATACCCACAGAAGATAATCTTGCAGATTCTCTGACTAAAGGGCTGACTCAACAAAAGCATGATAGTTACACCCGAGAGTATGGTGTCCAGATTCATACTAGTTGGCTACAGTGCAAGTGGGATATTGTTAGGGATATGCCCTATCCTCATTTCTTGATGTATTCGGCCAAGGCTAGTTATGTTGAAGAAGATGAACAAGCTCCAAGCTTCCAAAGGATTCCAAGCTCTAAGTTTCGGTTTCCCTATCACCTTGTATTGATCCCTTGAATATGCTAGCAAGTTAGGAAGAAAAACAATTCTTCTTTCACCTTGGAGAGGCTCACGGCAATGAGAAGAGAGGGAGAGAGTTTTAGCTATTTTGTGTTTTATTTTCTTAAAACAATAATGCAAAACCAATTACCAAATATTTGGTATATCCTTTGAAAAAGTCAACCAAGATTTTGGCTCCAAAATTGCATTAAATGTCCACACCAACTTCTATCATGAATAGTGACTGCATGTCAATCACCAAAAAGGTGACTTGACATCTATCACTAAAATGACAAGTGATGTGACTCGCGATGTGACTTGTGGGCCCCACTTTAATTCAAAATCGAAGTGGGCCCGCAAACATATTTTGGGCTCGGGTTCGTTAATTCCGAATTAACGAATTTTCCGTTGCGACGTAATTAAATCAAATTCAATTAAATAATTATGTCTAGCAAAATTATTATTCACGTCGCTAGCGAATTAATTCTAAATCAATTCGTTAATCCGAATTAAAATCCAATTTTAATTCCGCGTCGAAATCTAATTTCGTATAATATATCGAATATATTATTTTATCAATTAATTCCAAATTAATCGTTCTCTCTCTTCAAATAGTACTTTATCCCAGATAAAGTCTCTCCGCTATTAATCCCAGATTAATAAAGTTCGAATCATACATCATCGGTGAATCTTCGAGAAGCGACCAAATAAATCTCTGGATATGTTGGCAGTAAATCCGGTCGTCGGACTATCCGAACACGTACGTACCTAGTACTACATTCTTACCGATTTTGGACTTCCATAGACACATAGTCATACTACCAATGGAATTCCGAGGGGGTCTATCCAGAGCGAAGCTGTTTCCCATACCATCGGTAAAACACAACCTCCTATTACACTTGCATGAGTATCCTATACCCAAATATATGAGAACTATGCCGTTGTGCCCTCATAACGCGCACAAGTGTAATACTAGTCTTTTACGCATTTATCGATGTCCAATCTCGATAATACTCTGACTAGGGATATTTAATGATTTATCCTTCGTGGACTGATACTTTCTTATATCATTCTCAATCCAAGAACAAATCATAAGGACCTCCTATCATTTATACATCTTGGAGATCTAACCACAAATGATAAGAGTGCAATCTCCTTTGTCACATAGTTAATTTGTACAACAACACCATGATCTGTAAAAATAGTGACGCTATGGGTCATAATTGTCCAACAATCTCCCACTTGGCCTATAGCCAGTCACTCGAGTGTCTTACACCCGAACTATGTACAGTTGGCTCAAATTGCTGAGAAAAGCTTTCGTCATCGGATTTGCATGATTATCATTTGATGCAATTTATTCGATCATCACATCGCCACGATGTATGATTCGAACAAATCAGATGAATATCAAAGTATATATCTGGATCGTTGATGAGACCGTTAATTCTTTAGCCTGTGCTGAGGCCTAGCTCAGCTGCTAACATAACTATATCTAATCTAATTAGATTTATTATCGACCCAGAAGGCTTCTATTGCTGCCTCAGCTGCAGCAATAACCCATATTTTTTGTTTATTCGGTAACAATATCTTGTTTGGAAGATTTCCAGCTCACTGTTCCGTTATTCAAAACTGTATAGTACCGTTTGCGACTTATAATTGTCTTTATCGGTTAGGTAACTTGTAGCAGTGATCCCAGTCACTTCAAGTTCTCCATCTCCATAGTATAAGACATCATCCTTAGATCTCTCAGATACTAATGGATGTTCTTAATATCAATCCTGTGACCATCACTTGGATTGGCCTGATTGTGAATCCATATGCTCAAAGCGTATAATACACCAGATAGCGTACATTTTTCAATGTACGGATTCTCGGAGAATTTTCATGAAAGCCAAGCTTTCACCGATTGTATTATGGGAATATCATTTCCAAGAAATGACATATTATCATTATTTATAGGACAGCCACTGTCAATGCGCTCCCACTAACCTCCTTATATACACAAGAATCATTTTCGTTTTGAATTAAATCATAAACCATTATGATTACATCAAAACGATAATTCCAAGAACCTAATGCTTGCTTCAATCCATACATGGATCGAATAACCTGCAAACCTTGTTTGCTAGTTTTGGTACGAAAAAAACGACATGATGTTGTAAACATCCTCCAAAAGGTTTCCTTTTCAGGAAAGCGATTTTCCCGTTAAGCTGACATATTTCATAAATGAAACATGCAGCATTAGCAAGCATTATCCAAATGGATTTACCGTGGCAACAGGTAAAAGGTTTCTTCGTAATCAACACAATGTTGATAATAATACCTTTCCACTAAAAGCCTAGCTTAATACGTTGGTATGTTGCCATCCATGTATGTCTTCCTTGAAGACTTATATTGTACCTATAGGCACAATGCCTTGCGGTACAACAACTAGTGTCCAAACATAGTTGATATACATGGAATCCATTCCGGACTCATGGCACTTTACCATAATAGGGAGTTGATACCTTGTATCGATTCCTCATACGTAGTCAGTTGGTATTCCTCAATAAGATTGACATCTTTATGAGGTGAGATCAGAAACCCATACCCCAGGTTGTTTTCTCACTCTCTCCGACATACGCGGTTCTTACGTATTCGAAGATTAATGGTACAGTTTCATCCTTGATGAACTGTTTGTGTTCCATTAAGGACTTGGTGCCTTGAACAGTATTACTGCGATTTTCATCGAGTTTTACTATCCTCCCACTTACCACTGCATATAGGTATTCCTCTTAGGAAAACCGCATGGTGAGCAACAATTAAATTGTTCTCTTGTGAGATGTATAAATACTATACTTTGGCATCCCTAGGATAACCTACAATTGGCACTTATCTAATTTGGGTTTTAGTTTGGTATCATCCAAACGTATGCTCAGCATTCCCAACTATTCAGGAATGAGAAACCCGGTTTCTTTCCTGTTCATATCTAATATGAAATCTGTCAAACAGATTTTTATGGAACCTTATTCAAAATAAGTTCTGCACTGTTTATGCGTATCCGTTGAAGGAAATGGTAGCTTAGAGCGACTCATGATTAACCTTATCATGTCTAATAAAATTAGGTTTCTCAGTTCGGACACACCGTCAAAATGACGTGTTCCGGGAGGAGTCCTCATTGAAAGAATATTTTACTCTTTCAACTATATTAGAAACTTATTGCTTAATTATTTTCCACTACGGTCTTACCGTGACGGTATAATACTATAGCCGATCTGTTTGTCTATTTCGTGTCAAAACTCTAAAAGTTTCTGATTTGTGTTTCAATAGAAACACATAGCCATAACGCGATGCCACATCCTTAAAGGTCACGAAATATTCATATCCACCTCTAGCCTAGCTAGACATGGGCCTACTTGCTTCACTATGAACTAGGGCTTACAGATCGGTGGCATTTACACTTTTACCAAGTAAATGTTTTATAGGTACTTTGCCCAATAAACTAGATTCGTAGACTTTATTTGAATGGAATCAAATCAGTCCGAGTACCCACTCTTCAAAAGTGTGGATATACGAGTCTTTGTTTTAATTGTGTCCCAGACAACAATGCCACAAATTAGTTTCTTCTAATCAAATCAGTTCGAGCTATTAGTTTGTCATGTTGTATGTTTGAGATTTATTTATATTCAAAATATAAATGCTGTCATTCACATCTAATGTGTTTATCTCAATATCATCTTTATAAAATAAAACACTTTAGTGTTCTAGGATATAAAGGTACATCCGTAACAGATTAAACATTGACATAGAGATAATGTATCTATTCAAACTAGTTACTTTATAACAGTTTCCTAATTTAAGTACATACCCGAGGGTAGTTCCTAAACTTAGGTATCTACGGTTAAAACAGCGACTTTCGTCCCGTTTCCGATTCGCAGATTAATCTCGATTGAAGTCAGTATCCTGCTCATAGCAGATTCTGAACATCAATACATATTTATGTACCACACTAAGTATTTAAAATCCAATTTCAATACTAGTAGTGAACATTTTTATGATAAACATATTTGAAGTCAGAGCCTTGCCCGTTCTTCAATTCCTTCATGTCTGCTTTGTCCAAACGGCAGTCACGCTTCCGCGATCCCGTTTACCACAATTTAGGCAGATATTTTGGGATATGTCCTTAATCTTCCTAGAAGATTATAATGATTTTGCCTTTGCCCTTTTCAATACTCCAGAAGCCTTTGGCCTAGCCTCGGCTTACTAGAATATCGAAGTAAGGTGCGCCTTGTGCTACTTGCTATATTGCAAACTTTGACTTTGTCTCATTGAGAATAGTCATTAACCCTCCAAGAGTTATCAATTGCAATTTAGTCTTGTAAGATCTATAAAGATCCTTCAATTTCCATTATCATACTTTAAGGATCTAATCCTTAGTTCTGATTAAGAAATTAAGGAGTCTATTTGGCAAGCTTAATGGATTAAGCACTAAAGTTATCATCACATGAATCTTCCAAAGTCCATGCTCTTTTATTTTCTTAACTCCGGGCTTAGGCCTAATATGTTATTTTATCAAATAAAGTAACTTATTATTTTCCAGGACTATCTTGAATTTATTCCCAATTTGAAAATTAAACCATTTAAATACATTTTCCCTAGGATTATGTTTTAAATGTCAATCTTTCAATTTTATCTTGATTCTAATAGTCCAACTATTTAATCAACGATTTCAGGTACTTTTAAATATAATGATTATTATAGTCCAACTATATTAATCAACTATACTTTTAATTTGTTTGAATACAGTCCAACTGTTAATTAAAACAACGATTTAAATATTAGTCCAACTAACATTTAATTTATTTGACGAAATATTTGTAATTGAGCGCGTATGGCAAGGTATTAAACGAATATTGCAAATTTAATACTTGCCTCCCACTATTTTTCGGCGAGACTCTAACCCTCTGTCGAGTACTCGGGAAACCGTGTTTCCTAGTGGGCTAGGATCCCGTTAAATATCACACAATCTTGACTTTGGCTAACAAATTGTATGATAATTAACTAGGTAGATCTCTAAGATCAATTGGATCCAATCCAATTCCTAGATCCAGTAGGAGGACATCCAAGTCCGAAACATATATCTTATATATGCCAATATATCCAATATATTGACTAACCTTTTTCCTCTGAATCAACTAAGCCTTGGCTTTGGCACAACAAACTTAATGATCCCAGTCTGGCGCGACCCATTGACCATGGAAAGCTTCGTAATCAATGTCGATGGACAAGAAGCGGTCTTGACTTTGGCCAACAAACCACAACTTGGACAAGACACCAATATGGAACAAAGCCTTCGTGATTCAAACACATCCTTGACGGACAAAGGTCTTGACTTTGGTCAACAAACCAATGCCAGTCTTAGATCTTGAGTAAGAATCACTCAATGGAAGGAAAAATGCTTAATATTTTGCGAGGGTTTTTCGCGTGCAAATTGGCAACCAATTTATTATCTTTGTTAAGGTCTCATCACCATACACCTTTAAACATGCACTCTAAATACATAATAAAGCTTGTATAAACAAATAATAATGATATGTGAATGAATACTTAACACATTGATCCTAGATCAAATCTCTCTCTTTCCTCTCTCCCGCTAGCACAAGTAATGCTTCTACCCATTACACTACACTTCTAAAGAAACCTCATTTACATTGAGGGGAATAGGTGAGAAGAGAATACAAAGAGTAAGGAGGTAATAAGGCTGGACACGCAGGTCTAATTAATAAATTCCAAATTTATTACAACAATTTCTAAAATTGCCCCACCCATCTAATATCCATCCGATATACATTATTCATGCATCGCAACCATGTATTCACACAAGCATGTTATCAATCAATCTAATCAAATTAATTAATCTGATAATTAATGACCATCCAATGTTCAAACAACGATTTGATTTTGCGCGAGTCAAACTAGTTTTGCGAATAAGTACTCAAAGTACGAATTCTCGAATTAAATTAAACTACATAATTAAATCCAATTTAATATGTATTTAATACTAATTCACTATTTAATTCCAAATTAAATATTACACTTTATTAATAAACCTTTACGACTTAAATTCCAAATTTAATCGCTACGGGTCTCAAAGCCCGATTAACGTCCAACGTCAATTTAATTAAAGTCCAATGGGCTTTTAATTAATTTTTTAAGGCGTGGAATTTTGGTCAACTTGGGTCAAACCCAATAACCAAAGTCCAATCAAGGAATTACCCCATAAGCCTAGAAATCAATTTAGGCCCATTAGGCCCAATTAAACTTTAAAGGTCCATTAGTCGCATTTGGGATTTATGGAAGCGGTTTTGGGCCCAATTGGATCCAACCAATTTAGCCTAAACCTAACTTTGTACAACCAAGCCCAATAAGCCCATTTACAACATTACAAGCCCAATTTTACAAAATAGGCCCAACATAATTAAATCACAAAAATCCAATTTCACAATTTAATTACATAAAGTGTATAACATAATTAATCATATTCTTTTATGAACTCATCAAAATGTTGGTTCCAAGAACGCGAAGCTTGCTTCAGTCCTACCCAATTCTCCAGAAATATTCTTAATGGAGAATACAAAGAGTAAGGAGGTAATAAGGCTGGACACGCAGGTCCAATTAATAAATTCCAAATTTATTACAACAATTTCTAAAATTGCCCCACCCATCTAATATCCATCTGATATACATTATTCATGCATCACAACCATGTATTCACACAAGCATGTTATCAATCAATCTAATCAAATTAATTAATCTGATAATTAATGACCATTCAATGTTCAAACAACGATTTGATTTTGCGTGAGTCAAACTCGTTTTGCAAATAAATACTCAAAGTACGAATTCTCGAATTAAATTAAACTACATAATTAAATCCAATTTAATATGTATTTAATATTAATTCACTATTTAATTCCAAATTAAATATTACACTTTATTAATAAACCTTTACGACTTAAATTCCAAATTTAATCGCTACGGGTCTCAAAGCCCGATTAACGTCCAACTTTGATTTAATTAAAGTCCAATGGGCTTTTAATTAATTTCTTTAGGCGTGGACTTTTGGTCAACTTGGGTCAAACCCAAAAACCAAAGTCCAATCAAGGAATTACCCTATAAGCCTAAAAATCAATTTAGGCCCATTAGGCCCAATTAAACTTTAAAGGTCCATTAGTCGCATTTGGGCTTTATGTAAGCGGTTTTGGGCCCAATTGGATCCAACCAATTTAGCCTAAACCTAACTTTGTACAACCAAGCCCAATAAGCCCATTTACAACATTACAAGCCCAATTTTACAAAATAGGCCCAACATAATTAAATCACAAAAATCCAATTTCACAATTTAATTACATAAAGTGTATAACATAATTAATCACCCAAATGAACATTTCTAAAACATCAATTTACACAATTAATTATGCTCTTTAACATTAAATCATGTCCAACACAATTTAACAAAAATCAAACGCAATTGTACATGCTATAACTCTGGGCTTTTAGGGATAATTTTTGTCCAATTCGAATTTAATCCAATCAAATCCAATTAAACATTAAATCAATATCCCCAACATAATTATAACTCATCCAATGAATCAAAATCAAAAAATACCAAGACATTTAGGGTTCAAGGTGATTCGGCCAAGCCTCACAATTTGGGGAAAATTGTTCCAAATAAAATTTCATGAAATTGATCCAATCAATATTCAATTAAACATCATTTAAACATATTCAATCAAACAATTTAACTAAATCATGCTCAAAATCAATTTACCCAAATTTTAACCCTAAGTCAAATTTCATGCTTTTACTCCGCTCTGATACCATTGTTGGAGTTCTACGGTCCCGAGGATCGAATAATAAGTAATGAAATACATGTGAATACAATCGAGGAAGTCACAGAATACTTACATCGATCGGTTGAGCGTTGCGGCGACGAACAAAAAAACAACTTTATGCCCACTGGAAGTCACGACAGTGAGCTGCTGGATGTCCTCAATTTTCGGTCATCTTGGTCCTCCTCCAAGCTCCAAGCTTTGTCATGGTGATTCCAAGCTCATGGGTGGACTTCCTTATCACCTTCGCATGTCTCTCGGAGTGCTAGCTCTTGATGTTTTTGCCACAAAACACCACACTTTGCTTCCCTTAGCTCTCGGTTTTGCCCAGCAAAAACAGAACAAAAACAGCCCCTCCATGGGCGTGAGAGAGATGAAGAGTTGTAAGAGAGAGAGAGTTGTGTATTTGCTTAATTGATTTCCAAAATTAATTAAACATATACCACCTTTTTTGATTTTCTAAAAGTCAAGCCTTAAATGCTTGCCAACTACCACCATCAATCCATCAATCAATCAAATCAAGTGACAAGTTGTCACATCACTCAAAGTGACTAATGATTTGACGCTTGATGTGACTAATGATTTGTCGCTTGATTTGACTTGCGTGCCGCACACGAATTCGAAATGTGAATGTGCTCGCAAATAATCTCGGGCTCGGGTTGGCTAATTCCAAATTAACGAATTTTCTGTTGCGACGTAATTAAATGATTATGCATAGCGAAATCACTATTCACGTCGCTAACGAATTAATTCTAAATTAATTCGTTCGCCCAAATTAAAATCTAATTTTAATTCCGCGTCGAAATCCAATTTCGTATAAATATATCGAATATATTATTTTATCGATTAATTCCAAATTAATCCTTCTCTCTCTTTAAATGATATTTTATCCCAGATAAAATATCTCCGTAATTAATCACAGATTAATTTTCTCTCTCTTCTCATTAATCCCAGATTAATAAAGTGCGAGTCATACGTCATCGGTGAATCTTCGGGAAGCGACCCATGAGATCCCCGGATATGTTGGCAGTAAATCGGGTCGTCGGACTATCCGAACACGTAAGTACCTAGTACTACATTTGTACCGATTTACAAGACAAGGTTGGCTTCTAGTAAAGCGCCATGCCTACCCAATTCTCCAGAAATATCCTTACAGGAATATAAGATCTATATCAGGCGTAGTATACGTAGTATTGCGTATTTTGATCCAGTATCGTATGATCACATGCAAGGCCTGGGGCTGGTTCAGTGTCTGCCTTGTACGAAGCATATATCGGATTACGAGCAACTAGTCTCTTTATTATCGGATAATCATGACCAAGTCATATTATCCCGATGGTTGCAACCCTTTAGAGAACCAGTTCTGTATCCCTGCGCGATCATCATCTCCATATGACTAGAGTGACACTTCCGTATTGACATCACACCCAACACACTACGATTCTCAATATACCCAGCAGAGGCATACACAGAACCTGTTAAAGCCCTGGACGACCAAAACCAAAGTATATTGATTGTCGTAAGTATTAGCGGTGCAAGTCTCAGGTTAAGACAAAATACACCTACCCTGATTTCGGACTTTCATAGACACATATTCATGCTACCAATGGAATTCCGATGGGGTCTATCCAGAGCGAAGCTGTTTCCCGTTCCATCGGTAAAACACAACCTCCTATTACACTTGCATGAGTATCATATACCCAAATCTATGAGAACTATTCTGTTGTGCCCTCACAAAGCGCACTAGTGTAATACTAGTCTTTTACGCATTTATCGATGTCATATCTCGATAATACTCTGACTAGGGATATTTAATGATTTATCCTTCGTGAACTGATACTGTCTCATATCATTCTCAATTCAGGAACAAATCATAAGGACCTTTTATCATTTATACATCTTAGTGATCTAATCACAAATGATAAGAGTGCAATCTACTTTGTCACATAGTTAATTTGTACAACAACACCATGATCTGTACAAATAGTGACACTATGGGTCATAATTGTCCAACAATATGATTGCTGTAGGAATTGTTCATAAATGGTTCAATTTGTTTAATTATTGAACAGATCATTTATGAGGTTCCATAGTGGCTTAGGGATTAGTGAATGACGATAGGGGCACTTTGTGAATTGGAATAAAAAATAATAAAAAATACTATTCACGTGAATAGTACTGTGTGAATAGTGAAATTTATTTTGTTATTTTTGTTATTTGTTTTGAATTCCAATTCGACCCAAACTCTTATTAGGGTTTTTTAATCTTATTAAACCACTAAATTAAGATTCAATGGCTAAGATTAATTTGTCTTTTATCCCACATTGGATTCTTAATTAATTTTGTTGTCTTTGGAGCACTATATAAACCCAAAGAATTCTTCACAAATTTGTGCACCAAACCTTTCAAATCTTGGGTTTATATAAGTGAGAAACTCTAAAGTTTTAAGAGTAAGTCACTGATTTTGAGGATCCCTAAGTCTAATTGACTAGAGGAACCTCGAGTTAAAAGTTTTGAGGTATTTTCCTAGGCTAGCACCAAGGGCAAAATACCCGTGCACTTAAGGCGTAGTCTTGCCGTTGAGTTTTGGCTTTGGTGTGTGCATATTTGGAGGCCACACACTTGGGTGGCTATTTGGAACGTGGAAGAGCTTGTTGAGTTCGAGAAAAGCTTGTAGATTGGAGGGAGGACTGAAGGAGTTTACGGTTCAAGTAAGTCTTTTTCTTTCTTTATTTTAATTAGAGTTCTTATGATAGTTAGCATGTTTAGGTTTATGTTCTTTGCATGTTTTATGAGTTTTATGCTTAGAATATATAGTAACATGCCTAGGCTTGTAGAATAATAAAAACAAATGGGTCTTGGGCAAAGGGAAAACGGCATCATAATTTTAATTATTTATTTTTCCACTGCGCACTCGCGGCTGCTTCCCAACAGTGATATCAGCGCACCGTTTTTTCTTTTGATTAGTTCTCACTCATTTGAACTCGAAATTGGGTGTTTAAAAGCTCGTTGGAAAGCTAACATCCTGAACTTAATTTTAGGCACAAGTTGTGCATGATTTGGTTAAGATTTGAATTGTGAAATTGCATTTAAATTCACGCATCTGCAGAAAAACGTGAATAGCGTCACGATGTACTGTAACAACACGGGTGCCATTGCTCAATCAAAGGAACCAATTTCCCACCAGAAATCCAAGCATGTATTCAGGCGATTTCATCTCATCAAGGAGATTTTTGAGAGAAAATGAGTTATTATAGAGAAAATACCCACAGAAGATAATCTTGCAGATTCTCTGACTAAAGGGCTGACTCAACAAAAGCATGATAGGCACACCCAAGAGTATGGTGTCCAGATTCATACTAGTTGGCTACAGTGCAAGTGGGATATTGTTAGGGATATGCCCTATCCTCTTTTCTTGATGTATTCGGCCAAGGCTAGTTATGTTGAAGAAGATGAACAAGCTCCAAGCTTCCAAAGGATTCCAAGCTCTAAGTTTCGGTTTCCCTATCACCTTGTATTGATCCCTTGAATGTGATAGCAAGTTAGGAAGAAAAACAATTCTTCTTTCACCTTGGAGAGGCTCACGGCAATGAGAAGAGAGGGAGAGAGTTTTAGCTATTTTTTGTTTTGTTTTCTTAAAACAATAATGCAAAACCAATTACCAAATATTTGGTATATCCTTTGAAAAAGTCAACCAAAATTTTGGCTCCAAAATTGCATTAAATGTCCACACCAACTTCTATCATAAATAGTGACTGCATGTCACTCACGAAAAAGGTGACTTGACATCTATCACTAAAGTGACAAGTGATGTGACTCGCGATGTGACTTGTGGGCTCCACTTTAATTCAAAATCGAAGTGGGCCCGCAAACACATTTCGGGCTCGGGTTCGTTAATTCCAAATTAACGAATTTTTCGTTGCGACGTAATTAAATCAAATTCAATTAAATAATTATACCTAGCAAAATTACTATTCACGTCGCTAGCGAATTAATTCTAAATCAATTCGTTAATCCGAATTAAAATCCAATTTTAATTCCGTGTTGAAATCTAATTTCGTATAATATATCGAATATATTATTTTATCAATTAATTCCAAATTAATCGTTCTCTCTCTTCAAATAGTAATTTATCCCAGATAAAGTCTCTCCGCTATTAATCCCAGATTAATAAAGTTCGAATCATACATCATCGGTGAATCTTCGGGAAGCGACCCATTAGATCCCTGGATATGTTGGCAGTAAATACGATCTTCGGACTATCCGAACACGTACGTACCTAGTACTACATTCTTACCGATTTACGAGACAAGGTTGGCTTCTAGCAAAACGCCATGCCTACCCAATTCTCCAGAAATATTCTTAATGGAATATATAATCTATGTCAGGCGTAGTATACATAGTATTGCGTATCTCGATCCAGTATCAGATGTCACATGCAAGGCCTGAGGCTGGAATTGTGTCTGCCCCATACGAAGCATATATCGGATCACTAGCAACTAGTCTCTTTATAATCGGATAATCATGACCTAGTCATATTATCCCGATGGTTGCAACCCTTTAGAGAACCAGTTATGTATCTCTGTTTGACCATCATCTCCATATGACTGAAGTGATACTTCTGTCTTGACATCACACCCAATACACTACGATTCTCAATAAACCCAGAAGAGGCGTACACAGAACCTGTTAAAGTCCTGGACGACCAAAACCAAAGCGTATTGATTGTCACAAGTACTACCGATGCAAGGCTCAGGTTAAGACCAAATACACCTACCCTGATGCGGACTCCCATAGACACATAGTCATACTACCAATGAGATTCCGAGGGGTCTATCCAGAGCGAAGCTGTTTCTATACCATCGGTAAACACAACCTCCTACCACACTTGCATAAGTATCCAATACTTAAATATATGAAAACTATGTTGTTACTCTTCCATAACAAGCACAAGTGTGATATTAGTCTATTCCGCATTATCGATGTCCAGTCTCGATAATACTACGACTGGGGATATTTAATGATTAAATGGCCGTGGATTTATACTGTCTCATATCATCTCAATCCGAAACTAATCATAAGAACTTTCATCATTCACACATTTAAGTAATCAAATTACGAAATGATAAAAGGCAATTTCCTTTGCTACATAATTAATTTGTACAAAAACACAATGTCTTTTACAAATAGTGACGCTACGGGTCATAATTGTCCAACAATCTCCCACTTGGCCTATAGCTAGTCACTCAAGCATCTAACACCTGAACTATGTACATGTCGCTCAAACTTTTGCTGAGGAATAGCTTTTGTCAGCGGATCTGCAATGTTGTCATCTTATGCGACCTTCTCGATCTTCACATCGCCACGATGTATAATTTCACGAATCAAATGGAAACGTTGAAGAACATGCTTGGATCGTTGATGAGACCGCGGTTCTTTAGCCTACGCTATAGCCCCGTTATTGTCACAATACAATGGAACGAGCTCATCTGCTAACAGAACTACTCCTAATCCAATTACGAATTTTCGGATCCAAACTGCTTCCTTTGCTGCTTCAGCTGCAGCGATATACTCCGCTTCTGTTGTTGAATAGGCAACAGTCTCTTGCTTGGATTTCTAGCTCACTGCTCCGTTATTCAAACAAAACACGTACCCAGATTGCGACTTACAGTTGTCTTTATCGGTTTGGAAACTTGCATCGGTATACCCAGTTACCTCAAGTTCTCCATCTCCATAGATTAAGAAAGCATCTTTAGTTCGTCTAAGATACTTAAGGATATTCTTAATCGTTATCCAGTGACCTTCACCTGGATTGGCCTGATAGCGATTACACACGCTCAAAGCATATGAGACATCAGGTCGCGTACATATCATGGCATACATGATCGATCCGACTGTCGAGGCGAACGGTATCCGACTCATGTTGTCTCTCTCATCTTGAGTTTAAGGACACATGTCCTTAGATAGAGTGACACCATGTGACACTGGCAACAGTCCCCTATTGGACTGATCCATGTTGAATCTTTTCAACACTTTGTCAATGTACGTGCTCTGGGAGAGTCCAATCAAATTTTTAGATCTATCCCGGTAGATCTTTATTTCCAGAATAAAGGCTGCTTCTCCCAGATCTTTCATGGAGAATTTTAATGAAAGCCAAGATTTCACCGATGTTAACATGGGAATGTCATTGCCCATAAGCAATACATCGTCAACATAAAGGATAATGAAAGTCAGTGCGCTCCCACTAACCTTCTTGTATACACAAGGATCATCTTCGTTTTGAATGAAATCATATTCTTTTATGATCTCATCAAAACGTTGGTTCCAAGAATGCGACGCTTGCTTCAGTCCATAAATGGACCGATTTAACTTGCAAACCTTGTTTGCATGTTTAGGCACGAAAAAACCATCAGGCTGTTGCATATAAACATCCTTCAACAGGTTTCCGTTAAGGAAAGAGGTTTTGACGTCCATCTACCATATCTCGTAATCGAAATATGCAGTAATAGCAAGCATTATCCGAATGGATTTAATCATGGCAACGGGTGAGAAAGTTTCTTCGTAATCGACACCATGTCGTTGACGATACCTCTTCGCTACAAGCCTAGCTTTGTATCTTTGTACGTTGCCATCCATGTCGGTATTCCTCTTGAAGATCCATTTGCAACCAATAGGCTTTACGCCTTCTGGTGTATCAACCAGTGTCCAAACTTGGTTGGTATACATGGAATCCATTTCGGACTTCATGGCATATTGCTATAAAGCGGAATCGATATCTTGTATCGCTTCCTCACACATAGCCGGCTCGTCTTCCTCAATGAGATTGATATCTACATGAGGTGAGATAAAAAACCCATACCTCTCAGGTTGTTTTCTGACTCTCTCCGACCTACGCGGTCCTTGTGTATTCGAAGATTGTGGTACAGTCTCATCCCTGATGGACTGTTCATGTTCCGTTGAGGATTCTATGCCAGGAACAGTATCACTCTGATTTTCATAGAGTTCTACTTTCCTCCCACTTATCACTGCATTTAGGAATTCCTTCTCAAGGAAAACTGCATGTAGAGCAACAAAAACTTTGTTCTCTCGTGGGTGATAGAAGTAATATCCTTTGGTTTCCCTAAGATATCCTACAAATAGGCATTTATCCGATTTGGGTTCTAGTTTGGTACCTTCCAAACGTTTGACGTATACCCAGCAACCCCAAATCTTCAGAAATGAGAAACACGGTTTCTTTCCTGTCCATATCTCATATGGTGTCTTTTGAACAGACTTTGACGGAACCTTATTCAAAATAAGTATTGCACTGTTTAATGCATATCCCCAGAAGGAAATATGTAGCTCAGTGCGACTTATCATAGACCTTACCATGTCTAACAAGGTTCGGTTTCTCCGTTCGGACACACCGTTTAATTGCGGTGTTCCGGGAGGAGTCCACTGTGAAAGAATACCATATTATTTCAAGTAGTCAAGAAACTCATTGCTCAAGTATTCGCCACCACGGTCCGACTGTAATGTCTTAATACTTTCACCGGTCTGTTTTTCTACTTCGTGTCGAAACTCTTTGAATTTCTCAAAAGTTTCCGACTTGTGTCTCATAAGATACACATAACCATAACGCGATGCATCATCCGTAAAGGTTACGAAGTATTCATATCCACCTCTAGCCTGGCTAGACATGGGCCCACAAACGTCACTATGAACAAGGGCTAACAGTTCAGTGGCACGTACACCTTTACCGCTAAAAGGTGATTTAGGCATTTTGCCTAATAAGAAAGATTCGCAGACGTCATATGAATTTGGATCAAATCCGTCCAAGTACCCACTCTTCGAAAGTGTGGATATGCGAGTCTTGTTTATGTGTCCCAGACGACAATGCCACATATAAGTTTCATCTTTATGACTTACTTTAAGCCTTTTGTTTGTTACATTTTGAGATTGGTTTATATTTAAAATATAAAGACCATTATTTACAACAGCAGTGCAAATTTCTATATCATTTTTATACATGAAAACACCCAGTGTTTCTAAATACAAAATTGTACCCACATTGGGCTAACATAGATACAGAAATAATATTCCTAGTCAAACTAGGTACATAATAACAATATGTAAGTTCAAGTACATGCCCCGAGGGTAGTTCTAAAACAAAAGTGCCAACGGCCAAAGCGGCGACTGGTGTCCCATTTCCATCACGGAGGTCAATATCTCCTGAAGCCAGTCTCCTGCTAATCCGCAGATCCTGCACATTAGTACAAATGTGAGTACCACAACCAGAATCAAAAATCCAATTTTTAAAACTAGAAGTAGTCATGTTTATTTCTATAACAAACATACCTGAGCCCGATGCCTTGCCCGCCTTGATTTCCGTCCTGAGTTCCTTGTACTCGCGGCAGTCACGCTTCCAGTGACCGCGCTGTCCGCACTGAAGACAAACATCTTGGGATTTGTCCTTGGGTTTCCCAGAACCCTTTGACGATTTGGCCTTGCCCTTCTTCTTATGCTTCTTCTTTTTAACACCTCCAGTTGCCTTGGGCCAAGCCTTGGGAGTCTGAGTGTTGAAGCATAGTGCGCCTCGCGCTTCTTGCCCTTAAGAAGCTCCTTTTCTGCCTCACGCAGCGTGGACATCAACTCTCCAAGAGTCTGCTCTTGATTCATCATATTATAGTTCATGATGAACCCACTCCAAGTGTCGGGGAGAGACTGTAAGATCAAATCTATATAGGTCTCTATCTCACTCAAAAAATACTATTCACGCGAATAGTGAAATTTATTTTGTTATTTGTTTTGAATTCCAATTCGGCCCAAACTCTTATTAGGGTTTTACAATCACATTAAACCACTAAATTAAGATCCAATGGCTAAGATTAAATTGGCTTTTATCCCACATCAGATTCTTAATTAATTTTGTTGTCTTTGGGCACTATATAAACCCACAGAATACTTCACAATGTTTTGCACCAAACCTTTCAAATCTTGGGTTTCTATAAGTGAGCAACTCTAAAGTTTTAAGAGTAAGCCACTGATTTTGAGGATCCTTAAGTCTAATTGACTAGAGGAACCTCGAGTTAAAAGTTTTGAGGTATTTGCCTAGGCTAGCACCAAGGGCAAAATACCCGTGCACTCAAGGCGTAGTCTTGCCGTTGAGTTTTGGCTTTGGTGTGTGCATCTTTGGAGGCCACACACTTGGGTGGCTCTTTGGAACGTGGATGAGCTTGCTGAGTTCGAGAAAAGCTTGTAGATTGGAGGGAGGACTGGAGGAGTCTTCGGTTCAAGTAAGTCTTTTTATTTCTTTATTTTAATTAGAGTTCTTATGATAGTTAGCATGTTTAGGTTTATGTTATTTGCATGTTTTATAAGTTTTATGCTTAGAATATATAGTAACATGCCTAGGCTTGTAGAATAATAAAAACAAATGGGTCTTCGGCAAAGGGAAAGCGACATCATAATTTTAATTATTTATTTTCCCGCTGCGTACTCGCGGCCTCTTCCCAACAATGGTATCAGCGTGTCGTTTTTCTTTTGATTAGTTCTCACTCATTTGAACTCTAAATTGGGTGTTTAAAAGCTCTTTGGAAATCTGACATCCTGAACTTAATTTTAGGCACAAGTTTTGCATGATTTGGTTAAGATTTGAATTGTGAAATCGCATTTAAAGTTCACGCGTCTGCAGAAAAACGTGAATAGTAAATTTATTTGAATAAAATAAAATGCAATATCATATTTAAATATTAATCAAAGTTATTTAATGCCTAAAATAATTCCAACATATTAAAACTCATATGCTTGATAATTCTATTTATGATTAGAATTGGCATGATTATTTTAGGGTGCAAGCATCTAGAGACTTTCTAAGAAATAAAGAGTGTATTGCTTATCCCTTAGCTAAGTAATTATTCCGTGATGAACTTAGAGATTTATTACCTTTAAGGCTAATAAATATAAATCACTTGTTTATAATAAAAGACATTATAAAAGATACAAGTGGGGTGAGACCAAGGCGTTTACTAGAGTTAGATAATGATTTGATGTCTTCCTTCACTCACTACTTTTTTTATAGCCAAAAGGAAAAGCTGTGAAGACATCTAGATAATCATTTACTCAAAGCTTACCTTAAAGCATATTTAAAGTGTTGGACTGATTTGGAGGATCTATTATTTATTCCTGTCACCAAGGCGATAAGAGCCTAAGAGGTAAGGGTATTTAAGAGAGTTCGCTCCACCCTCCCTCTGGGGAATTTTCAATGGAGAAATCCATTTGACTGTTATTCACTTAAACTTGCTAAAATCCTCAATAATAATTTAAGTCTAAAATTTTCCTCCCATTGTAAAGTATAGACCCAAATGGCTTAAACCGTATTGGCAGGACTAGGCTTTACCAGACTGAACAATACCAATTTGTCCCTAAATCGTACTATTGATAATGGTTTGACTTTTCTAACTCATAAGACGCAGCGACCCTTAGGCGTGGTCTTATAACTTAATGGCAAAGATTGGGTGTCCACAAGGACTAGCATAAGCTATGGCATGTTTGATTGCCCAACCCAATGATCAAGAAATTGTGATTTATATCATAAATTGGTTGCGAACCTACCTAATTATCGTATTTTATAACGACCGGCCCTAGTCGGAGTTATGAAATGATGATAATGGGATCTTTCGCCACAAGAAATCCATCATATTGGGGTTGATGCGATTTTCTTAGGGTTGTAACTTAACCTAAGCAAGCACACAATGGGTTCATGCACTTTTCATTCAATTGGGTTCTTGTTATTAATTATTAACCTGTAACACTAAATTATTCACAAGCCTCTTTCGATGGTCATGTAAATATATTTAGAATAAATCAATTAACTATATGCTTATGTTAATTAATTCAAACCAAATTCATTAAGATCAAGTTCTAATATTGACAACGCATGCCGAGCGGGTATATTTCTATCCTGATGGGGAATCTATTCAATGAATAAATCACACGCTATTATTACCACGGCTAATCCAAATTTCCTCTGTCAAGTTCATAAGGATTTACCAAGATTATTCTATTGTTGCCCAAACAAATAAAATGAGCATCAAAGAACAGAGAATAATAAATAATCAATAACTACATCAAAAGAATAAAAATATGTAAATAAATTAATTAAACATAAGCTTCACTCCAAGATCCAATCTTGATTCCAATGCTAGCAAGCTTCACTCCAAGATCCAATCTTGATTTCTCCTAGATGAAATGTTGTAGAGATATTCCAAAGCTTCTCTAAACACTTATCTAACATAGGCTAATTTCTCCAAGAATTACTTGTATTTAACTTTCACAAGATTAATTAAAACATTTACTCAAGCTTGCTATTTATAACAAAACTTTGGCAATTTTTAATTAGTAAAAGGTAATCAAATTTTATGTGGGCTTAATCTAATTTGTCCAAATATGTATAATTAGGTGTGACTAATCACATTTGTCTACCACTTTGATTTAATCTAAATAAATCAAGACAAAGCTTAATTAACGAATTAGTTACATTTCAATCATTTTGATTTAATCAAATTAAATCAAGCCAAAACACCTATAGTTACATATTTGTATTTACCAAAATATCATTAATTGGTAGAGATATTTATGAAATTACGACAAAGCCCTAGTGTAAATTTTTGATTAATCCAATTAGGTCAAAGTAAATAATTAATGTTATCCAATAACACTTAATTATCTTAGTTGATAATTATAATATCGAATATTATTTATCATCAAACATTATTGGCTACCCAAGTGCTCAACGAGTACATTTCATATTGGGACTCTCTAAGTTCAGACATGTTCGTCATATAAGCCTAGCTAATATATACACAATTCGGCCACCTCTGAATTCACGAAGAACACGAACGACCTTTCTGAACTATATAAGTTGAGGTCATCACATATGTTTAACAATCTCTCCATCGTAAGCAATCCGAGTTGTGCTTAGGAAACATAGAATATACCATCATGTTTCCGAGGAACGATGCGATCAACCCTAGGTGATCGACTTTGGCCAAAGTCTTTAATAATCATGACTTACTCAAAAGGATACCTAAACCCCTTATTGTACACATACGGGTCAACGGATCCAATCTTGATTCGCACTTGATTAAAGAATGCATCGGTCCACACCCAACGAACATCTAGATGCCATACCATGAAAGGTTTTTGACATACATGGCATCAAAGTGTGGAGGATCTCACACAAAATCAATGTTATCCTATAGTCAAAGGATCACATATGCTACTCGACTCGAGGAGATTCCTATTGACGGTGGTATGTACTTCCAACTATTAGAAATCACCTGTGAGTCATTCAGTATTTGGTCCAACCAATAGCCACGTGTCTATACGAGCTTTTAAAGCTCATGGTACATCGAGTTAAACCATCGGAACTCGAATTCCAATATATGACATGTGCTAGTCTTATACGTTATAAGAATTCGACCGTATTTCAAAACCAATGACTAGGAATATTTACTTTAAGAATTATTTATAATAGTAATACTTATCTCAATGTTGGACCACCTAGTATCCAGTATTACTACAAGACTATTCTAAGGTCGATGTCATTCTTAACATATTTATATATCAATCTAATATGCATAATGACAATACCATTAATAAGGTATGAAATGAAAATGTAGTTATTTTATTAATAAATAATAAAATATACAATATATTATTAGGATTGGCACTCCGAGCACCAACTCCAACAAAAGTCCCACTTACTTAGTGCCAATATGGATGGTACCGCTGTCTCATCTCCTCCACATGTTTATCGAATAATTTAGAAGGTAATGCCTTAGTAAGCGGGTCTATTATGTTGACTAGTCTTTGAACCGTCAAGACCACTATGTCTTTACGTTCAATAATCTCTCTAATCACGTGATATTTCCTTTCCATGTGCTTAGAATTGGAATATGCCCTCGGCTCCCTAGCCTGCACAATGGCTCCGCTATTATCACAGTACAATGGGATCGAATCCGCAATACTAGGCACAACACCAGGTTTTGTGGTAAAACTTCTAATCCAAATAGCTTCTTTAGCACTTCTGAAGCTGCTCTAAATTCCACCTCACTGGTCCGCTATAAATTCTGCCTCAGTGGTGGAATGTGCTATTGAGCCTTGCTTGGAACATCGCCAACTAATCGCACCACTATTGAAGGTGAAATATATATCCGGATGTAGACTTTCTATCATCTGGATCTCCTTGAAAGTCAGAGTCTGTATAAACCTTAACCTCTAGCTCATCTTCTCCATATATGATAAACTTATCTTTAGTACCCTTAAGATATTTCAGGGTATGTTTCACGACTGTCCAATGATCATTACCTGGATCAGATTGATATCGGCTAGTCACACTGATGCTGAAACTAATGTCAGGCCTCGTACAAAGCATAGTATACATAATGCTTCCAATAAAGAAGCATATGGAAGGTTAGATATTCTAATCTTTCATCCTCGGTCTGAGGTGCTATTTTCTTCGAAAGCTGTATGTCATATCGGAAAATGTACATTTGCTGGCTTGTATTTGGTAAAATCATATATTTTAACATGTTATCTATATAGGTCGATTGTGACAACCCTATAAGCTTTCTAACTCTATCCTGGTAGAACCTTATGTTGGGAAGCAGCCGCGAGTGCGCAGCGGAAAGTTAAAAATTATGATGCCGCAATCCCTTTGCCCAAAACCCATTTGTTTTTATTATTCTACAAGCCTAGGCATGTTACTATATATTCTAAGCATAAAAACTCATAAAACATGCAAAGAACATAAACCTAAACATGCTAATTATCATAAGAACTCTAATTAAAATAAAGAAAGAAAAAGACTTACTTGAACCGAAGACTCCTCCAGTCCTCCCTCCAATCTACAAGCTTTTCTCGAACTCAGCAAGCTCTTCCACTTTCCAAAGAGCCACCCAAGTGTGTGGCCTCCAAAGGTGTACACACCAAAGCCAAAACTCAACGGCAAGACTACGCCTTGAGTGCACGGGTATTTTGCCCTTGGTGCTAGCCTAGGCAAATACCTCAAAACTTTTAACTTGAGATTCCTCTAGTCAATTAGACTTAAGGATCCTCAAAATCAGTGGCTTACTCTTAAACTTTAGAGTTGCTCACTTATATAAACCCAAGATATGAAAGGTTTTGGTGTAAGAATTTGTATAGAATTTTTTGGGTTTATATAGGTGCTCCAAAGACAACAAAATTAATTAAGAATCCGATGTGGGATAAATGCTAATTAAATCTTAGCCATTGGATCTTAATATACCGGTTAAATGCGATTATAAAACCGTAATAAGAGTTTGGCCTGAATTGGAATTTAAAAAAAAAAAAAAACAGAGATTATTTATTTATTTATTCATTTTTCCAATTCCCAAAGTGCCCATATCGTCATTCACCAATCCCTAAGCCACTTTGGAACCTCATAAATGATATGTTCAATAATTAAACACATAAAACCATTTATAAACAATTCCTACAGCAATCATATATGCTTTTAAATTTGTACTGTGCACTGTTAACCATTGATTTCAACTTTGTTGTGTGTGACCTATTGGGTTCCCCTCAAGTTGGAGATGAAATGAATCGTGATAATTTAATCGAACATAAATTATCCTCCGATGAGATGGTCGTTCGATTTCAATGACCAAGGTTGACATCTAGCAACATGCCAAGGCCCCCAAATGAGAAGGAAATATATATACTGATAAGTGGTAAATCTATCACTATTTCCCACTCATTTAACTTAATATTTTGTATAGTTTCTTGAGTCTTGTGAATATTTTGATGTTTTTTGTAGATAAATAAAGTTTCAGGACATTCTGGAGGTGATTTGGGCCAAAACACTGAAAATTGGATGAAAAGGGAATTTTGGTAATTTCCCGCGTCGCGACGCCCAAACCCTTGGCGTCGCGACGCCTAATGTGCACCAAGTCATGCTAACGTGCGCCGGGTCAACGAGTCAGAATTTGAGAAGTTTGACTTTACTAACGTGCGCCGTGCACGTGTCACCATCATAGTCGATCTGCTAACGTGCGTCGTGCCACGTATCATCATCCTACGGTGCCGACAATTACTATTTCCACGTGTGCTACGTGTCTCCATGTCATCGCCATGTCAGCAAGTCAACAAGTCAACATTGCCACGTGTCGTGCCACATCATCATCAGCCAATCACAGCGTGACACGTGTTGCCACGTGTCGCAATCCTACGGTGCCGACAATCAATTTCGCCACGTGTCGCCACATCATCACCACATCAGCATCATAATTGAGCTCTCAGCCGCCTCTTATCCGAATCGCCACGTTTCAAGCCGAGAGCATGCCACGAATCACTGTTCCAGCGTCGGGACGCCCAAGCTCTTGGCGTCGCGACGCCCGAGGCATATCCGCGCCTATAAATTGAGCTCGAAATTTCAGATTTTGTTGTACCATTCCCTCCCATTTCTTTGATGTAAATAGGGAGTTTCTCTCTCTAGTGTCTTTAATTTAAGTTTTGTAATTAAATTTTAATTACTTTTTGTAATAATAGTAATTTACTTTCTTTACTTTTTACAGTTTTTACTATTCACCATGAGGAGGTAACTTCCCCAACTAGGGTGAAAGGTAATTCTTTTACTATTTCTATTTATATTAATCTCCCTTAAAAATAATATATTCACTATTTAAAATTTGACATAAAAAGGATACCGCTATATTGGTCGGTTGGTAATTTAATTTTAATCTGGTTTAAAACGGACTAATCAAGGATACCGCCAGATTGGTCGGTTGGTAATTTAATTTTGGTTCCGCCTTTATGGATGGTTTATGGACAAATATTACCGCCTTAATGACTGGTTGGACTTAATTTGACTTAATCAGGATACTGCCAGATTGGTCTGTTGGTAATATTATCACAAGTTTATATATTATTTTATGGGAGATATCTAAATTAGTAGTAGTAAAAGTAATTCCTTTTACCTTAGCATTTTATTTTATTGTAATTTACTTTTCAGTATTTACTTTACTGTATTTTTACTTCATGTCTTTTATTTTCAAGTTTTTACCAGCCCTAGTTATGTGTTGTAACTAAATAAGTTATCTAGGGTTGTGATGAATTCTAATATCACCGGTTTATAAGGGGTTAAATTATAGTTTGGGTATTATAAAGATTTATTTATTGAGTCTTAATCTTAATGCTTTTTCATTAACTGGCATTAATAAAATTGATCTGGTAAATCTAAAATGAACTAGACATAGGGATTTTAGGTTTCAGCCTTAGACTCAATAGCCCACGATCTTCCTTGAGGATAGATAACCCTTTAATAGATTTCCTTACAGGATAGGAATATACTTGTCGGGCGGGGGTAGCCTTAATTGGAACTTAATCTTAATGAATCTAGGTAATTTGGTTGACATAGACATATGGTTCAATTGGATTATACTAGGTATTTGTAATTGACCATCGAAAGAGGCTTTTACATAATTTAGTGTTCCAGGTTAATAAATCAATATATTACCCAACTTTAAGATAACCACTTCATCTTTAAAATGATATTAAAAGAAATCACAACCCTAGATAGTTTTTAATATTGAATTTTCTTAAAACCTACTTTCGACAATCTTATTTACTTGCTTCTAATTTTAGAATCGTCACCATTTCAAATCAATCAATCAATCCGTTAGATACTAGTAATCATTTGACTTCATAAAATTAATAGTTTAGATATTAAGTCCTCGTGGGATCGATACTTTTCATACTACTTGAACGATACGTGCGCTTGGGTTATACGTGTGTGTTTACGCCGGTTAAGTTTTTGGCGCTGTTGCCGGGGACTTATTTATCTTTCACTATTAGTTTTTAGGTTAGATACCTTTACTTGTATCTAATTTTCTTTTTACTTATTGTTTTTGTTTTCTTGTGTTTCAGGTTCTCAGAAACTTCATGAGACGAAGCAGAAGTTTTGAACTTCGACCACTTGACCTAGAAATTGAAAGAACCATCAGACAGTTGAGAAGGGAAAGGCGAGAAGGCCAAGAAGCTTTAGTCAACATGTAACCTGAACCTTTGGAGGTTGCACCACCAATTCCCATTCGAGACAGAACCATTCCGGTGGTTGGCAGACTCATTTCTTGCATTGTACTTCCTCCATTACCAGCAAATGCAGGTGACATCAAAACATGCATTCAGATGATTCAGCAGTCAGTTCAGTTTGGGGGGAATGCAACTGAAGATCCTAATGCCCACATCAGCAACTTCCTGGAAGTTTGCGGCACTTTTAATTACAACCGAGAAGCTGAAGAAGCAATGAGACTGCGTGTTTTCCCATACTCCTTGAAGGACAAAGCTAAAGCTTGGCTACATTCACTACCAGCAGGTTCTATCACAACTTGGAACACTTTAGCCACCAAATTTCTTGCAAAGTACTTTCCACCAGCCAGAACTGGAAAATAGAGGAATGACATCACATCCTTTGTACAACAAGATTCTGAAACTCTCTACGAAGCTTGGGAAAGGTATAAAGATTTACTCCGGAAATGTCCTCACCATGAGATTCCAAAATGGCTTCAAGTCCAAACTTTATATAATGGACTTTCTCGAATAATGAGAACCACAATAGATGTTGCTGCTGGAGGAGCTTTAATGGCAAAAGGAGAAGATCAAGCCTGTGAACTAATCGAAGAAATGGCCAACAACAATTCCTTGTGGCCAACAGAAAGGAGCATGATCCAAAGAATTGCAGGAATTTATGAAAGTGGAGCTAATAAAGCAGTCAACACCAAGCTAGATCAGATATGAAAATTCATGGAGACTCTTACCACTGGATCCACAAGTTCACCATATGGAGGAATACCAGAGTCAAACCAACTTGAAGAAACGGTGAATTTTGTCAATAATTTCAACAGACAGGGGAACAATCCTTATTCCAACACCTACAGCCCAGGGTGGAGGAATCATCCTAATTTTTCATGGAGCAACAATTCAGGCCAACAGCGGAACTATCCACCACCTGGATTCCAACAACAGAACAAAGGCCAGGAGCAGGCAAATGAACCAGGAATAGCAGAAGTGTTGGCTCAGTTAAAAAAGTACGATGCTATCTTTCAGAGCCAATCAGCTTCCATCAAAGCACTGGAGAATCAAATCGGACAACTGGCCAATGCTCAGAGTTACAGACCACCAGGTAATCTTCCCAGCAATACAGAACCCAATCCAAGGAACCGAGGAAATGAGCAATGATAAGCCATTACTTTAAAAAGTGGTACTCAAATCAACAAAGATGTTGGAATCAAGATGACCCAAGAAGAAGTTCCAAAAGAAGTTGAGAAACATATGGAGGAAAAAGAAGCAAAGGAAAAAGAACCAGAAAGAATCATTCCACCTCCACTTTTTCCTCAGCGTCTTCAGAAAAACAAATTGGACAAGCAGTTTGCTCGATTCCCGGAGGTTTTTAAAAAGCTGCACATCAACATCCCATTTGCAGAAGCTTTGGAAGAAATGCCCAGTTATGTCAAATTCATGAAAGACATTCTTTCATGAAAACGGAGATTGGGAGACTACGAAACAGTAGCATTAACAGAAGAATGCAGCGCCATTATTCAGAGGAAACTTCCCCCGAAGTTGAAAGATCCTTGCAGTTTCACAGTTCCATGCACCATTGGAGAACATTATATCGGTAAGGCTTTATGTGATTTAGGTGCTAGTGTTAACTTGATGCCTTTTTCTATTTACCGGAAACTACAGATTGGAGAAGCAATGCCTACCTCAGTTTCATTGCAACTTGCTGATCGAACACTCGCATTTCCAAAAGGTGTTGTTGAAGATGTGCTGGTCAAAGTAGACAAACTAATTCTCCCAGCAGATTCCATCATCCTTGACATGGAAGAAGACAAAGAAATACCTATCATTCTTGGGAGACAATTCTTGGCTACAGGTAAAACTGTGATTGATGTGCAAAAAGGAGAACTGACCATGAAAGTGCAGGACCAAGAAGTGACCTTTAATGTTTTCAAAGCCATGAAATTCCCGAGTGATGAAAAGGAAGAAGAATGCTTCAGAGTTGATGTTGTTGAAAGTATCGTTCAAAATACTGAGCCAAATCCCACAGATACACTTGAAGCTTGCATCACCAACATGACTGACAGCGAGCTAGATGCTGAAATCCTGGAATGTATCAACTACCTTGACAAACCATTATGATTCAAAGCAACACCACCAGTTGAAAGTTTGGAACTGCCAAAGAAAGATCGAATCAAGCCTTCGATTGAAGAACCACCACAGTTGGAGCTGAAGTTACTTTCGAGCCATCTCAGGTATGCATTCTTGGAAACTCTTCTGAATTACCTGTTATTATTTCTTCTTCACTAACATTGGAGCAGAAAGAAAAGTTGCTGAGAGTGTTACGAGAGCACAAGAAAGCTATTGGCTGGACTATAGCAGACATTCGAGGCATTAGTCCATAATTTTTCATGCACAAAATCTTGATGAACGATGAGTACAAACCCACAGTGGAGCATCAACTGAGACTCAATCCAATCATGAAGGAAGTCGTGAAGAAAGAAATCATCAAATGGTTGGATGCTGGCATCATTTACCCCATCTCAGACAGCAGTTGGGTGAGTCCTATGTAGTGTGTACCAAAGAAAGGAGGAATTACTGTGATTAGCAATGAAAAGAATGAGCTAATCCCAACAAGAACAGTAATTGGATGGAGAGTATGCATGGACTACAGAAAACTTAACAAAGCCACGAGAAAGGACCATTTTCCGCTACCATTCATTGACCAGATGTTAGAAAGACTAGTAGAACATGAGTTCTATTTCTTTCTGGATGGATATTCAGGGTACAATCAGATTGCCATCGCACCAGAAGACCAGGAGAAAACTATATTTACATGTCCCTATGGTACTTTTGCTTTCTGCAGGATGCCATTTGGATTATGTAATGCCCCTGCCATATTTCAGCGTTGCATGATGGCCATATTCTCAGACATGCTGGAACAGAGTATGGAGGTTTTCATGGATGACTTTTCTGTATTTGGAGATTCTTTTGATCATTGTTTGCAAAATTTGGAACATGTGTTACGAAGGTTCGAATATACAAACTTGGTACTCAAATGGGAGAAATGCCACTTTATGGTGCAAGAAGGCATTGTTCTTGGACACCGGATCTCACAAAAGGGGATTGAGGTAGACAAAGAAAAGATAGAGACAATTGAAAAAATACCTCCACCAACATCAGTTAAAGGTATTCGAAGTTTTCTTGGACATGCAGGTTTTTACAGGAGATTTATCAAAGACTTTTCCAAGATTGCAAAACCTCTTTGCAATCTTCTGGAGAAGGATGTGCCTTTCAACTTCACCAAAGAATGTCAGGAAGCTTTTGAGATATTAAAACAGAAGCTGATTTCTGCCCCCATCATTGTAGCACCAGATTGGACCCTTCCATTTGAAGTGATGTGCGATGCTCGTGATTTTGCTGTAGGTGCAGTTTTGGGACAAAGTAAAGCAAATATTTTTCAAACCATTTATTATTCCAATAGAACTTTGAATGAAGCTCAACTCAACTACATAACCACCGAAAAGGAATTGCTCGCAGTTGTGTACACTTTTGACAAATTCTGTTCCTATCTGCTAGGTCCCAAAGTGGTGGTCTACACAGATCATTCAGCAATCAAATATCTGATCACAAAGAAAGATGCAAAACCCAGATTGATCCGTTGGATACTTCTTTTGCAAGAATTCGACGTGGAGATCAGAGACAGGAAAGGAACAGAGAATCATGTGGCAGATCATCTATGGAGAAACAGTTGACAAAGATCTGTCAATCAAGGAAACTTTTCCAGATGAACAGCTTTTTGCCATAAAACAACAGGAAGTCCCTTGGTATGCTGACTATGTCAACTACATTGTGTCAGGAAAATGGCCGTTGGAATGGACAACTCAGCAACGGAAGAAGTTCTTCAAAGAAGTCAAGCACTATGTCTGGGACGAGACGTACCTGTTCAAACGGTGTGTTGATCAACTACTGAGACGGTGTGTTCCACAAGAGGAAATCAACAGTGTTTTGCAGCACTGTCATTCATCACCATATGGCGGACACATCAGCGGAAACAAAACTGCAGCCAAAGTCCTACAATCAGGTTTGTTCTGGCCCACTCTTTTTAAAGATGCTTATCTTTTTGCTTTTCAATGTGACATGTGCCAAAGAATGGGAAATATTTCCAGGAGAAACGAAGGACCGTTGCAAAACATTCTATAAGTGGAAATATTCGATGTATGGGGTATTGATTTCATGGGACCCTTTGTTCCATCATTCGGAAACCTGTACATCCTGGTTGCTGTAGACTACGTCTCCAAATAGGTCGAAGCAATTGCACTGCCATCCAATGATTCAAAAGTCGTGATCAAATTCCTGAAAAAGAATATTTTCACTCGGTTCGGAACACCTCGGGCAATCATCAGTGATGGTGGCTCTCATTTCTACAACAGATACTTTGATGCACTCCTATCCAAATACAGAGTTACTCACAAGGTTGCTACAGCTTACCATCCACAGTCAAATGGACAGGTTGAGGTTTCAAACAGGGAAATCAAAAGAATCCTAGAAAGAACCGTTGGATCAACAAGGAGGGACTGGTCAACAAAACTAGATGATGCATTATGGGCCTACAGGACAGCTTACAAGGCACCCATTGGTATGTCCCCATATCGATTGGTGTTTGGGAAAGCGTGCCATCTGCCAGTTGAGCTTGAGCACAAGGCGTACTGGGCACTGAAGAAGTTGAATTTTGATTAACAAGCTGCAGGAGAGAAAATACTTCACCAACTTAAGGAATTGGAGGAATTTCGCCTACAGGCTTATGAGAATTCCAGATTATACAAAGAAAAGACAAAGAAATGGCATGACCGAAAAATAGTGCACAGACAGTTGGAACCAAGGCAGCAGGTGTTGTTGTACAACTCGAGGTTGAAACATTTCCCTGGAAAGTTGAAATCTAGGTGGTCAGGTCCATTTGTGATCACTCAGGTTTTACCTTATGGAGCTGTTGAGTTACTGGATCCTAACACCAACAACACATTCAAGGTTAACAGTCAGCGTGTCAAACACTACTGGGGAGAATCATTTAAGTGACAAAAAGAAAGTGTCACACTTTCAGATCCAGCCTAACGTTCGAGAAGTAAAAGTCTAGCTGACGACTTTAAAACTTAGCGCTCGCAGGGAGGCAACCCATGCAATTTGTGTATATATTGTGATTTGGTGTGATTTAATTTGGTGTGTTTAGTTTTTGCAGATTAAGTCATTTCAAGATGGAAGAAGCTCTCGTAAATCTTCACAAGCAATTTCCTTCTCTCCCTCAAAAATCTCTGATGAAAGTTTACAAAGCTCGATTGGAATGGATGAGGTTACTAACAATTCATGGTGTTCCTAATGATATTCGTTGGGTAATTGAAGCACGGGTCCGATTGGCAGGTGAGTCTTCTGACTCTTTTATTTCACATCTGCCTGGTTTTGGAAGAAGCACCTATGCAAAGAAACGTAGAGCTAAGCAAATGGGTGTTTGTTACAAATGTTCACGATGGAATTGCAATACTCGTTGTCGTTCTTTAGAAATGGTGTCTGATAATCGCGAAGACAAAATTAAATTCTTTAGGGATGGCTTGAGTAAGGAGTCTTTAGATGATATATCTTCAACTCTTGAGACGCATCCCAATGGATATGTTCACATAGCCTTTCGCAAATTACATACACAATTTCAAAAAGAAAGACAACTGTTAAGTCTCGGGAATCTGACTCAAAAAGACCCTGTTTGCCAATTTATAAGAAAATTGGATGGGAAGCTTGTCCCTGACGCATAGACGTCAATCAAACTGTAAATTCTTGTACATATTATATCTCTTTGTCTTTTCCTAATAATTGTAATTTGTTTTGTTGTTTTCTTTTAATTTCTCCGACAGGATCCAGACCTTTTTGACTATCACGATTTGTTTAACTAATAATTGTCATTTGGCAGGTACTAGTGCTATTATTTATTCACCATTTTCAGGTGTTATAAATTCAACTCATCATTGCACTTTTGATGACATCCAGAGTAAAACATGGAAGCCACTTCAAGAAGACGAGTTGAAAACATCTGTGTGTTTTGCGGTAGTAGTGTTGGTACTAAACCACAATACGTAGAAGCAGCACATGAATTGGGTCGAGTCTTAGCTGCAAGGAATATGCACTTAATATATGGCGGAGGAAATCTTGGACTTATGAGGATCGTTTCAAAGGTCGTACATGAAGGAGGCAGTCACGTTTTGGGAATCATCCCAAAACCCTTGGCAGAGGTAAATCTTATTGAACCATTAAACGGAGAGGAACTGATCGTGCCAGGTATGTCTGATCGTTTGGTAGAAATGATTAACCGTGCTGATGTTTTTATTGCTTTGCTAGGTGGCTTGGGTACATTGGAGGAAATTTTTATTGTGCTATCTTGGGCGAACCTGAACATACACCAGAAACAATTTGGACTGCTCAATGTTGATGGATTTTATGATTTTCTTTGTGTGTTTCTTGATGATGCTCGGAGAAATGGGTTTGTGTCAAAACCTTTAAAAGAACTCATATTTACTGCCAGAACTGCTCCGGATCTAATAGACCAACTCATAGCCTATGAACCACGAGTTGACCCTATTCTTTCAAAGATAAATTGGTCTGAGGACGATCGTGGTAAGAGGCGTCGGATTAATCTGGATCTTAACCCTTAAATTCCTATAGATTTTCAGCTAACCATGTATTATTTTCTAAACTCTTCTTCTACTGTTTAAGACATTGGGGACAATGTCTCATTTAGGTTTGGGGGAGAGAATTAGTTGATTAGTACCTTGTTTTTAGTTTGTATGTTGTTTTTATTTTTAGTCCAAAATTTTTCGAAAAATAAAAAAAAATTGAAAACTTTTCAAAAAATTACAAAAATATTTTGTGTTTTTGTGTTTTGACTAAAAAAGTGAAATTGGTAAAGGATAGCCGAGTAATGAGTTTCCACTCCTGAGACGTATCTCAAACCTATTTCGAAACAAGTTAATTTTTTTTTATTTCCTTTTAAATTATTTAATTTGTGAATTCTCCATAACACTGACTAAAATGAATCTTCATATGCTCAGTTGACAGGTATTATCAACATACATGGAAACATACGGACATGAGCTAAAATTGAAAAGTCTGTAATATTCAGTGCTCTAGTTTAATCGGAGGAAGCATCTCAAAAATTGATGGAGTAAAAAAAAAAAAAAAACGTCTGAGATCTGAGTTATTAAGTTTGTAAGGGTGTTTTAACACCTAGTGCCCTAAAGCCAACTGGTTTGGGAGTCACTGGCCCAAAGCTCGCTACATGGATCAAAGATGCTGCAAAAAGATATATATCTGAAGTCTGAGTAATTAAGTCTGTAGGGGTGTCTTAACACCTGGTACCCTAAAGCCAACTGGTTTGGGAGCCACCGACCTAACACTCGTTACATAGATGGAAGATATTGTATATAAATAAAAAAAATCAAAGAAAAAATCAGAAATATGAGAAAATTTATTCCATTGCTGCAAAAAGGTGTGAATTATGATAATACTTTAGGACAAAAATATTACTCTCTTATCAACTGCACTTATGACTACTGTGGGCAAAAATGAGTTGTTTAATATTATGTTGGCTGTGTATATGAAGAATGGTAAAAATGATCGGAGAATTTACTTATTCAGTAATTTAGAAAGAAACAAAACAACTAGTAACTTGGAGTAGAAGTTTCACCTGATTAGTCACTAACTTTTTTATTCTCTTTTCTCTTGTCTTTTTGCTTTTGTGTGTATTAGTTTTAATACCTTTTTACTTTTGTAAAATGTTTGTGGGTATCATTGCTGTAAACCCTCACGAGACTACAACTCGTCCACTAGGGACACCTAGGGGTTTAAAGGCTTGTTGCATACGCTAAATGCAACTTTGATCCCTACGAAAGTGGCTTAGTTAATTTATTTATGTTATTTTATATTATGTTTTGCTCGAGGACTAGCAAAATATTAGGTTTGGGGGGTGTGATGAGTGGTAAATCTATCACTATTTCCCACTCATTTAACTTAATATTTTGTATCGTTTCTTGAGTCTTGTGAATATTTTGATGTGTTTTGTGTTATTTTATAGATAAATAAAGTTTCAGGACATTCTAGAGGTGATTTGGGCCAAAATAGTGAAAATTGGACGAAAATGGCATTTTGGTAATTTCCCACGTCGTGACACCCAAACCCTTGGCGTCGCGACGCCTAACGTGCACCAAGTCATGCTAACGTGCACCGGGTCAACGAGTCAGAATTTGAGATGTTTGACTTTACTAACGTGCGCCGCGCCACGTGTCACCATCATAGCCGATCTGCTAACGTGCGTCGTGCCACGTGTCATCATCCTACGGTGCCAAAAATTACTATTTCCACGTGTGCTACGTGTCTCCATGTCATCGCCACGTCAGCAAGTCAACAAGTCAACATTGCCACGTGTCGTGCCACATCATCATCAGCCAATCACAGCGTGACACGTGTTGACACGTGTCGCAATCCTACGGTGCCGACAATCGATTTCGCCACATGTCGCCACGTCAGCATCATAATTGAGCTCTCAGCCGCCTCTTATCCAAATCACCACGTGTCAAGCTGAGAGCATGCCACGAATCACTGTTCCAGCGTCGCGACGCCCGAGGCCTATCTGCGCCTAGAAATTGAGCTCGAAATTTCAGATTTTGTTGTACCATTCCCTCCAATTTCTTTGATGTAAATATGGAGTTTCTCTCTCTAGTGTCTTTAATTTAAGTTTTGTAATTAAATTTTAATTACTTTTTATAATAATAGTAATTTACTTTCTTCACTTTTTACAGTTTTTACTATTCACCATGAGAAGGTAACTTCCCCAGCTATGGTGAAAGGTAATTCTTTTACTATTGCTATTTAGATTAATCTCCCTTAAAAATAATATATTCACTATTTAAAATTTGACTTAAAAAGGATACCGCTATATTGGTCGGTTGGTAATTTAATTTTAATCTGGTTTAAACCTGACTAATCAAGGATACCGCCAGATTGGTCGGTTGGTAATTTAATTTTGGTTCCGCCTTTATGGCTGGTTTATGGACAAATATTACCGCCTTAATGGCTGGTTGGACTTAATTTGACTTAATCATGATACCGCTAGATTGGTCGGTTGGTAATATTATCCCAAGTTTATATATTATTTTATGGGAGATATCTAAATTAGTAGTAGTAAAAGTAATTCCTTTTACCTTAGCATTTTATTTTATTGTAATTTACTTTTCAGTATTTACTTTACCGCATTTTTACTTCATGTCTTTTATTTTCAAGTTTTTACCAGCCCTAGTTATGTGTTGTAACTAAATAAGTTATCTAGGGTTGTGATGAATTCTAATATCACCGGTTTATAAGAGGTTAAATTATAGTTTGGGTATTATAAAGATTTATTTATTGAGTCTTAATCTTAATGCTTTTTCATTAACTGGCCATTAATAAAATTGATCTGGTAAATCTAAAATGATCTAGACATAGGGATTTTAGGTTTCAGCCTTAGACTCAATAGCCCACGATCTTCCTTGAGGATAGATAACCCTTTAATAGATTTCCTTACCGGATAGGAATATACCTGTCGGGCGGGGGTAGCCTTACTTGGAACTTAATCTTAATGAATCTAGGTAATTTGGTTGACATAGACATATGGTTCAATTGGATTATACTAGGTATTTGTAATTGACCATCGAAAGAGGCTTTTACATAATTTAGTGTTCCAGGTTAATAAATCAATATATTACCCAACTTTAAGATAACCACTTCATCTTTAAAATGATATTAAAAGAAATCACAACCCTAGATATTTTTTAATATTGAATTTTCTTAAAACCTACTTTCGACAATCTTATTTACTTGCTTTTAATTTTAGAATCGTCACCATTTCAAATCAATCAATCAATCCGTTAGATACTAGTAATCATTTGACATCATAAAATTAATAGTTTAGATATTAAGTCCTCGTGGGATCGATACTTTTCATACTACTTGAACGATACGTGTGCTTCCGTTATACGTGTGTGTTTACGCCGGTCATATACCCATTTTGTATGCGATTTACATATGATACGGTCCCTCGCCTCACTGTATCCCCACTGTTTGACCTAGGGTATGGAAAGTATCTACCCATATAGTTAAAGGTATGATGTTGATAGTGTCATGAATCATGCTAACCCAAGAATCTCAAATGATTCTTCCGCTGTGGCCACAGTCTCAAACACTGATCACACATATCAACCTGTGAACTGGAATACTACTCTTATAAGAAAATATTATCCGAGAGAGTTGCGATTCTCTGTTGTATCTTTATAAACTTCATGTGTTTCAACAAATGACCCAATCACACCCTTATGACCGGATATTTTGAACCGGAGAAGGAGAATGTGAAAGTCATTTGATCCACATATAAGATTGTAAAGACCTCAAGTCTAAGGACTAGTCATACAATCGATACATGAAAGTTCTCACAGACATATAGGATAAACACTCCATGTGAAAACTTTCGGCGGTCAGTTCGATGGACACAAGCAACTCATAAATCCATGTGATACACCAAGTGGACGGATCTCCGTTAGTAGCCTATGAGATTGGCTACCCTACTTAAGGACGAATCATATCATCATGCTAGTCTCTCCGCTTTGTGAACGCCCAGATTATTCACAAAACTATGACTAGGAACGTTTGAGAGTAATGATTCTCATAAGGCGTGGAAGCCATCATCTTATTACTCCAAGGGATTTATTACAGTGTTTGATGATTCATATAATTTATGTAAGACACGTATAATAAAGATTGTCATTTTATTAATTAATGAAAATATTTCAAATACATGTACATATAGCCCATCCACAAGTTGGGTATAGGACATATCCCTCACAATCTCCCACTTGTACTATAGCCAACTAGTATGAATCTGGACACCATACTCTTGGGTGTGCCTTTCATGTTTTTGTTGAGTCAGCCCTTTAGCCAGAGAATCTGCAAGATTATCTTCTGTGGGTATTTTCTCTATAATAACTTCTTTTCTCTCAACAATCTCCCTGATGAGATGAAATCTCCTGAGTACATGCTTGGATTTCTGGTGGGACCTTGGTTCCTTTGATTGAGTAATGGCGCCCGTGTTGTCACAGTACTTCGTGATGCCATTCTTTATCGCGAGAAGCACTTCCAGCTCCGTGATAACTTCTTTATCCAGACTGCTTCTTTAGCTGCCTCAGAAGCTGCAATATACTCGACTTCAGTGGTGGAGTTCGCTGTAGTTGACTGCTTTGAGCTTTTCCAACTGACAGCTCCGCTATTCATAGTAAACAGATATCCTGTTTGCGATCTGCTGTCATCCCTATCGGTCTGAAAGCTCGCATCACGGTAACCAATGACTTTCATCTCAGAACAGTCTCCGTATTTCAAGAACATATCCTTAGTTCTTCTTATATACTTGAGGATTGTTTTGACAGCTGCCCAGTGTTGCTCACCAGGATTTGCCTGATACCTGCTCGTTATGCTAAGAGCATAAGAGACATCAGGTCTTGTACATAGCTTGATGTACATGATTAATCCTATTGCTGAAGCATAAGAGATCCTACTCATACGCTCTCTATCTGTAAGAGTATATGGACATTGCTCATTGGATAATTTGATTCCATGACAAGAAGGTAAATTACCTCTTTTTGAATCTTCCATTTTGAATCTTTTCAAAACTTTTTCTATGTATATAGATTGAGAAAGTCCTAACAACCTCTTAGATCTATTACGGTAGATTTTAATGCCGAGGATGTAGACTGCTTCTCCCAAATATTTCATGGAGAAATTCTAAGATAACCATTGCTTGGTGGCTTGCATCATGGGAATATCATTCTCGATGATTAATATGTCATCGACATATAATACAATAAATATAACAGCACTCCCACTACTTTTCCTATAAACACAAGGCTCGTCTACATTTTTGATAAAGTCAAATTCTTTGATTGTCTCATCAAATCGTATATTCCAACTTCTGGAGGCTTGCTTGAGTCCATAAATGGATCGTTTAAGCTTGCAAACTTTATTATGATCATCCTTAGATGCAAACCCCTCAGGTTGTGTCATATAGACTTCCTCTATGAGGTTCCCATTAAGGAAAGTTGTTTTGACATCCATCTGCCAAATCTCATAATCAAAGTGTGCAGTTAGTGCCAGTAAAATTCGAATGGACTTTATCATTGCAACAAGCGAGAAGGTTTTGTCATAGTTAATTCCTTGGATTTGTCTATAACATTTCACCACCAACTTAGCCTTATAGGTTTGGATGTTTCCTTCTGCATCAGTTTTACGCTTGTAAATCCACTTGCAGCCTATGGGTTTTATCCCTTCAGGTGCATCCACCAAGTCCCAGACTTGATTCTGATACATAGAGTCTATTTCGGATTTCATGGCTTCAAGCCACTTGACCGAGTCAATGTCACGCATTGCTTCGTCATAACTGGTGGGATCGTCATTATCAATGACCTGATCATGTTCCTTATCAATATGGAAACCATATCTTTCGGGCTCATATCTTTCCCTACCAGACCTTCTAAGTTCATAACCTTGTGGTTGTTCTGTCGTTGCCCTTTTGAGGAGCCTGGGGTTTAGTTATATGTTAGTTTGTTCTTCTCGTACCTCATCGAGTTCAAGTCTACTCCCACTATATTTCTGAAGGAATTCATTCTCTAGAAATTTAGCATTTTGTGAGATAGATGTTCTTTGTTCATTTGGGATGTAGAACACATATGCTCTTGAGTTCAAGGCATATCCTACAAACTTACATTTAACTGCTCTATCATCCAATTTGTTAGTTTTTGTGAGCTTAACATATGCGTCACATACCCAAACTCTTAGATAACTAAGACTATGACGTTTCCCAGACCATAACTCATATGGTGTTTGACTAACAGTCTTGGAAGAAACTTGGTTTAGTAGTAGTGTTGCAGTTTCTAAAGCAAGACCCTGAAATGAAAAAGGTAGATCAGTGTCTGGCATCATTGATCGGACCATATCTAATAATGTCTGATTTCTCCTTTCGGAGACCCCATTATGCTGTGGAGTTCTCGGAGGAGTCCACAGGGAAACAATGCCATTTTCTCTCAAGTAATCTTGAAATGCGTCGCTTAAGTATTCACCACCTCGGTCAGACCTTAGTGACTTAATACTTTTATTAAGCTGGTTTTCTACTTCAGTTTTGAAGTCTTTGAATTTCTCAAAGGCTTCAGATTTATACCGTATAAGATACACATACCCATATCGCGAGTGATAATCGATAAAGGTAATGAAGTAGGAGAATCCATCTCTAGCAGTGACTGACATTGGTCCATATACATCAGAGTGTATGAGTTCTAATGTCTCCGATGCACGCTGTCATTTACCTTTGAAGGGTAATTTGGTCATTTTACCAAGTAAACAAGACTCACAAGTTCCATAAGGTTCATATTTGAAGGGTCTGAATTAACCATCCTTATGTAGCTTAGTTAATCTTATTTCATTGATATGACCTAAGCGACTGTGTCATAGAAGTGATTCATTGAGATTATTCGAGTTATTGTTGTATATATTAGAGGTTGAATATTCTTTGTTAGTTTGTAAGACATAGATGCCATTATTCAAAATACCATCTCTATATTTTATTTCATTGAAATAAATATAACATTTATTACAACTTATTAGGCATGAAAAGCCTTTATTACATAAAGAAGAAATTGAAATGATGTTCTTTACTAGAGAAGGTACATAAAAACAATCTTCTAAGTCTAAAACTAAAGCATTCGGAAAAACTAATGAATAAGTCCCCACGTACAATGCAGCCAGTTTTGCTCCATTACCCATGCGTAAGTCAACCTCCCCATGACGGAGTCTCCTACTATTTCTCAGGCTCTGCACATTGTTACACAAGTGAGTCTGACAACCAGTGTCAAGCACCCAAGTAGAAGGTTCAGAGTTTTGAGAATAGTTCAATCATATACAACATACCTGAAGCATTGGGCTTCTTAGCCTCTTGGGCTTCCCTAGCTTCCTTGGATTTAAATGATTTGCAGTCTTTCTTCCAATGACCCTTCTTTCCACAAAAGAAACATTTCCCCTTTCCCTTTTTCTTCTCCACCTTACCATTGGGCTTTAGGTGATCTGGAGCCTTGGCCTTGCCCATATTTTTATTTAGGCCTTGTGGCTTCAGGTCCGTACCCGTAAGTATGATGGAGGTTTTAAGCTCCGATTTCAAGTCCTTCTCTGCTTGCTTTATCAGATTGTGCAATTCTGCTAAAGTAGCTTCTTTATTAGACAAATGAAACTACATAATAAAGTTAGAGAAGTCTTTTGGTAAGGACTGAAGAATTAGATCGTGACCTATCTCATGATCCATGATGAACCCGAGGTTGGCCAATTTTTCAATGTGGCCAATCATCTTAAGCACATGTCCACTAACAGATCCTTCCTTAAACCTTGTTTGGAATAAGACACTTGACACTTGGAATCTCACGGTATGAACGGAAGTTGTATACAACTCCTTCAAGTGAAAGATGATGGTTTGAGCATCCATATCTTTGTGAGCTTTCTGAAGTTCGTCCGACATAGAGCCAAGCATTATCCAAACTGCTTGCTCATCATCATCGACGTGTTTCTTCCAAGCATCAAATGTATTTTGGTCAGCATCTTCTGTAGGTTCTGGGGGAAATGGTCTTTCAAGAACATAGAAAATATTTTCTTATCGTAAAATAATTTTAAGGTTTCTAAACCAGTCATTGTAGTTGTCCACTTTGATCTTATGCTCATCAAGGATGGAACGAAGTGATATTCTGTTTACCATTTGAATGTTTGTGAAATATTTTAAGCCATCTGTTAAGAGAGAATGTTAAAATTAGGAATATATTTTCATTAATATTTCATAATAACATATGCTTTTAATATTATGAAGTTGCTCCCACTCAATTATTTTAAAATTTTAAGCAAATCGCATCAACCCCAATATGATGGATTTCTTGTGGGCAAGGATCACATTATCAGCATTTCATAACTCCGACTAGGGCCGGTCGTTATAAAATATGATAATTAGGTAGGTTCCCAACCAATTTATGATATAAATCACAATTCATTGATCATTGGGTTGGGCAATCAAACATGCCATAGCTTATGCTAGTCCTTGTGGACACCCAATCTTTGCCACTAAGTTATAAGACCAAGCCTAAGGGTCGTTGCGACTTATAACTCAAAAAATTCTAACCATTGTCAATAGTACGATTTAGGGACAAATTGGTATTGGTCAGTCTGGTAAAGCCTAGTCCTGCCAATATGGTTTAAGCCTTTTGGGTCTATACTTTACAATGGGAGGCAAATTTTAGACTTAAATTATTATTGAGGATTTTAGCAAGTTTAAGTGAATAACTGTCAAATGGATTCCTCCATTGAAAATTCCCCAGAGGGAGGGTGGAGCGAACTCTCTTAAATACCCTTACCTCTTAGGCTCTTATTGCCTTGGTGATAGGAATAAACAATAGATCCTCCAAATTAGTCCAACACTTTAAATATGCTTTAAGGTAAGCTTTGAGTAAATGATTATCTAGATGTCTTCACAGATTTTCCTTTTGGCTATAAAAAAGGTAGTGAGTGAAGGAAGACACCAAATCATTATCTAACTCTAGTAATACATTTGGTTAAATTAACTTTATTTTTGAAAGCTTTATTAATGCCTTGGTCCCACCCCACTTGTATCTTTTATAATGTCTTTTATTATAAACAAGTGATTTATATTTATTAGCCTTAAAGGTAATAAATCTCTAAGTTCATCACGAAATAATTACTTAGCTAAGGGATAAGCAATACACTATCTATTTCCTTAGAAAGTCTATAGATGCTTGCACACTAAAATAATCATGCCAATTCTAATCATACATAGAATCATCAAGCATATGAGTTTTAATATGTTGGAATTATTTTAGGCATTAAATAACTTTGATTAATATTTAATTATGATATTGCATTTTATTTTAATCAAATAAATTTACTATTCACATTTTTTTACAGATGCGTGAACTTTAAATGCAATTTCACAATTCAAATCTAAACCAAATCATATAAAACTTGTGCCTAAAAGTATGTTCAGGGTGTTAGCTTACCCAACAAGCTTTTACACACCCAATTTTGAGTTCAAATGAGAGAGAACTAATCAAAATAAACACGGTGCACTGATACCACTGTTGGGAAGCGGCCGCGAGTGCGCAGCAGAAAATTAAAAATTATGATGTCGTTATCCCTTTGCCCAATACCCATTTATTTTGATTATTCTAAAATCCTAGGCATGTTACTATATATTCTAAGCATAAAAACTCATAAAACATGCAAAGAACATAAACCTAAACATGCTAACTATCATAAGAACTCTAATAAAAATAAAGAAAGAAAAAGACTTACTTTAACCGAAGACTCATCCAGTCCTCCCTCTAATCTACAAGCTTTTATCGAACTCAGCCAGCTCTTCCACGTTCCAAAGAGCCACCCAAGTTTGTGGCCTCCAAAAGTGCACACACCAAAGCCAAAACTCAACGGCAAGACTACGCCTTGAGTGCACAGGTATTTTGCCATTGGTGCTAGCCTAGGCAAATACCTTAAAACTTTAAACTTGAGATTCCTCTAGTAAATTAGACTTAAGGATCCTCAAAATCAGTGGCTTACTCTTAAACTTTAGAGTTGCTCACGTATATAAACCCAAGATATGAAAGGTTTTGGTGTAAAAATTTGTAAAGAATTCTTTGGGTTTATATAGGTGCTCCAAAGACAACAAAATTAATTAAGAATCCGATGTGGGATAAATGCTAATTAAATCTTAGCCATTGGATCTGAATATAGTGGTTTAATGAGATTATAAAACCCTAATAAGAGTTTGAGCCGAATTGGAATTCAAAACAAATAAAAAAAAATAAAAAAAACCGCAGATTATTTATTTATTTATTTATTTTCTTATTCATTTTTCCAATTCCCAAAGTGCCCTATCGTCATTCACCAATCCTTAAGCCACTTTGGAACCTCATAAATGATTTGTTCAATACTTAAACACATTGAACCATTTATGAACAATTCCTACAACAATCATATATGCTGTTAAATTTATACTGTGCACTGTTAACAATTGATTTTGACTTTGTTGAGTGTGACATTTTGGGTTCCCCTCAAGTTAGATATGAAATGAATCGTGATAATTTAATCGAACATAAATTATCTTCCGATCAAATGGTCGTTCGATTTCAATGACCAAGGTTGACATCTAGCAACATGCCAAGGCCCCCAAATGAGAAGGAAAGATATATACACATTTTGTATGCGATTTACATATGATACGGTCCATCGCCTCTCTGTATCCTTACCGTTTGACCTAGGGTATGGAAAGTGTCTACCTATATAGTCAAAGGTATGATGCTGATAGTGTCATGAATCGTGCTAACCCAAGAATCTCCTATGATTCTTCCACTGTGGACACAGTCTCAAGCACTGATCACACATATCAACCCGTGAACTGGAATACTACTCTTATAAGAAAATATTATCCGAGAGAGTGGCGATTCTCTATTGTATCTTTACAAACTTCATGTGTTTCAACAAATGACCCAATCATACCCTTATGACCGGATCTTTTGAACTGGGGAAGGGGAATGTCAAAGTCATTTGATCCATACATAAGAGTGTAAAGACCTCAAGTCTAAGGACTAGTCATACAATCGATACATGAAAGTTCTCACAGACACATGGGATAAACACTCCATGTGAAAAATTTCTGTGGTCAGTTCAATGGACACGAGCAACTCATGCATCCATGTGATACACCAAGCGGACAGATCTCCGTTAGTAGCCTATGAGATCGGCTACCCCACTTAAGGGTGGATCATATCATCATGCTAGTCTCTCGGCTTTGTGAACGCACAGATTATTCACAAAACTATGACTAGGAACGTTTGAGAGTAATGATTCTCATAAGGCGTGGAAGCCATCATCTTATTGCTCCAATGGCTTTATTACAGTGTTTGATGATTCATATAATTTATGTAAGACACGTATAATAAAGATTTGTTGGACAATTATGACCCATAGCGTCACTATTTGTAAAAGACATTGTGGTTTTTGTACAAATTAACTATGTGATAATGGAAATTTCATTTTATCATTTTTTAATTAGATTACTTGTATATATAAATGATAAAAGTCCTTTTGATTAGTTCCGGATTATAAGATATGAGATAATATCAATCCATAAAGGTTTAATCATTAAATATCCCTAGTCGTAGTATTATCGAGACTCGACATCGATAATGTGGAATAGACTAGTATTGCACTTGTGCGTGTTATGGAAGCGTAACAACATAGTTCTTATATATTTAAGTATTGGATACTTATGCAAGTGTGATAGGAGGTTGTGTTTACCGATGGTACGGAAACAGCTTCGCTCTGGATAGACCCCGCAGAATCCCATTGGTAGTATGACTATTTGTCTGTGGGAATCCGCTTCAGGGTAGGTGTATTTGGTCTTAACCTGAGACTTGCATCGCTAGTACTTGCGACAATCAATACGCTTTGGTTTTGGTCGTCCGAGACTTTAACAGGTTATGCGTACGCCTCTTCTGAGTTTATTGAGAATCATAGTGTATTGGGTGTGATGTCAAGATGGAAGTATCACTTCAGTCATATGGAGATGATGATCACGCAGGGATACAGAACTGGTTCTCTATTATGTTGCAACTATCGGGATAATATGACATGGTCATGATTATCCGATTATAGAGACTAGTTGTTTGTGATCTGATATATGCTTTGTACGGGGCAGACGTTATTCCAGCCCCAGGCCTTGCATGTAACATCAGATACTGGATTGTAATACGCAATACTATGTATATTACGCCTGTTATAGATTATATATTCCTTAAAGAATATTTCTGGAGAATTGGGTAGGCACGGTGCTTTGCTAGAAGCCAACCATGTCTCGTAAATCGGTAAGAAAGTGGTACCGGGTACACACATGTTTGGATAGTCCGACGACCGGATTTACTGCCAACATATCCAGAGATCTCATGGGTCGCTTCCCAAAGATTCACCGATGACGTATGACTCGAACATAATTAATCTGGGATTAATTGGAAGTGAGAGAAAATTAATCTAGGATTAATTACGGTGAGATTTTATCTGGGATAAAATTCAATTAGAAGAGAGAGAATGATTAATTAAGAATTAATCAATAAAATAATATATTTGATATATTAAATGAAATTAGATTTCATAATGGAATTAAAATTAGATTTTAATTCGGGTGAACGAATTAATTTAGAATTAATTCGCGAGCGACTTTAATAATAATTTTGCTAGGCATAATTATTTTATTAAATTTTATTTAATTACGTCGCAACGGAAAATTCGTTAATTCGGAATTAACGAACCCGAGCCCGGAAGTGTTTGCGGGCCCACTCGGATTTTGAATTCGAGTGGGGCCCACAAGTCACATCACTAGTCACATCACCTAGTCAATTTAATCAACTTTTAGTTGATGGAATTTGGTGGGTGGTTGATAACTTGTTTAACACATAAGTGTGAAGTGTGATGGACTCTTACCAAACATTTGGTATATCATTATTTTGTTTTTTTTTTTTGAAAATAAAATACAACACTTTCACTCAACTCTCTTATCTCTCTCATTCACGCCAATTTCACTCTCTCCCTCTCTTGGATTTGGCTTGGCCGAAAATCACCAAGAACAACGAAGAAATTGTTGCAATTTTCCCAAGTGCTAGCACACATCAAGGAATCATACTAAGGTGTTAGGGAAACTTTTCCATTGAGCTTGAAATCAAAGATCAAAGATTGGAGCTTGATATACCACTTTGGAGGAGCTTGGAACAACTTCAAAGAGAGCAAAAAATTTTGTTATCAACACATCCTACAACCGATCTTTGTAAGTATAATTCCGCTATACTTCCTTTTCGTATTCACATTATTTTATGCTTGAAATGATCTTTGTTTGACCTTAGAAACCCAACAGGATTTCCATTTTATTAATTAATGAAAATATTACAAATACATATACATATAGCCCATCCACAAGTTGGTTATAGGGCATATCCCTAACACCTTATACCTAGTATATATGAAGCTTCACCCATGTCTTTCATGGAGAAGTTCTTGTAAATGTAGGCTTTCTCACTTTGCATCAATCATATATCATTTCCAGTGATAAAGATGTCATCTACATACAAAACTAGGAAAAATATCATGCACCCACTCACTTTAAAACTATCATGCGCCCACTCACTTTCTTATAAACACATGGTTCTTCCTCATTCTTGATGAATCCAGATAATCTAATTATCTCATCAAAATGATGATTCCAGCTTCGGGATGCTTGTTTGAGTCCATAAATAGATTTTTGGAGCATACAAACCAAGTTTGAAGTCTCACTGGATACGAAACTCTCTGGTTGTTCCATATAGATATCCTCCTTAAGTAATCCATTTAGGAAAGTGATTTTCACATCCATCTGCCATATATCATAATCGTGATATGCAACAATGGCTAAAAGAATCCAAATGGATTTTAGCATGACTACTGGAGAAAATATTTCCTCATAGTCAATCCGATGACATTGAGTGTAACCTTTCGCTATCAGTCAGACCTTAAAGGGTTCTATCTTTCCATCGGGCCCTCGCTTCCTTTTGTAAACCCATTTATAACCAATAGGTTTAACTCCTTCAGGAAGTTCAACTAAGTCTCAGACTTGATTGTCATGCATAGAATCCATCTCAGACTTCATGGCTTCCTACCATTTTCCCGAATCGATATCCAATATCGCTTCTTTATACGTAGTGGATCTGGTTCCTCCAAAAGGAGAACATCAAGGCTCACATCAGATGTTAAAAATAATATCTCAAGAGGCTTTAATATTCTATTCGATTTACGTAGAATCTGTGTTGTTGATCTTTCACCTAGTTGGATCTCTAGTTCCATCTCAGGTTCCTTACTGTTGGGATCAAACTCATCAAGTTCAATCTTACTATAATTCCCATTATTTCTCAAAAATTCATTTTCAAGAAAAGTGGCAAAGCGAACAACAAATATATTTTTTGTTGCTCATAATCATAGAATTGATATCCCAAAGTATTTTCAGGATATCCAACGAACCTATATTTATACCCTATGGGTGCTAGTTTATCCCTCTACGCAACTCTAACGTATGCAGGACAACCCCAAATCTTTAAATATTTAAGACTTAGATTTCTACCGAATCATATTTGATATAGGGTCATAGAAACAAAATTCGATGAAACTCTATTAAGTATGTGGGCAACAGTAAGTAAAGCGTAACCCCAAAGGTAATATAGAATATCTATATATGTCATCATGGATCTCACCATATCAAATAAAGTATGATTTCTTCGCTCAGACACACCATTGTCTTAGGGTGTTCCTGGTGGGCTATATTGGGCGAGAATTTCATTCTCCCTTAAATAACTTCTGAATTCTTCACTCATGTATTCACCGTCTCGCTCTGATCGAAGGCACTTGATGAATTTATCAGTTTGTTTTTCTACTTCGTTTCAGAATATTTTGAACTTGTCAAATGTTTCTGATTTATGTCTCATCAAATAGACATATCCATATATAGAATTATCATCCGTGAAAGTCAAGAAGTATGTTGAACCATCATGAGCGACATGATTTAATGTACCACACATATTACTATGTATTAGCTCTAATAAATCTTTATCACGGTGTCCAACACCAAGAAATAGGGTCTTTGTCATCTTACCTTGGATACATGACTCACAAATCGGATAAGGATCTAAGGTAAAATTTTCAATCAAACCATCCTTTACCAATTTTGGTAGACGTCTAACACCTATGTGGCCTAATCTCATATGCCATAATTCAGTATTATTTAATTCATATCTTCTTCTTATATTTATCCATACATTAAAAACATCTCTATATGTTTCTAAAACATAATAACTGTTAGATAAAGAAAATTTACATATCAAATTTTTGTCTTTCTCATAAAAATATAAAGTTTCATCCTTAATGTTTATTTTATGTCTCTCTTTATCTAGTAACGGTAGTGATATTATTTGTCTGATAAGGGAGGGTACATAATTATTGGGGTTATAGCGCAGGAGAAGTGAAAGCACGTGGTACGAGCGAAATCGTAACTTTAAAAACTTTTAAAACTACCGAATAAATTATTCAATATCCAATATAAATAATTCATTCATATTTTACCTAAACATATTTATTCGATATCAAATAATGACATAAGTAGTTTAGAAACACTATGAAACTTTTACGAAAACGTTTTTCCGTAAAATAGCATAAAACACGTTTTTGTCTGAACCGACCAACCAACACATATGGGGGCTACCCAGGTCAGCTCCAATAGTGTTTGGACAATTCATGGGCTGCCCAAATAGTGACCAATTCATTATTTGGATAGCGGACACCCGGTAAGCATAAAACTCACCAGGTAACACTGTTTTTCGCTGTTTTCGCATATTTCAACTTCGAAACAATTTCCAGAAATTGTTCCAATGCCCAAAATACATCCAATACATTCATAAAACATACTTTTCATCACCAAAAACACAGAATTTCTAGATCTGATTTGGTAACCAAAAATATCATTTTCCATGCTTTAAATCCAATTTTCTCAACAGCAATCAAATTAATAATCACACCAACCAAAGTCACCATAAATGAAGAACTCAAGAATAATTATAGGATTTACAAGAGTGTTCATAACACTCTAGAATGGCAACAAGTCATCAAATGACAAAATTGAACTAATATTACAATAATATTATCCAATTTAACTTCACACATGCATCTAGCCTCCAAATCCATCCTCCAAATCAAAAAGCCCCAAAATCTAAGAAAGGAAGAAACCCTAGAACTATTCTAGATATTCAAGAACAAGAAACAAGATTTCTAAGTTTAAGATTATTGAAGATTACCTCCAAATCTTGTAATTTCCTTAAACTTTTTTTTTGAATTTCTTCATTTTCTTCCTTGACTCTTCAAGAAAATTTTTGGGTGCTTTAATGGAGTTAAGTTTCGGCCATGGCTCCAAGCGAAGGAGAAAACAAATTTTTCAACTTAAAAAACTAGGCCTTAACCGACTTTGGGGTTTAAAGAAGGGTATTTTGGTCAATTAATCTAAATAATTAATAATAATAACCTTTAAGTTAACAAATCCAATTTGTAAACTTTAAGCTTAATAGAATCATGCCACATGTAACCAATAATAATCAAATATATTTCATAACAATTGTAGACACTGGTTTTCAACCGATGTCCACAATCGAGATTTCGTAGGAAGGGTGGGCACTAGCGATCCTGCAAAACAAAAGGTATAGTGAGTGTGGAGAGTCTTCCAATCAGTGTGGTTGGCACCGAAGGCACTTCGATGCGCAATTCAATAATGGGAATGAGTTATTAATACAGTAGGAGGAGATGCAAGGTTAGAGACTACCTTGATTCCCATGGACTGCTGTGAGGGTGGTGGGTCGTAGGTTCAGAGGGTTCTGGAGAAAATGGCTAAGCTGAGGGTTGTAATGCTTCTCTCATTTCTTCTAAATTATGGTTCCTTTTATAGGCTATCAAAGGTAGGTATCATTAATGTATTAAACGATAGATGTTTTGGTTGCTGTAACGGTTTAATCACGTAAATCATGTAGTATACGTTTCTTTTCATTTGGTTGGGTGGCTGGAAAATTAAGAGGTTGGCCTCTCTTTATGTAAGGGCCTAGTAGGGTAATTGGGCCCTTGGCCCAAGTCTTGTTTGGGTACTATTTGGTGGAGGGTTTTGGGTTGTATCTAACATTGGGCCTGAAGTGAAATATCAGAAATGCCCTTGGCCCAAATTTGGCCAATATAATTTGTCTCTAACTATCTAAGTCAAGGATTCATTGGTTTGGAGAGTATCTGTCAAATGTGTCGTCTGGGGTAGGGCATGTAAGTATACTCCAACCCTTTATTCAGATTCGTCAATGGCCAAGCCATATTTGATGGAGCCAAGTATTTAATGATAAGACAGGGCTTGGTCGACTAGACATAGGTTATGATACTGATAAGGCTTACTCAACTACATGTCAATGTACCGAATAAACAACCAAGATGATGTTCTGCTGACCAAGCGACAACTGTATGATCTTGGGAAATGGTAAGTCTTGGGAATTCAATACGTCGACTGAATTGGAGGCCTATAAGGAAAGTATCGATGTGTTGGAAGGTCAGAAAGCTGAGTTACTGGATAGATTGGAAGGAGTGGCCATGGAAGCCATTGTAAAAGATAGATGCATCCTCATACAGTAATATTTATATGGGGAACATAGCACTTGGAACCCTAAAAAATGGATTACATTGGGTGAGAGGCTGGAAGCTAAACTCTCTCTGTCGATTGAGGACACTGAGGCTGAAGGATGGCAATGATGAGTGGTAAATGTATCACTATTTCCCACTCATTTGACCTAATATTTTGTATAGTTTCTTGAGTTTTGTGAATATTTTGATGTGTTTTGAGTTATTTTGTAGATAAATAAAGTTTCAGGACATTCTGGAGGTGATTTGGGGCAAAAATAGTGAAAAACAGACAAAAGGGCATTTTGGTCATTTAACACATCGCGACGCGCAGGCTAAGTCACGACGCCTAACGTGCGCCGTAAGTTTCTAACGTGCGCCGGGTCCACATGTCAGAATCTGAGAAGTTTGGCTTTACTAACGTGCACCGTTCCACGTGTGACCATCACAGCCGATCTACTAACGTACGCCGTGCCACGTGTCATCATCCTACGGTGCCGACAATAACGTGTCACCATGTGTCATCCCGCGTGTCAGCCACGTCATCATTCACGTCAGCAGAAGACCGAGTCAACATGCCACATCACCGCCACATCATCATCAGCCAATCACAATGTGCCACGTGTCGCAATTCTATGGTGCCTACAATCACTTTCGCCACGTGTCACCATGTCAGTGCCACATCATCGCCACGTCAGCTCAATTATTGACTCATTTATCCGAATTGCCACGTCAGCGGATAAAAATCTGAGCGGACCAATCAGACGTTGCCACATCATCGCGTCGCGACGCAAGAAGAAACTTACTCATCGCGACGCAGAGGGCTTACCAATGCCTATAAATAGAGCTCGAAATTTCAGTTTCAGATGTACATTCTGTTGGAAAAAATAACCAAGCCCCAAGATCAACAAGAACAAGCAAAATATATATAAATACATGAATGAATAAATTGAAGTATGGCGGAATCATACTCACAATAGTTGAAAATGGATGCTTAGATGATGCGAAAACTCCTCCCTTGTGCAGTGAAGCTCTCGGCCAAGAAAGAAAAGAGGGACTCCAAGTCGAGTTTGATCCTTCCAAGCTCAAGGATTAGTTCCCATATCACCTATGTATGATCCCTTGAAGGTGCTAGCCTTTGTTGTGATTTTGAATGCACAACTTCTTCAAATCTTGCCACAAAAATTGAAGAAAGGAGAGCCAAAAACTGCTTGCAAGTTTCGGCAATGTGAGAGAGAAAAGTTGAATGATTTTTGTTACAAAAAATCAATTTATATTTATGCCATAATATTTATTAAATTAATAATAAACTTATGACACAAATCATGCAATGGCTTAGAGTGTCAAACACTCAATTTCCATGCAAAACCATTGAGTGCATTGTACACTATCTCCATGCAATGCATTAGAATTAAATAATGCATAATATGACATGTGTCATGTGGGCCCCACACGTTTCCAAATGAAAGTGGGCCCACGTGCACTCACGCGTTCGGGTTCGATATTTCTGAAATAGCGAACTTACGTCGCGACGTTAATTAAATCGAATTTAAATAAATAATTACGCCTAGCGAAATTATTATTTACGTCGCTAATGAATTAATTCTAAATTAACTCGTTTGCCCGAATTAAAATCTAATTTTAATTTCGCGTCGAAATCGAATTTCGATTATTATATCGAATATAATAATTTTATGATTAATTCCAAATTAATCGTTCTCTCTCTATGTATAGTACTTTATCCAAGATAAAGTCTCTCCGTAATTAATCCAAGATTAATCGAGTTTGAATCATACGTCATTGGTGAATCTTTGGGAAGCGACCCAAGAGATCTCTGGATATGTTGGCAGTAAATACGGCCGTCAGATTATCTGAATACGTACGTACCAAGTACTACGTTTTTACCGATTTACAAGACAAGGTTAGCCTCTAGCAAAACGCCATGCCTACCCAATTCTCCAGAAATATTCTTATTGGAATATAAGATCTATAACAGGCGTAGTATACCGTAGTATAGTGTATATCGAACCAGTATCGGATGATCACATGTAAGGCCTGGGGCTGGAGATGTGTCTGCCCCGTACGATACACATATCGGACATCAAGCAACCAGTCTCTTTGAATCGGATAATCCTGACCTAGTCATATTATCCCGATGGTTGCAACCATTATAGAGTACTAGTTCTGTATCCCTCGCGATCATCATCTCCATATGTCTGAAGTGATACTTCCATCTTGACATCACACCCAATACACTACGATTCTCGATAAATCCAGAGAGAGGTGTACACAGAACCCGTTAAAGCCCTGGACCACCAAAACTAAAGTTTACCGATTGTCGTAAGTACTAGCGATGCAAGTCTCAGGTTAAGATCATATGCACCTACCCTGAAGCGGACTCCCATAGACACGCAGACATACTACCAATGGGATTCCGCGGGGTCTATCCAGAGCGAAGCTGTTTTCCGTACCATCGGTAAAACACAACCTCCTACCGCACTTGCATAAGTATCATATACTTAAATATATGAGAACTATGCCGTTGTGCCCTCACAACATGCACAAGTGCAGTACTAGTCTATTCCGCATTATCGATGTCCAATCTCGATAATACTACGACTAGGGATATTTAATGATTAAACCTTTATGGATTGATACCGTCTCATATCATCACAATCCGGAACTAATCATAGGGACTCTTACCATTTATATCAAAGTAAATAAATTACAAAACGGTAAAAGGCAATTTCATTACTACATAGTTAATTTTGTACAATAATACAATATCATTTACAAAATAGTGACGCTATGGGTCATAACTGTCTAACAATCTCCCACTTGGCCTATAGCCAGTCACTCAAGCATCTAATACCTGAACTATGTATGTGTCGCTCAAACTTTTCCCGAGGAATTATTTTCGTCAGCGGATCTGCAATGTTGTCCTCTGATGCGATCTTTTCGATCTTCACATCGCCACGATGTATGATCTCTCGAATCAGATGGAATCGTCGAAGAACATGTTTGGATCGTTGATGAGACCTTGGTTCCTTAGTCTGCGCTATGGCCCCGCTATTGTCACAATACAATAAAACGGGCTCAGCTGCTAATGGAACTACTCCTAATCCAACTAGGAATTTTCGGATCCAAACCGCTTCCTTTGCTGCTTCAGCTGCTGCAATGTACTCCGCTTCAGTTGTTGAATCGGCAACAGTATCTTGCTTGGAAGATTTCCAGCTCACTGCTCCGTTATTCAAGCAAAATATGTACCCGGTTTGCGACTTGAAGTCGTCTCTGTCGGTTTGGAAACTTGCATCGGTATACCCAGATACCTCAAGTTCTCCATCTCCATAGATTAAGAAAACATCCTTAGTTCTCTTAAGATACCTAAGGATACTCTTAACCGCCATCCAGTGATCCTTTCCTGGATCGGCCTGATATGACTACACATGCTCAAAGCATAGGACACATCAGGTCGTGTACATATCATGGCATACATGATCGATCCAACTGCCGAGGCGAACGGAGTCCGACTCATGTTGTCTCTCTCATCTTGTGTTTTAGGACACATGTCCCTAGATAGATAGACGCCATGTGATGTTGGCAACAGTCCCCTCTTGGACTGATCCATGTTGAATCTCTTCAAACTTTATCAATATATGTACTCTGGGAGAGTCCAAGTAGCCTTCTAGATCTATCCCTGTAGATCTTTATTCCTAGAATAAAAGCTGCTTCTCCCAGATCTTTCATGGAGAATTTCAATGAAAGCCAAGCTTTCACCGACGTTAACATGGGAATGTCATTGCCTATAAGCAATACATCGTCGACATAAAGGACAATAAAAGTCAGTGCACTCCCACTAACCTTCTTATATACACAAGGATCATCTACGTTTTGAATGAAATCATATTCTTTTATGACCTCATCAAAACGTTGGTTCCATGACCTCGATGCTTGCTTCAGTCCATAAATGGACCGATTTAACTTACAAACCTTGTTTGCAAGTCTTGGTGCGATAAAACCGTCAGGTTGTTGCATATAAACATCCAACAGGTTTCCGTTAAGGAAAGCGGTTTTAACGTCCATCTGCCATATTTCGTAATCGTAATATGCAGCTATCGCAAGCATTATCCGAATGGATTTAATCATGGCAACGGGTGAGAAAGTTTCGTCATAATCAACTCCAAGTTGTTGACGATACCCCTTCGCTACGAGCCTAGCTTTGTACGTTTGTACGTTGCCATCCATGTCGGTCTTCTTCTTGAAGACCCATTTGCATCCAATAGGCTTTACGCCTTCTGGTGCATCAACTAGTGTCCAAACTTGGTTGGTATACATGGAATCCATTTCGGCCTTCATGGCCTCTTGCCATAAAGTGGATTCGATACCTTGTATCGCTTCCTCATACGTAGCCGGTTCAGTATCCTCAATAAGATTAATATCTACATGAGGTGAGATCAGGAATCCATACCTCTCAGGTATTACCCTGACTCTCTCCGACCTACGTAGTCCTTGTGTAATTGAAGATTGTGGTTCAGTCTCATCCTGGATGGACTGTTCATGTTCCGTTCTCGATTCATTGCCAGGAACAGTATCACTACGACTTTCATCGAGTTCTACTTTCCTCCCACTAAACACTGCATTTAGGAATTCCTTCTCAAGGAAAACCGCATGTAGAGCAACAAATACTTTGTTCTCTTGTGGGTAATAGAAGTAATATCCTTTGGTTTCTCTAGGATATCCAACAAATAGGCATTTATCTGATTTGGGTTCAAGTTTGGTACCTTCCAAACGTTTGACGTATGCCCAGCAACCCCAAATCTTCAGGAATGAGAAACCTGGTTTCTTTCCTGTCCATATCTCATACGGAGTCTGTTCAACAGACTTTGACGGAACCCTATTCAAAATAAGAATTGCACTTTCTAATGCATGTCCCCAGAAGGATATAGGTAGCTCAGTCCGACTCATCATCGACCTTACCATGTCAAGCAAGGTACGGTTTCTCCGTTCAGACACACCATTTAATTGTGAAAGAATACCATATTCTTTCAAGTAATCTTGAAACTCATTACCTAAGTATTCGCCACCACGGTCCGACCGTAATGTCTTAATACTCTTGCCTGTTTGTTTTTCAACTTCGTGTCGAAACTCTTTGAATTTCTCTAAAGTTTCCGACTTGTGCATCATTAGATACACATAACCATAACGCGATGCATCATCCGTAAAGGTTACGAAGTATCGATATCCACCTCTAGCCTGGCTAGACATGGGCCCACAAACGTCACTATGAACGAGGGCTAACAGTTCAGTGGCGCGTTCACCTTTACCACTAAAAGGTGATTTAGGCATTTTGCCTAATAAACAAGATTCGCAGACGTCATATGAATTGGAGATCAAATCCGTCCAAGTACCCACTCTTCGAAAGTGTGGATATGCGAGTCTTGTTGATGTGTCCCAGACGACAATGCCACAAATAAGTTTCTTCCTTTGGATTACTCATTTTGAGCCTTTTGTTTGTTATTTTACGTTTTGGAGATTTATTTATATTCAAAATATAAAGACCATTATTTGCATCGGCAGTGCAAATTTCTGCATCATCTTTATATAAATAACACCTGGTGTTTTTAAATACAAAAGTGTACCCATACTGGGTTAACAAAGATACAGAAATAATATTCCTAGTTAAACTAGGAACAAAATAACAGTCATTTAGTTTAAGTACATGCCCCGAGGGCAGTTCCAAAACAAAAGTGCCTACGGCCAAAACAGCAACAAAAGTTCCATTTCCAACTCGTAGATCTACCTCCCCCGAAGCCAGTCTCCTGCTATCATGCAGATCCTGCACATCAGTACAAATATGAGAACCACAGCCAGAATCAAAATCCAATTTTTATTAAGACTAGAAGTAGTCATATTTATCTCAATAACAAACATACCTGAGGCCGGTGCCTTGCCCGCCTGTATGTCCTCCTTGTGTCCCTTGTTCATGCGGCAGTCACGCTTCCAGTGACCTTTCTTGCCGCATTTCAGGCAAACATCTTGAGACTTGTCCCTTGGCTTCCCAGAAGCCTTTGTTGACTTGGCCTTGCCTTTGTTTCTATGCTTTTTCTTCTTAACACCCCCAGTTGCCTTGAGCCCAGCTTTCGGCGTTTGAGATGTTGATGCAAAGTGCGCCTCGCGCTTGTTGCCTTTCAGAAGCTCTTTCTCTGACTCCTTGAGAATCGATAATAACTCTCCAAGAGTATCATCCGAATTCATCAATTTGTAGTTGATGACAATCTGTTTCCAAGTATCGGGTAGTGACTGTAGAAGTACATCTATAGACAGCTCAGCCTCCAAGACTATACCCATATTAGCCAATTCATCAATATCGGCTATCATTTGAGTCCCATGGACCTCAACAGAACTACCATCAGTCATACGGGAGCGAAAGATTTTCTTCACTAACTCGTACCTCGCCATCCGCTTATTAGTGCGGTGAAGATCTTGCAATCTTGCCATCATATATAAGGATCCAAGTCCCTATTCTGGCGGCGAAAGTGTTGAGTCATTGAAGCAAGCATGATCGACTGAGCCGTGTCACAATCATCACTGTGAGTTTTCCATAACTCCAGCTCAAGTGGCTCAGTGGGCTTAGGCCCGAGAGGTTTTTGTATCGTATACAGTATCCTCTCCGCCCCAAGGACTATCCTTAGGTTCATTTCCCAGTCGGCGAAGTTGGTGCCCTTGAACACATTATCACCCATGATTATGTCACGGACATTTCCTTTGTTTGCCATCTTAACTACGATAATCTAATTATCTAGTTAACGATATGTGGGTACAGTCAAACTGTTACATAAAAAAAATAACATTGTATTAGTCCAACTAATGTGTAAATATTGACGAAATAAGTTGTGTAAGCGCGTAAAGCTAAGTATCTGAACGATAATTGCAAATTCAATACTAGCCTCCCACTATTTTCTGCAAGTCTCTAACCCTCTGTTGAGTACTCGGGAAATCCTATTTCCTAGTGGGCTAGGATCCCGTTAAATAACACACAACCTTGACTTTGGCCAACAAATTGTATGATATTTAACTAGGTAGATCTCGAAGATCAATTGGATCCCATCCAATTCCTAGATCCGGTAGGTGGACATCTAAGTCCGAAACATATACATATGTCAATGCATCCAATACATTTTCCTAACCATTTCCTCTGAATCAAATAAGCCTTGGCTTTGGCACAACAAACCTAATGATTCCAGTTAAGCGGGACCCATTGACGAGGAAAGTTTCGTAATCAATGTCGATGGACAAGAAGTGATCTTGACTTTGGCCAACAAATCACAACTTGGACAGGACACCGATGTGGAACAAAACTCTCATGATTCAAACACATCCTCAATTGACAAAGGTCTTGACTTTGGCCAACAAACCAATGCCAATTTCGGATCTTGAGAAAGAATCATTCAACGGAAGGAAAATCGCTTAATATTGTTTGAGGGATTTTTCGCGTAATTGGCAACCAATTAATTTATCTTTGTTAGGTCTCTCATCATACACCCTTAAGCATGCTTCTAAAACATCATAAAGCGCGTAAAGTAAAGTAATAGCGATATACGGATGGATATGAACAACAACTTGTTCCTAGAAAAAAACTCCCTTTCCTCTCCCCGCTAGCACTATTCTACTCTTACCCAATTACATAATACAATAAGAGAAACCTCATTTACATTGAGGGGAATTAGGTGAGAAGAGAATACAAAGAGACAATAAGAGAAAGGCTGGACACGCAGGTCCAATTTATAAATTCTAAATTTACAATAATTTCTAAAATTACCCTTCCCTTCTAATATCCATCCGATATACACTATTCATACATCACATCCACATTCATTCATTCAAGGCATGTTATACAACCAATCAAATCCAATTAATTAGTCTTTAATTAGGTGACAATACAATGTTCAAACAATTGTTTGCATTTGCGCGAGTCCAACTCAATTTGAGAATAAATACTTATAGTATGAATTCACGAATTATATCGAACTACTCGTTAAATCCAATTTAAGTCGTATTCAATACTAATCCTATTATTTAATTCTAAATTAAATATTTACACTTTTATTGTGCTTTTATAACTTAGATTCCAAATCTAATACAATCGGGTCTCAAAGCCCAACTAACATCTAATGTCCGTTTAATTAAAGTCCGATGGGCTTTCAATTGATTTCTTTAGGCTTGGGTTTTGGTCAATGTATGGGTCAAACCCAATTACCAAGCCCAATAAGGAATCACCCTCATATGCCATAAAATCAATATCAAGCCCATAAGGCCCAATTAAACATAAAAGCCCATTTATTACATTTGGGCTTAAATGGTGTGATTTAGGCCCATTTTGGATCCAATCCAAATGGTCCAAATCTACTTGGCCCAACCAAGCCCATTATGTCCAAATATAATAGTTTTAGGCCCAATTCAAAATTAAGCCCAACTAACCAAATTTTAAAATTCCAAATTTTATAACTTAATTAATTAAAGTGTATTATCATGATTAATCCTTTAAATCAATATTCCCAAAATATCAAATTAATCCATTAATCATATTTTTATCTTAAATATATGTCCAACATTATTTAATCAAAAAATCAAGTCCCTAATCCTCCATCAAGCATTCGGCCAAGGTGATTAAAATGGTTCCGATTTCGTTTTCAATCCAATCGAGTTACAAATCATCATTCCATATTGTTTCAAGTCATCTAATGTCTTAAAATTAAAAAATCATCTAGTCCATATGCTTGCATGTATTCGGCCAAGCCTCATTTGGGTTGGAAAAATTAATCCAATTTATTTTCCATGAAATTGATGATGTATAATCTAAATAACATACATCTAAGCATATTTAATCAAGCAAACTCATCAAATCATGCTTCATACAATTTTCCCAAATAACATCCTAATATATTTGCATGCTCTTTAAGCTCAATGATACCATTGTTGGAAAAAATAACCAAGCCCCAAGATCAACAAGAACAAGCAAAATATATATAAATACATGAATGAATAAATTGAAGTATGGCGGAATCATACTCACAATAGTTGAAAATGGATGCTTAGATGATGCGAAAACTCCTCCCTTGTGCAGTGAAGCTCTCGGCCAAAAGAAAAGAGGGACTCCAAGTCGAGTTTGATCCTTCCAAGCTCAAGGATTAGCTTCCCATATCACCTATGTATGATCCCTTGAAGGTGCTAGCCTTTGTTGTGATTTTGAATGCACAACTTCTTCAAATCTTGCCACAAAAATTGAAGAAATGAGAGCCAAAAACTGCTTGCAAGTTTCGGCAATGTGAGAGAGAAAAGTTGAATGATTTTTGTTACAAAAAATCAATTTATATTTATGCCATAATATTTATTAAATTAATAATAAACTTATGACACAAATCATGCAATGGCTTAGAGTGTCAAACACTCAATTTCCATGCAAAACCATTGAGTGCATTGTACACTATCTCCATGCAATGCATTAGAATTAAATAATGCATAATATGACATGTGTCATGTGGGCCCCACACGTTTCCAAATGAAAGTGGGCCCACGTGCACTCACGCGTTCGGGTTCGATATTTCCGAAATACCGAACTTACGTCGCGACGTTAATTAAATCGAATTTAAATAAATAATTGCGCCTAGCGAAATTATTATTTACGTCGCTAACGAATTAATTCTAAATTAACTCGTTTGCCCGAATTAAAATCTAATTTTAATTTCGTGTCGAAATCGAATTTCGATTATTATATCGAATATAATAATTTTACGATTAATTCAAATTAATCGTTCTCTCTCTATGTATAGTACTTTATCCAAGATAAAGTCTCTCCGTAATTAATCCAAGATTAATCGAGTTTGAATCATACGTCATTGGTGAATCTTCGGGAAGCGACCCAAGAGATCTCTGGATATGTTGGCAGTAAATACGGCCGTCAGATTATCTGAATACGTACGTACCAAGTACTACATTTTTACCGATTTACAAGACAAGGTTAGCCTCTAGCAAAACGCCATGCCTACCCAATTCTCCAGAAATATTCTTATTGGAATATAAGATCTATAACAGGCGTAGTATACCGTAGTATAGTGTATATCGAACCAGTATCGGATGATCACATGTAAGGCCTGGGGCTGGAGATGTGTCTGCCCCGTACGACACACATATCGGACATCAAGCAACCAGTCTCTTTGAATCGGATAATCCTGACCTAGTCATATTATCCCGATGGTTGCAACCATTATAGAGTACTAGTTCTGTATCCCTCGCGATCATCATCTCCATATGTCTGAAGTGATACTTCCATCTTGACATCACACCCAATACACTACGATTCTCGATAAATCCAGAAGAGGTGTACACAGAACCCGTTAAAGCCCTGGACCACCAAAACTAAAGTTTACCGATTGTCGTAAGTACTAGCGATGCAAGTCTCAGGTTAAGATCATATGCACCTACCCTGAAGCGGACTCCCATAGACCCGCAGACATACTACCAATGGGATTCCGCGGGGTCTATCCAGAGCGAAGCTGTTTTCCGTACCATCGGTAAAACACAACCTCCTACCGCACTTGCATAAGTATCCTATACTTAAATATATGAGAACTATGCCGTTGTGCCCTCACAACATGCACAAGTGCAGTACTAGTCTATTCCGCATTATCGATGTCCAATCTCGATAATACTACGACTATGGATATTTAATGATTAAACCTTTATGGATTGATACTGTCTCATATCATCACAATCCGGAACTAATCATAGGGACTCTTACCATTTATATCAAAGTAAATAAATTACAAAACGGTAAAAGGCAATTTCATTACTACATAGTTAATTTTGTACAATAATACAATATCATTTACAAAATAGTGACGCTATGGGTCATAACTGTCTAACACATTCCTCTCTGAATTTTCTGAGGTAAGTAGGGAGTTTTCTATCTAGTTTCTTTTAAATTTCTGTTTTGTAATTAATTTTAATTACGTTATGTAATAATAGAAATTTACTTTCTTTACTTTTACAGTTTTTACTATTCAACATGAGGAGGTAACTTCCCCTGCTAGGGTGAAAGGTAATTCTTTTACTATTACTATTTAGATTAATCTCCCTTAAATATAATAATTCACTATTTAAAATTGACTTAATGAGGATACCGCTATATTGGTCAGTGGTAATTCATTTTAAACTGGTTTAAACCTAACTAAGCAAGGGTACCGCCAGATTGGTCGGTTGGTAATTAAATTTTCTTACCGCCTATATGGCAGGTTATTTTGGTTCCGCCTTTATGGCTGGTTGGACTTAATTTGACTTAATCAGGTTACCGCCTATGGCTGGTTGGTAAAATAATCACAAGTTAATATATTATATTAAGGGAGATATCTAAATAGTAAATATAAAAGTTGATCCTTTTACCCTAGCATTTTATTTTATTGTAATTTACTTTTCATCTTTTACTTTACCGCAATTACTTTTCAGCATTTTTACTTTATGTCTTTTACTTTTAAGTTTTTACTAGCCTTAGTTATATGTCGTAACTAAGTTAGTTATCTGGGGTTGTGATGAATTCTAATATCACCGGTTTATAAGGGGTTATTTTATAGTTTGGGTAATTTAAAGGTTTACTTATTAAGTTTTAAGCTTAATGCGTCTTGTTAATTGGCCACTAATAAGATTGATCTGGTAAATCTAAAATAAACTTGACAAAGGAATTTTAGGTTTCAGCCTTAGACTTAATAGCCCATGATCTTCCTTGAGGATAGATAACCCTTTAATAGATTTCCTTACAGGATATACATATACCTGTCGGGCGGGGGTAGCCATAATTGGAACTTAAACTTAATGAATCCAAATAATTTGGTTGACATAGACATATGGTTCAATTGGGTTAAACTGGGTATTTGCGTCTGACCATCGACAGAGGGTTTCGCATAATTTAGTGTTCCAGGTTAGTAAACCGATATGTTGCACAAACATGAAATAACCACTTCATCTTTTAAAAGATATTAGAAAGATTCACAACCCTAGATAGTTTCCTAATATTGAATTTTCTTAAACCTACTTTCGTGCAATTTTATTTACTTGTTTTTAAATTTAAAATCATCACCAATTCAAATCATGTTAGGTTTTATCTAGGTCCCAAGATCAAACAAGCAATGAAATACATGTGTGAATACATCAAAGGAGGTAGCGGAATACTCACATCGATCGGTTGAGACGAATCGGCAACAAACAAAACAAGTTTTGGGCTCTCAAAGTGGCGCCAATCACTGCAGTTCACTGCCATCCAAATCAGAATTTTGAGCTGCGAAAATGAGATCCAAGATTGCGTCAAACGAATCCCGACTCATGGGTGAACCTCCCTACCACCTTCGCATATCTCGTAGTGTGCTAGCACTTGCGGTTTTTGTCAAAAAATCCAACTCTTGCCTCCCTCATGCTCACGGTTTTTGTGTGAAACCAGTGAGTGTTTTTGCCCAAATGGGCGTGAGTTGGAAGAGAGAAATGAGAGAGAAGAATGTTGTGTAATTGGTTAGTAAAACCTTTTCCAAAAAGGTTTATATATTTTTCATAAAATATACAAAAAGCATTTACCAAATAATAAATCAAATAAATAAAATGGTTATACTCCCACCAACTTTCACTATTTCAACCACACACATCAACTATTCATTGTCACTTTATAAAAGTGACTTGATGTGTGTCAATCACTCAATCAATCAATCACATCAATCAATCAATCAATCACTCAAAGTGACGTTTGATTTGACGCTTGATGTGACGAATGATATGACGCTTGATGTGACTTGCGTTGCCGTACTTGAATTCGAAATACGAATGCGTTCGCAATCACACTCGGGCTCGGGTTCGCTAATTCCTAATTAGCGAATTTTCCGTTGCGTCGTAATTAAATGATTACGCCTAGCGAATTCACTATTCACGTCGCTAACGAATTAATTCTAAATTAATTCGTTTGCCCGAATTAAAATCTAATTTTAATTCCGCGTCGAAATCTAATTTCATTTAATATATCGAATATATTAATTTACCGATTATTTCCAAATTAATCATTCTCTCTCTTTAGACGATATTTTATCCTAGATAAAATATCTCCGTAATTAATCCTAGATTAATTTTCTCTCTCTTCTATATAATCCATATTATTTAAGAGTGCGAGTCATACGTCATCGGTGGATTATTGGGAAACGACCCATGAGATCCCCGGATAAGTCGGCAGTAAATACGGTCGTCGGAGTATCCGAATCACGTACGTACCAAGTACTACGTTCTACCGATTTACGCGACAAGGCCGACTCCTAGCAAAGCACCAAGTCTACCGAATTCTCCGGTCATATTCATCTAAGAATATTTAAGATCTATATCAAGCGTAGTATACCAAGTATCATGTATATCGGCCCAGTATCAGATAGTCACGTGTTAGGGCTGGGGCTGGATAAGTGTCTGCCCCGTCCGAAGCACATGTCGGATGTCTGGTAACTAGTCTCTATAATCGGATATACATGACCTTGTCATAATATCCCGATGGCCGGCCAGCACTTAAGAGCACTAATACCGTATCCTGCGTGACATCATCTCCACTATGACTGGAGTGATACTTCCGTCTTGACATCACACCCAGTACTCTACGATTCTCAATATACCCAGCATTGGCGTACACAGAACCGGTTAGAGTCCTGGACGACCTCAACTAAAGCATATTGATTGTCGTAAGCATTAGCGGTGCAAGTCTCAGGTTAAGACCATACACACCTACCCTGATGTCGGACTCCCATAGACACATAGTCATAATACCAATGGGATTCCGAGGGGTCTATCCAGAGCGAAGCTGTTTCCCGTACCATCGGTGAAACACAACCTCCTATCGCACTTGCATGAGTATCCAATACCCAAATATATGAGAACTATGCCGTTGTGCCCTCACAACGCACACAAGTGCAATACTAGCCTATTCCGCATTATCGATGTCCAGTCTCGATAATACTACGACTAGGGATATTTAATGATTAATCCTTCGTGGACTGATACTGTCTCATATCATCTCAATCCAGGAACTAATCATATGGACCTCTCTTCATTTATACATCTAAGGTGATCTAATCATAAATGATGAGAGTGCAATTTCCTTGTCACATAGTTAATTTGTACCACAACACTATGATCTGTACAAATAGTGACGCTATGGGTCATATTATCCAACAATCTCCCACTTGGCACATAGCCAGTCACTCAAGTTTCGTACACCCGAACTATGTACGGTTCGCTCAAATTGCTGAGAAAAGGTTTTCGTCAGCGGATTTCCATGATTATTGTCTGACGCGATTTATACGATCACCACATCGCCACGATGTATGATCCGAACGAATCAGATGAATATAGAAGTATATATCTGGATCGTCGATGAGACCTTTAATTCTTGAGCCTTGTGCTGACGCCTAGCTCAGCTGCTAACAGAACTATATCTAATCTAATTAGATTTATTTTCGACCCAAATGGCTTCTATTGCTGCCTCAGCCGCAGCAATAATCCGCATTTGTTGTTTATTTGGCAACAATATCTTGCTCGGAAGATTTCCAGCTCATTGTCCCGTTATTCAAACTTTATAGTATCGCAGTATTTAACTGTTTGGAAACTTGCGGCAGTGATCCCAGTCACTTCAAGTTCTCATTCTCCATAGCTTAAGACAACATCTTTAGTTCTCTGAGATACTAACAGATGTTCTTAACTTCAATCCAGTGAATATCACTTGGATTGACCTGATTGTGACTCCATATGCTCAAAACGTATGAGACACCAAATCAAGTACATTTTAAATGTACAATTTCCCAGAGAGTGTTAACAACTCCAAATTTATCCCAGTAGATCTTTATTCCTTGAATAAAGGTTGTTATTCCCCAGAATTCTACGGAGAATTTCTATGAAAGAATATCTATGAAAGCCAAGCTTTCACCAATTGCTTTATTGGGAATTTCACTGTCAGTGCGCTCCCACTAACCTCCTTATATACACAAGAATCATTTCATTTTGAGTCAAATCATAAACCATTATGATTACATCAAAACGTCAGTTCCAAGAACCTTATGCTTGCTCCAATCCAAACATGGATCGAATAACCCGCAAACCTTGTTTGTCGGTTATACAAAATCGTCAGGATGTTGTAAGCATCCTCCAAACGGTTTCCTTTTCAGGAAATCGATTTTGATCTTTAACTAACGTATTTCATAAATGAAATATGCAGTATCAACAAGCATCATCAAAATGGATTTACTATGGCAACAGGTAAAAGGTTGAACCGTTATTAACATAATGTTGATAACGATACCTTTCCGTCACAAGCCTAGCTTTGTACGTTGGTATGTTGCCATCCATGTATGTCTTCCTTGAAGACGTTTACAGTACCAATAGGCACAATGCCTTACGGTACAACAACTAGTATCCAAACATAGTTGTTCTATATGGTATCCATTTCGGACTCATGGCACTTTGCCATAATAGGGAGTCGATACTTTGTATCACTTCCTCAAAACGTAGTCGGTTGGTATACCTCCTCAAGATTAATATCTTTATGAGGTGAGGTCAGAAACCCATATCCCAGGTTGTTTTCTGAATCTCTCCGATCTACGAGGTTCTTGTGTATTCGAAGATTAATGGTTTAGTTTCATCCTTGATGAACTATTTATGTTCCATTACGGACTTCGTGCCTTGAACAGTATTACCCCGATTTTCATCGAGTTTTACTGTCCTTCCACTTACCACTGCATATCGGTATTCCTCTCAGGAAAACCGCATGGTGAGCAACAATCATATTGTTCCCATGTGAGATATTTAAGTACTATACTTATGGTTTTCCCTAGGATAACCTATAATTGGCACTTATCCAATTTGGGTTCTAGTTTGGTATCATCCAAACGTTATGCCTGGCATACCCAAATTATTAGGAATGAGAAACCCTGTTTCTTTCCTGTTCATATCCTATATGATATATGTCAAACAGATTTATATGGAACCTTATTCTAAATAAGTTTTGCACTGTTAATACATATCCGTTGAAGGAAATGGTAGCTCAGAGTGACTCGTGATAAACCTTATCATGTCCAACAAAATTCGGTTTTTAGTTCGGACACATCGTCAAACTGACATGTCTCGGGAGGAGTCCTCATCTGAAAGAATACTATACTCTTTCATGTATATTTGAAACTTACTGCTTAAGTATTTTCCATTACGGTCTTACCGTGACGGCATAATACTATAGTCGATCTGTTAATCTACTTCGTGTCGAAACCCTAATAGTTTCCGATCTGTGTTCTTCAAAAGAAAAAAACATAACCATAACGTGATGCCACATCCGTTAAGGTCACGAAATATTCATGTTCACATCTAGCCTAGCTAGATATGGGCCCACTAACTTCACCATGAATAGGGCTAACAGATCGGTGACACTTACACTATTACCAAGTAAATAGTTTGTTTAGGTACTTTACCTAACAAACTAGATTCGTAGACTTTATTTGAATAGTCAAATCAGTCCTAGTACCCACTCTTCAAAAGTGCGGATATACGAGTCTTGTTTAATTGTGTCCCAGACAACAATGCACAAATAAGTCTCTACTTGATCAAATCAATTTGAGCTATTTATTTGTCATTTTATATGTTTTGAGATTTTAATTATATTCAAAATATAAATTCTGTTATTCACATCTAATGTGTTTATCTCAGTATCATCTTTATATAATGAACCATTAGTGTTCTAGATATAAAGGTTTATCCACAATGGATTAAACACTGATATAGAGATAATGTCTCTAGTCAAACTAGTTACATTATAACAGTTCCTAATTTAAGTACACACCCGAAGGGTAGTTCCTAAACTTAGGTATCTACGGTCGAAACAGCGACTTTCGTCCCGTTTCCGATTCGCAGAGCAATCTCAGCTTGAAGTCAGTATCCTGCTCAAAGCAGATTCTGAACATCAATACATATATTTTATGTACCACACTAAGTATTTAAAATCTAATTTCAATACTAGTAGTGAACATAACTTTGACAAACATTTTTAAAGTCAGAGTCTTGCCCTTTCTTTAATTCCTTCGTGTCTGCCATATCCAAATGGTAGTCACTTTGGGATATGTCAATTATCCTTTTCAATATTTCAGGAACCTTAGGCCAAGCCTTGGGTTTTTAGAATATCGAAACGATGTGCACCTCGTGCTTCATGCCCAATTGCAAACTTTGACTTTTCACCTCTAGAATAGTCATTTAATTCTCCAAGAATTATTTATTGCAATTTTAATACTTATTAAATCTAAAATTAGATTTATGACAAGTATATTAAATTAAGCACTAAAGTCATCATCACATAAATCTTCCAAAGATTTTATGCTCTACTTATTTTGCTTAATTTTAGGCTTAAGGTATAATAAGTTATTTTATCAAATAAAGTAACCTATTGTTTATTCCCAATTTGAAAATTAAATCATTTAAAATATTTTAATCCCAGATTATATTTTAAATATCCAACTTTTCAATTCTTTCTTGATTTCAATATTCAACTATTTAATCAATGATTAGTGGTACTATATATTATAATGATTATAATAGTCCAACTATATAATCAAATATAATCCCAATTAATTAACCTCAATTACATTGATTACTATAATCCAATTATAAAATCAACTGTAAACTGAAATTAATTAATTCAAATATATTGATTAATATAATCCAATTATATATAATCAACTATAATACAGTCCAACTGTTTATTAAAACAACATTAAGTATTAGTCCAACTAATACTTTTAATATATGACGAGTGATATTTGTTTGAGCGCGTATGGCGAGTAATTGAACGAATATTGCAAATTCAATTCTTGCCTCCCACTATTTTTCGTCGAGCCTCTAACCCTCTGTCGAGTACTCGGGAAACCGTGTTTCCTAGTGGGCTAGGATCCCGTTAAATATCACACAATCTTGACTTTGGCCAACAAATTGTATGATAATTAACTAGGTAGATCTCTAAGATCAATTGGATCTAATCCAATTCCTAGATCCAGTAGGTGGACATCCAAGTCCTACATATATCCTATATATGCCTATATATCCAATATATACCCTAACCTATTTCCTCTGAATCAACTAGGCCTTGGCTTTGGCACAACAAACCTAGTGATCCCAGTCAAGCGTGGACCCATTGACCATGGAAGCTTCGTAATCAATGTCGTTGGACAAGAAGTGGTCTTGACTTTGGCCAACAAACCACAACTTGGACAAGACACCAATATGGAACAAAGCCTCGTGATTCAAACACATCTTCGACGGACAAGGGCTTGACTTTGGCCAACAACCCATGCCAATCTAGGATCTTGAGTAAGAATCACTCAATGGAAGGAAAAGACGCATGATATTTGATGAGGGCTTTTCGCGTGCAAATTGGCTACCAATTTCATTATCTTTGTTAAGGTCTCATCATCATACACCCTTAAACATGCATTCTAAATACATAATAAAGCGAGTATGAAAATAAATAATAATGATATACGGATGGATACTTTACATTGATCCTAGATCAAATCTCTCCCTTTCTCACTCAAGCTAGCACTTGTATTACTTCTACCCGTTACACTACACTTCTAAAGAAACCTCATTTACATTGAGGGGAATAGGTGAGAAGAGAATACAAAGAGAATAGAGGTGATAAGGCTGGACACGCAGGTCCAATTTAATAAATCAAATTTATTACAACAATTTCCAAAATTGCCCCACCCGACTAATATCCATCCGATATACATTATTCATTCATTCACAACCACGTATTCACACATAAGCATGCTATCAATCAATCTAATCAAATAATTAATCTGATAATTATGTGATCATCCAATGTTCAAACAACGATTTGATTTTGGTCGAGTCAAACTCGTTTTTGCGAATAAGTACTCAAAGTACGAATTCATGAATTAAATTAAACTACAACATTAAATCTAATTTAATGTGCATTTAATACTAATTCACTATTCAATTCCAAATTAAATATTACACTTTATTTAATAAACCTTTTCGACTTAAATTCCAAATTTAATCGCATCGGGACTCAAAGCCCGATTAACGTCCAACGTCAATTCAATTCAAGTCTAATGGGCTTTAATTAATTTCTATAAGGCGTGGGCTTCGGCAACCAAAGCCCAATCAAGGAGTAACCCCATAAGCCCAGAAATCAATTTAGGCCCATTAGGCCCAATTAAACTTTAAGGTTTATAAGTTGCATTCGGGCTTTATGGTAGTGGTTTTGGGCCCAATTGGATCCAATCCATTTGGCCTAAACCCATCTTGATAAAATCAAGCCCAATAAGCCCAATTACAACTTAATAAGCCCAAATCCAATTTAAAGGCCTAATTCATTAAATTCCACAAATCCAATTTCGCAATTTAATTACCTAAAGTGTATTACATGATTAATCACCCAAATCAATATTTCCAAAACATGAAATTAGTCCAATTAATCATGTTCATTATCATCATCACATGTCCAACACATAAATGAAAAAATCAAACCCATCTACATGCTTCTTAGTCTCGGCCAAGGAGGGATTTTGTGTCCAATTTGGTTTCAATCCAATCGAACCCACAATCGACATTAAATCAACATCCTTAATGATTTCCAACACATCCAATTGTTCAAAATCAAAATTACCAAGACATTAAAAGGGCATATGGAATTCGGCCAACATATACATTTTGGGGATTTATGTTCAATTCAAAATTCAATCTAATTGACTTCAAATTAACATCATCCTACATGATTCTAACTCATCCAATGAATCAAAATCAAAAAATTCCAAGAATCCAAAATTCACATTACATTCGGCCAACACTCCAAATTTGGGGAAAATTGTTCCAAACACATTTTCTTGAAATTGATCAAATCAATCTTCAATACAACATATATTAAGCATGCTTAAACATCCAATTTTATAAAATCATGCTCAAATACAAAGTTCCCAATTTTAAGCCCTACAATTTCATGCTTGACCCTATAGCTCTTGATGCCATTGTTAGGTTTTATCTAGGTCCCAAGATCAAACAAGCAATGAAATACATGTGTGAATACATCAAAGGAGGTAGCGGAATACTGACATCGATCGGTTGAGACAAATCGGCAACAAACAAAACAAGTTTTAGGCTCTCAAAGTGGCGCCAATCACTGCAGTTCACTGCCCTCCAAATCAGAATTTTGAGCTGCGAAAATGAGCTCCAAGATTGCGTCAAACGAATCCCGACTCATGGGTGAACCTCCCTACCACCTTCGCATATCTCGTAGTGTGCTAGCACTTGCGGTTTTTGCCACAAAAACCCAACTCTTGCCTCCCTCATGCTCACGGTTTTTGTGTGAAACCAGTGAGTGTTTTTGCCCAAATGGGCGTGAGTTGGAAGAGAGAAATGAGAGAGAAGAATGTTGTGTAATTGGTTAGTAAAACCTTTTCCAAAAAGGTTTATATATTTTTCATAAAATATACAAAAAGCATTTACCAAATAATAAATCAAATAAATAAAATGGTAAATACTCCCACCAACTTTCACTATTTCAACCACACACATCAACTATTCATTGTCACTTTATAAAAGTGACTTGATGTGTGTCAATCACTCAATCAATCAATCACATCAATCAATCAATCACTCAAAGTGACGTTTGATTTGACGCTTGATGTGACTTGCGTTGCCGCACTTGAATTCGAAATACGAATGCGCTCGCAATCACACTCGGGCTCGGGTTCGCTAATTCCTAATTAGCGAATTTTCCGTTGCGTCGTAATTAAATGATTACGCCTAGCGAATTCACTATTCACGTCGCTAACGAATTAATTCTAAATTAATTCGTTTGCCCGAATTAAAATCTAATTTTAATTCCGCGTCGAAATCTAATTTCATTTAATATATCGAATATATTAATTTACCGAATAATTCCAAATTAATCATTCTCTCTCTTTAGACGATATTTTATCCTAGATAAAATATCTCTGTAATTAATCCTAGATTAATTTTCTCTCTCTTCTATATAATCCCAGATTATTTAAGAGTGCGAGTCATACGTCATCGGTGGATTATTGGGAAGCGACCCATGAGATCCCCGGATAAGTCGGCAGTAAATACGGTCGTCGGAGTATCCGAATCACGTACGTACCAAGTACTACGTTCTACCGATTTACGAGACAAGGCCGACTCCTAGCAAAGCACCAAGTCTACCGAATTCTCCGGTCATATTCATCTAAGAATATTTAAGATCTATATCAAGCGTAGTATACCAAGTATCATGTATATCGGCCCAGTATCGGATAGTCACGTGCTAGGGCTGGGGCTGGATAAGTGTCTGCCCCGTCCGAAGCACATGTCGGATGTCTGGTAACTAGTCTCTATAATCGGATATACATGACCTTGTCATAATATCCCGATGGCCGGCCAGCACTTAAGAGCACTAATACCGTATCCTGCGTGACATCATCTCCACTATGACTAGAGTGATACTTCCGTCTTGACATCACACCCAATACTCTACGATTCTCAATATACCCAGCATTGGCGTACACAGAACCGGTTAGAGTCCTGGATGACCTCAACTAAAGCATATTGATTGTCGTAAGCATTAGCGGTGCAAGTCTCAGGTTAAGACCATACACACCTACCCTGATGTCGGACTCCCATAGACACATAGTCATAATACCAATGGGATTTCGAGGGGTCTATCCAGAGCGAAGCTGTTTCCCGTACCATCGGTGAAACACAACCTCCTATCGCACTTGCATGAGTATCCAATACCCAAATATATGAGAACTATGCCGTTGTGCCCTCACAACGCGCACAAGTGCAATACTAGCCTATTCCGCTTTATTGATGTCCAGTCTCGATAATACTACGACTAGGGATATTTAATGATTAATCCTTCGTGGACTGATACTGTCTCATATCATCTCAATCCAGGAACTAATCATATGGACCTCTCTTCATTTATACATCTAAGGTGATCTAATCACAAATGATGAGAGTGCAATTTCCTTGTCACATAGTTAATTTGTACAACAACACTATGATCTGTACAAATAGTGACGCCATGGGTCATATTATCCAACAAATCAATCAAACAACCTGTTAGATACTAGTAATCATTTGACCTCATAAAATTAATAGATTAGGTATTAAGTCCTCGTGGGATCGATACTTTTTATACTACTTGAATGATACGTGCGCTTGCGTTATACACATGTGATTACGCACTGGTCAAGTTTTTGGCGCCATTGCCGGGGACTTATTTATCTTTCACTATTAGTTTTGGGGTTAGATACGTTACTTGTATCTAATTTCTTTTTACTTATTATTTTAGTTTTCTTGTGTTTCAGGTTCTCAGAAACTACATGAGACGAACCAAAAGCTTTGAACTCCGACCGCTTGACCCAGAGATTGAAATAACCATCAGACAGTTGAGAAGGGAGAGGCGTGAAGGCCAAGAAGTTTTAGTCAACATGGAACCTCAACCATTGAACGTTGCACCATCAATACCCATTCGAGACAGAACCATTCCGGTGGTAGACGGCTTAATTTCCTATATTGTACTTCCTTCTTTACCAGCAAATGCGTGTGACATCAAAACATGCATTCAGATGATTCATTAGTCAGTGCAGTTTGGGGGGAAAGTAACTAAAGATCCTAATACCCACATCAGCAACTTTCTGGAAGTTTGCGGCACTTTCAATTACAATCGAGAAGCTGAAGAAGCAATAAGACTGCGGGTTTTTCCATACTCCTTGAAGGACAGAGCTAAAGCTTCGCTACATTCACTACCAGCAGGTTCCATCACAACTTGGAACACTTTAGCCACTAAATTTCTTGCAAAGTACTTTCCACCAGCCAGAACTAGAAAGCTGAGGAATGACATCACATCCTTTGTACAATAAGACTCGGAAACTCTCTACGAAGCTTGGGAAAGGTACAAAGATTTGCTCCGGAAACGTCCTCACCATGAGATTCCAAAATGGCTTCAAGTCCAAACTTTCTGGAATGATGAGAACCACAATTGATGCTGCTGCTGGAGGAGCTTTGATGGCAAAAGGATAAGATCAAGCCTGGGACCTAATCGAAGAAATGGCCAACAACAATTCCTTGTGGCCAACAGAAAGAAGCATGATCCAAAGAATTGCAGGAATTTATGAAAGTGGAGCCAATACAGCAGTCAACACCAAGCTGGATCAGATATGCAAATTTATGGAGACTTTTACCACTGAATCCACAAGTTCACCATATGGATGAGCACCAGAACCAAACCAACTTGAAGAGACGGTGCATTATGTCAACAATTTCAACAGACATAGGAAAAATCCATATTCCAACACCTACAACCCACGGTGGAGGAATCATCCTAATTTTTCATGGAGCAACAATTCAGGGCAAAAGAACAATCCACCACCTGGATTTCAGCAACAGAACAAAGGCCAGGAACAAGCAAATGAACCAGGAATAGTAGAAGTGTTGGCTCAGTTAAAAAATTACGATGCTATGTTTCAGAGCCAATATGCTTCCATCAAAGCACTAGAGAATCAAATCGGACAACTGGCCAATGCTCAGAGTTACAGACCGCCAGGTAATCTTCCCAGCAACACAGAACCAAATCCAAGGAACCGAGGGAAGGAGCAATGTCAAGCCATCACATTGAAAAGTGGTACTGAGATCAACAAAGATGTTGGAATCAAGGAAACAATTGAGGAAGTTCCGAAAGATGCAGTTCCACAGATGGAGGAAAAAGAAGCAAAGGAAAAAGAAAAAGATCAGATCACTCCACCTCCATCTTTTCCACAGTGACTTCAGAAAAACAAGCTGGACAAGCAATTTGCTCGATTCCTTGAGGTGTTCAAAAAGCTGCATATCAACATTCCATTTGCAGAAGCTTTGGATGAAATGTCCAGCTATGTAAAATTCATGAAAGACATTCTTTCAAAAAAATGGAGATTGGGAGATTACGAGACAGTAGCATTGACAAAAGAATGCAGTGCCATCATTCAGAGGGAACTTCCCCCGAAGTTGAAAGATCTTGGCAGTTTCACTGTCCCATGCACCATTGGAGAACACTATATCGGTAAGGTTTTATGTGACTTAGGTGCAAGTATTAATTTGATGCCTTTTTCTATTTACAAGAAACTATAAATTGGAGAAGCAATGCCTACCTCAGTCTCACTACAACTTGCTGATCGAAGGCTCGCATTTCCAAGAGGTGTTGTTGAAGATGTGCTGGTCAAAGTCGACAAACTCATTCTTCCAGCAGATTTCATTATCCTTGACATGGAAGAAGACAAAGATGTACCTATCATCCTTGGAAGACCATTCTTGGCGACAGGACGAACTGTGATTGATGTACAAAAAGGAGAAATAACTATGAAAGTTCAAGACCAAGAAGTTACTTTCAATGTTTTCAAAGCCAAGAAATTCCCGAGCGATGAAAAGGAAGAGAAATGTTTCAGAATTGATGTTGTTGATAGTATCGTTCAGGATACTGATACAACCCCCACAGACAAACTTGAAGCTTGCATCACCAACATGACCGACAACGAGTTAGATGCTGAAATCCTAGAATGTATCAACTACCTTGACAAACCATTCCAATTCAAATCGACACCACAAGTGGAAAGCCTGGAACTGCCAAAGAAAGATCAAATCAAGCCTTCGATTGAAGAACCACCACAGTTGGAGCTGAAGTTACTTTCGAGCCATCTCAGGTATGCATTTCTTGGAAACTCTTCTGAATTACCTGTTATTATTTCTTTTTTGTTAACATTAGAGCAGGAAGAAAAATTGTTAAGAGTATTACGAGAACACAAAAGAGCCATTGGCTGGACTATAGCAGACATTTGAGGAATTAGTCCATCATTTTGCATGCACAAGATCCTGATGAATGATGAATACAAACCCACAGTGGAGCATCAACGGAGACTCAATCCAATCATGAAGGAGGTCGTAAAGAAAGAAATCATCAAATGGTTGGATGTTGGCATCATTTACCCCATCTCATATAGTACTTGGGTGATTCATATGCAGTGTGTGCCGAAGAAAGGAGGAATCACCGTGGTTACCAATGAAAAGAACGAGCTAATCCCAACCAAAACGGTGACTGGATGGAGAGTATGCATGGACTACCGAAAGCTGAACAAAGCAACACGGAATAACCATTTTTCGCTGCCATTCATTGATCAGATGCTGGAAAGACTGGCGGGACATGAGTTCTATTACTTTTTGGACGGATATTCAGGATACAATCATATTGCAATTGCCCCAGAAGATCAGGAGAAAACCACTTTTACATGTCTGTATGGTACTTTTGCTTTCCGCAGGATGCCATTTGGATTATGTAATGCCCCTGCCATATTTCAGAGTGCATGATGACCATCATCTCAGACATGCTGGAGCAGAGTATGGAGGTATTCATGGATGATTTTTCTGTGTTTGGAGATTCTTTTCACCACTGCTTGTAAAATTTGGAACATGTGTTATAAAGGTGCGAAAATACAAACCCGGTACTCAATTGGGAGAAATACCATTTCATGGTGTAGGAAGGCATTGTTCTTGGACATCGGATCTCACAAAAAGGAATCAATGTAGACAAAGAAAAGATTGAAACAATTGAAAAACTACCTCCACCAACATCTATCAAAGGGATTCAGAGCTTTCTCGGACATGCAGGTTTTTACACGAGATTTATCAAAGACTTTTCCAAGATTGCTAAACCTCTGTGCAATCTTCTGGAAAAGGATGTGCCTTTCAACTTCACCAAATAATTCCAGGAAGCTTTCGAGATCTTAAAACAGAAGCTGATTTCTACCCCCATCATTGTAGCACCAGACTGGACCCTTCCATTTGAAGTGATGTGTGATGCTAGAGATTTTGTTGTAGGTGCAGTTTTGGGACAACACAAAGCAAAGATTTTCCACACAATCTACTACTCCAGCGGAACTTTGAATGAAGCTCAACTCAACTACACAACCACTAAAAAGGAGTTGCTCACAGTTGTGTACGCTTTTGACAAATTCTGCTCCTATCTGCTGGGTCCCAAAGTGGTGGTCTACACAGATCATTCAGCAATCAAATATCTGATCACGAAGAAAGATTTCAAACCCAGATTGATCCATTGGATACTTCTTCTGCAAGAATTTAACATGGAGATTCGAGAAAGGAAATGGACAGAAAACCAGGTGGCAGATCACTTATCAAGGCTCGAGAGTGGAGAAACAGCTGGCAAAGAACTGTCAATCAAAGAAACTTTTCCAGATGAACAACTATTGTCCATGAAACAGCAAGATGCCCATTGGTATGCTGACTATATCAACTTCATTGTATTAAGAAAATGGCTGTTGGAATGGACAACTCAGCAAAGGAAGAAATTCTTCAAAGAAGTCAATCACTATGTCTGGGATGAGTCGTACATGTTCAAATGGTGTGCTGATCAATTATTGAGACGGTGTGTTCCACAGGAGGAGGTCAACATTATTCTCCAACACTGTCATTCATCACCATACGGCGGACACTTCAGCGGAAATAAAACTGCATCCAAAGTCCTACAATCAGGTTTGTTCTGGCCCACTCTTTTTAAAGATGTTTACTTATTTTCTTTTCAATGTGACAGGTGCCAGAGAATGGGGAATATTTCAAGGATAAATGAAGGACCGTTGCAAAATATTCTGGAAGTGAAGATATTCGATGTATGGGGTATAGATTTCATGGGTCTCTTTGTTTCATCATTCGAAAACCTGTACATCCTGGTTGATGTAGACTATGTCTCCAAATGGGTTGAAGTAATTGCACTACCATCCAATGATTCAAAAGTGGTGATTAAATTCCTGAAAAAGAATATTTTCACTTGGTTCGGAACACCTCGGGCAATTATCAGTGATGGTGGTTCACATTTCTGCAATAGATACTTTGATGAACTCTTATCCAAATACGGAGTTACTCATAAGGTTACAACTGCTTATCATTTTTCAGTCAAATGGACAGGTTGAAGTTTCAAACAAAGAAATCAAAAGAATCTTGGAGAGAACCGTTGGATCAACAAGGAATGACTAGTCAACAAAACTGGATGATGCATTATGGGCCTACCAAACAGCTTATAAGACACCCATTGGTATGTCCCCATATCGATTGGTGTTTGGGAAAGCATGTCATCTGCCAGTTGAGCTTGAACACAAGGCGTACTAGGCACTGAAGAAGTTGAATCTTGATCCACAAGCTGTAGGAGAGAAAAGACTCCACCAACTCAACGAATTGGAGGAATTTCGCTTACAGGCTTATGAGAATGCCAGATTGTACAAAGAAAAGACCAAGAAATGGCATGAACGAAAAATAGTGCACAGACAGTTAGAACCAATGCAGCAGGTGTTGTTGTACAACTCAAGGTTGAAAATTTTCCTTGGAAAGTTGAAATCAATGTGGTCAGGTCCTTTTGTGATCACTCAGGTTTTACCATATGGAGCTATTGAGTTACTGGATCCCAACACCAACGAAACATTCAAGGTTAACAGTCAGCGTGTCAACCACTACTGGGGAGAATCATTTGAGCGACAAGAAGAAAGTGTCCCACTTTCAGATCCAGCCTAACGTTCGAGAAGTCACTTCTAGCTGACGACGTTAAACTTAGCGCTCGCAAGGAGGCAACCCATGCAATTTTTGTATATATTATGATTGGGTGTGATTTCATTTTATGTGTTGAGTTTTCGCAGGTTAATTCATTCCAAGATGGAAGAAGTTCTCGCAAATCTTCACAAGCAATTTCCTTCTCTCCCTAAAAAATCTCTGATGAAAGTTTACAAAGCTCGCTTTGAACGAATGAGACTACTAACAATCCATGGTATTCCTATTGACATTCGTTGGGTATTTGAAGCACGGGTCTGATTGGCAGGTGAGTCTTCTGACTCTTTTATTTCACCTCTGCCTAGCTTTGGAAGAAGCACATATGCAAAGAAACGTAGAGCTAAGCAAATGGATGTTTGTTACAAATGTGCATGACGTCTATGCGCCAGGGACAAGCTTCCCATCCAATTTTCTTATAAATTGGAAAACAGGGTCTTTTTGAGTCAGATTCTCGATACTTAACTGTTGTCTTTCTTTTTGGAATTGTGTGTGTAATTTGTGAATGGCTATATGAACATATTATATCTCTTTGTCTTTTCCTAATAATTGTAATTTGTTTTGTTGTTTTCTTTTATTTTCTCCGATAGGATCCAGACCTTTTTGACTATCACGATTTATTTTACTGTTAACTAATAATTATCATTTGGCAGGTACTAGTGCTATTATTTTACTCACCCTTTTTCAGGTGTTATAAATTCAACTCATCATTACACTTTTGAAGACATCCAGAGTAAAACATGGAAGCCACTTCAAGAAGACGAGTTGAAAACATCTGTGTGTTTTGTGGTACTAGTGTTGGTGTTAAGCCACAATACGTAGAAGCGGCACAGAAATTGGGTCGAGTTTTAGCTACAAGGAATATGCACTTAGTATATGGCGGATGCAATCTTGGACTTATGGGGATCATTTCAAAAGCTGTAGAGGAGGGAAGCAGTCATGTTTTGGGAATCATCCCAAAACCCTTGGTAGAAGAAAATCTTATTGGACCATCAAACGGAGAGGGACTGATCGTGCCAGGCATGTCTGAACGATTGGTAGAAATGATTAACCGTGTTGATGCTTTTATTGCTTTGCCAGGTGGCTTGGGTATATTGGAGGAAACTTTTACAGTGTTATCTTGGGCGAACCTGAACATACACCAGAAACCGCTTGGACTGTACAACGTTGAAGGATTTTATGATTTTCTTTGTGTGTTTCTTAATGATGCCCGGAGAAATGGGTTCGTGACAAAACCTATGAAAGAACTTCTCTTTACTGCCGGAACTGCTCCGGATCTAATTGACCAAATCTTAGCCTATGAACCACAAATTGACCCTATCATTTCAAAGATAAATTGGTCCAAGGACGATCGTGGTAAGAGGCGTCGGATTAATCTGGATCTTAACCTTTAACTTTTCGTGTAGAATTTCAGTTAACCAGATACTATCTTCTAAACTCTTCTTCTACTGTTTAAGACATTGGGGACAATGTCTCATTTAGGTTTGGGGGGGAATTAGTTGATCAGTATCTTGTTTATAGTTGTGTGTTGTTTTTATTTTTAGTCCAAATTTTTCGAAAAAAAAAATTGAAAAATTTTAAAAACAAATTACAAAAATATTTTGCGTTTTTGTTTTTATTTTGACTAAAAATGTGAAATTGGTGAGAGATAGCTGTGTAAGGAGTTTCCACTCCTGAGACGTATTTCAACCCATTTTTGAAACAAGTTAATTTTTTTTTATTTCCTTTTGAATTATTTAATTTGTGAATTCTCCATAAAATTGACTAAAATGGATCTTCATATGCTCAGTTGGCAGGTATTATCAACATGCATGGTAACATACAGACATAAGTTGTAATTGAAAAGTTTGTAATATTCAATGCTCTAGTTTAATTGGAGAAAGCATCTCAAAAAGTAATGGAGTAAAAAAAAAAAAAAAACGTCTAAGATCCGAGTTATTAAGTCTGTAAGGGTGTTTTAACACCTAGTACCCTAAAACCAACTAGTTTGGGAGACACTGGCCCAAAGCTCGCTACATGGATCAAGGATGTTGCAAGAATATATATATATGAAGTCTGAGTAATTAAGTCCGTAGGAGTGTCTTAACACCTGGTGCCCTAAAGCCAACTGATTTGGGAGCCACCGACCCAACACTCGCTACATAGATGGAAAATATTGTATATAAATAAAAAAAATCAAAAATCAAAGAAAAAATCAGAAAAATTATTCCATTGCTATAAAAGGTGTGAATTCTGATAAAACTTTAGGACACAAATATTACTCTCTTATCAACTGCACTTGTGACTATTGTGGGCAAAAATGAGTTGTTTAATATTTTGTTGGCTGTGCATATGGAGAATGGTAAATATAACCGGAGAATTTACTTATTTGGTAATTTAGAAGGAACGAAAACAACTAGTGACTTGGAGTAGAGGTTTCACCTAATTAGTCACTAACTTCTTTATTCTCTTTTCTCTTGTCTTTTTGCTTTTGTGTGCATTAGTTTTACTACATTTTTACTTTTGTAAAATGTTTATGGGTATCATTGATGTAAACCCTCACGAGACTACAACTCATCCACTAGGGACACCTATGGGTTTAAAGGTTTGTTGCATACGCTAAATGCAACTGTGATCCCTACGAAAGTGGCTTAGTTAAATTTTATTTATTTTATTCTATGTTTTGCTCGAGGACTAGCAAAATGTTAGGTTTAGAGGTGTGATGAGTGGTAAATGTATCACTATTTCCCACTTATTTGACCTAATATTTTGTATAGTTTCTTGAGTTTTGTGAATATTTTGATGTGTTTTGTGTTATTTTGTAGATAAATAAAGTTTCAGGACATTTTAGACGTGATTTGGGGCCAAAACAGTGAAAAACAGACAAAAATACATTTTGGTCATTTAGCGCGTCGCGATGTGCAGGCTGCGTTGCTACGCCTAACTTGCGCCGCAAGTTTGCTAACGTGCACCGGGTCCACATGTCAGAATCTGAGAAGTTTGACTTTGCTAACGTGCACCGCGCCACGTGTGACCATCACAGCTGATCTGCTAACGTGCACCGTGCCACATGTCATCATCATACGGTGTCGACAATCACCATCGCCCCATGTCACCACGTGTCATCCCACATGTCAGCCACGTCATAATCCATGTCAGTAGAGGACCGAGTCAACATGCCACTTGTCGCAATTCTATAGTGTCGATAATCACTTTCGCCACGTGTCGCCACGTTAGTGCCACATCATCGCCACATCAGCTCAATTATTGACTCATTTATCCAAATTACCACGTCAGCGGATAAGAATCTGAGCGGACCAATCAGAAGTTGACATGTCATCGCGTCCCGACGCAAGAAAAAACTTACACGCCGCGACGCAGAGGGCTTACCGAGGCCTATAAATAGAGCTTGAAATTTCAGTTTTAGATGTACCTTCCTCTCTGAATTCTCTGATGTAAATAGGGAGTTTTCTATCTAGTTTCTTTTAAATTTCAGTTTTGTAATTAATTTTAATTACGTTTTGTAATAATAGTAATTTACTTTCTTTACTTTTACAGTTTTTACTATTCAACATGAGGAGGTAACTTCCCCATGCTATGGTGAATGGTAATTCTTTTACTATTGCTATTTAGATTAATCTCTCTTAAATATAATATATTCACTATTTAAAATTTGACTTAATGAGGATACCGCTATATTGGTCGTTTGGTAATTCATTTTAAACTGGTTTAAACTTGACTAAGTAAGGATACCGCCAGATTGGTCGGTTGATAATTAAATTTTCTTACCGCCTATATGGCAGGTTTATTTTAGTTCCGCCTTTATAGCTGGTTGGACTTAATTTGACTTAATCAGGTTACCGCCTATATGGCTGGTTGGTAAAATAATCACAAGTTAATATTTTAAATTAAGGGAGTTATTTAAATAGTAAATAGTAAAAGTTGATCATTTTACCTTAGCATTTTATTTTATTGTAATTTACTTTTCATCTTTTACTTTACCGCAATTACTTTTCAGCATTTTTACTTTATGTCTTTTACTTTTAAGTTTTTACTAGCCCTAGTTATGTGTCGTAACTAAGTTAGTTATCTGGGGTTGTGATGAATTCTAATATCACCGGTTTATAAGGGGTTATTTTATAGTTTGGGTAATTTAAAGGTTTACTTATTAAGTCTTAAGCTTAATGCGTCTTGTTAATTGGCCACTAATAAGATTGATCTGGTAAATCTAAAATAAACTTGACAAAGGAATTTTAGGTTTCAGCCTTAGACTTAATAGCCCATGATCTTCCTTGAGGATAGATAACCCTTTAATAGATTTCCTTACAGGATAGACATATACCTGTGGGGCGGGGTAGCCATAATTGGAACTTAAACTTAATGAATGTAGATAATTTGGTTGACATAGACATATGGTTCTATTGGGTTAAACTGGGTATTTACATCTGACCATCGACAGAGGCTTTCGAATAATTTAGTGTTCCAGGTTAGTAAACCGATATGTTGCACAAACATGAAATAACCACTTCATCTTTTAAAAGATATTAGAAAGATTCACAACCCTAGATAGTTTCATAATATTGATATTTCTTAAACCTACTTTCGTGCAATTTTGTTTACTTGTTTTTAAATTTAAAATCAATACCATTTCAAATCAATCAAACAACCTGTTAGATACTAGTAATCATTTGACCTCATAAAATTAATAGATTATATATTAAGTCCTCGTGGGATCAATACTTTTTATACTACTTGAATGATACATACGCTTGCATTATACGCGTGTGATTACGCACCAGTCAAGTTTTTGGCGCCGTTGCCAAGGACTTATTTATCTTTCACTATTAGTTTTGGGGTTAGTCAAATCGGCTGAGACCGGTACATGTCGTATATCGAGACTTGGTCCGATGGTTTATCCCAATGAACCATGAGTCTTGGGAGACTCGTATAGACGTGTAGGTGTTTATAGTGGATAAACACTGAACGACGCACCAGAAATTCTTAATAGATGGTACACCAACGTCAATAAGAATCTTCTCGGGTTGAGTAGCATAGTGGTCCTTCGACTTGAAATACCACTGTGGATGTATGAGACATCCTTCACACTTAGATGGCAGTCATGTCACCGATCTATTTAGATCAGACCTCCACATGTTCGTTGGGTGTGGACTGTGTTGGGTTTTCTAGGTCAAACCAAGATCAATTTAAGCTATGAAAAGTGCGAATACATCAAAGTAAAGTTGCGAAAATACTCACTTTGATCGGCTTTTGCAATGCAAAGAACACAAAAATTTTCTTTCTCCTTGAAGCTCTTGGCCATGCTCCCTTTTGTGCTCCTTCTGTGTTCGGTCAAGGTCCTCCATGGTGGTCCTTCAAGCTCCAAGCTTTAAGTGTGATTACATGCTCATGAATGGGTTTCCCTATCACCTTTGTAAGACCCATTGGATGTGCTAGCATCTTGGAAAAATTTGCCACAAATCTTCCCCTTTTGCTTCTTCTTGTTCTCGGCCAAGCCAAGAACTTAGAGAGAAAAATGGCTTCAAGGCCGTGAGAGGGAGAGAGGAGAAGAGAAGTTGTGTTGTGTATTTTTGGATTTCAAAAATCTAATACCATTTACCAAATTCAAAATTTGGTACAAGACATTAAAGTATTCAACTACTCACATCAATCAAAAGTGACATCCATCACATCACTCAAAGTTGATGTGACTTACATCACAAGAATGACTAATGATGTGACGCGTGATGTGACTTGTGGGCCCCACTTGATTCGAAATGCGTGTGGGCGTGCAAACACTCTCGGGTTCGCTAATTCCGAATTAACGAATTTTCTGTTGCGACGTAATTAAATCAAATTTAATTAAATAATTATGCCTAGTAAAATTACTATTCACATCGTTAGCGAATTAATTCTAAATTAACTCGTTCGTCCGAATTAAAATCTAATTTTAATTCCGCGTCGAAATCTAATTTCGTTTAATATATCAAATATATTATTTTATCGATTAATTCCAAATTAATCGTTCTCTCTCTCTAAATAATATTTTATCCCAGATAAAATGTCTCCGTAATTAATCCTAGATTAATTTTCTCTCTCTTTGATAATTAATCCCAGATTAATTATGTGCTAGTCATACGTCATCGGTGAATCTTCGGGAAGCGACCCATGATATCCCCGGATATGTTGGCAGTAAATCCGGTCGTCGGACTATCCGAATACGTACGTACCTAGTACTACGTTTTTACCGATTTAAAAGACATGGTTGGCTTCTAGCAAAGCACCGTGCCTACCCGATTCTCCAGAAATATTCTTAAAGGAATATGTAATGTATATTAGGCATAGTATACGTAGTATAGCGTATTGCGATCCAGTATCGGATGTCACGTGCTAGGCCTGGGGCTAGAATTGTGTCTGCCCCGTACGAAACACATGTCGGATCTCTGGTAACTAGTCTCTATAATCGGATAAGCATGACCTAGTCATATTATCCTGATAGTTGTAGCAAACAAGAGCACCAGTTCCGTATCCTACGTGACCATCATCTCCATATGACTGAAGTGATACTTCCATCTTGACATCACACCCAATACACTATGATTCTCAATATACCCAGAGGAGGCGTACACAGAACCTGTTAAAGCCCTGGACGACCAAAACCAAAGTATATTGATTGTCGCAAGTATTAGCAATGCAAGTCTCAGGTTAAGACCAAATAACCAACCCTGATTCTTACTTCCATAGACACATAGTCATACTACCAATGGAATTCCAAGGGGTCTATCCAGAGCGAAGCTGTTTCCGTACGATCGATAAACACAACCTTATATTACATTTGCATGAGTATCCAATACCCAAATATATAAGAACTATAATGTTATGCTCCCATAACGCACACAAGTGCAGTACTAGTCTATTCCGCAATATCGATGTCCAATCTCGATAATACTACGACTAGGGATGTTTTAATGATTAAACCTTAGTGAATTAACACTGTCTCATATCTTATTAATCTGGAACTAATCATATGGACTTTTATCATTTATCTATCCCGGTAATCCAATTACAAATGTTAAAAGAGCAATTTCCTTTGTCACATAGTTAATTTGTACAACAACACCATGTTCTGTACAAATAGTGATGCTATAGGTCATAATTGTCCAACAATCACCCACTTGGCCTATAGCCAATCACTCAAGTGTCCTACACTTGAACTTTGTACGGTTCGCTCAACTTCTGCTGAGAAACTGCTTTCGTCAGCGGATTTACAAGGTTATCATCTGATGCGATTTATTCGATCATCACATCGCCACGATGTATGATCCGAACGAATCAGATGAATAGTTGAAGTATATACTTGGATCATTGATAAGACCATTAATTCTTTAGCCTGTGATGTAGCCTAGCTCAGCTGCTAACAGAACTACACCTAATCTAATTAGGATTATTAAGATCCAAAGTGCTTCTATTGCTGCCTCAGCTGTAGTAATATTATGCTTCGTTGTTTATTCGGCAACAACATCTTTGTTGGAATATTTCCAGCTCACTGTTCCGTTATTCAAACTATATAGTACCTATATTACGACTTATAGTCGTTTTTGTCGGTTAGGAAACTTGCAACAGTGAATCCAGTCACTTCAAGTTCTCCTCCTTCATAGCTTAAGAAAGCATCCTTAGATCTTCTAAGATACGTAAGGATCTTTTTAACATCAATCCAGTGACTATCACTTGGATTGGCCTGATTGTGACTCCATATGCTCAAAGCATATGAGACACCAGGTCGCGTATATTTCTTTCAATGTACGAGTTCTCAGAGAGTGCCAACAACTTTTAGATCTATCCCAGTAGATCCTTATTCCTAGAATAAAGGTTGTTTCTCCCAAGTAGTCTACGGAGAATTTTTATGAAAGCCAAGCTTTCACCGATTGTTTTATGGGAATGTCATTTCCAAGAAATGATATATCATCATTATTTAGGACAATCACTGTCAGTGCGCTCCCACTAACCTCCTTATATACACAAGAATTATTTTCATTTTGAATTAAATCATATACCATTATGATTACATCAAAACGATAGTTCCAAGAATGTAATGCTTGCCTCAATCCATAAATGGATTGAATGAACTTGCAAACCTTGTTTGCTTGTTTTGGTATGACAAAAGCGTCAGGATATTGTAAACATCCTCCAAAAGGTTTCCGTTTAAGGAAAGCGATTTTGACGTTCAGCTGCCACATTTTATAAGTGAAACATGCAGCATTAGCAAGCATTATCCAAATGGATATAACCATGGCAACGAGTAAAAGGTTTCGTCGTAATCGACACAATGTTGATAATGATATCTTTTCGCTACAAACCTAGCTTTGTACGTTGGTATGTTGCCATCCATATTTGTCTTCCTTCAAGACTCATATAGTACCAATAGGCACAATGCCTTCCGGTACAACAACCAGTGTCTAAACTTGGTTAGTATACATGGAATCCATTTCGGACATCATGGCACTTTGCCATAATAGGAGTCGATACCTTGTATCACTTCTTCATACGTAGTCAGTTTGTCTTCCTCAATATGATTTGCATATTAATGAGGTGAGATCAGAAACCCATACCTCAGAGGTTGTTTTCTGATTCTCTCCGACTTGCGCGGTTCTTGTGTATTCAAAAATTGTGGTACGGTTTCTTCCCTGATGAACTGTTTGTGTTCCATTAAGGAATCGGTACCTGGAACAGTATTACTCTGATTGTCATCGAGGTTTACTTTCCTCCCACTTACCACTGCATATTGGTATTCCTCTGAGGAAAACCGCATGGCGAGCAACAATTACATTATTCTCTTGTGAGTTGTATAAGTACTATACTTTGGTTACCCTAGGATTACCTACAATTTAGGCACTTATCCGATTTGGGTTTTAGTTTGGTATTATCCAAACATATGCCCAGCATTCCCAAATCATCAGGAATGTGAAAACCCGATTTCTTTCCTATTCATATCTAATATGAAGTCTGTCAAACATATTTTCATGGAACCTTATTCAAAATAAGTATTTCACTGTTTAATGCGTATTCCTTGAAGGAAAATGGTAGCTCAGAGCGACTCATAATTAACCTTATCATGTCCAACAAAATTTGGTTTCTCCGTTTGGACACACCACTCAATTGAGGTGTTCTGGGAGGAGTCCATATTGAAAGAATACTATACTCTTTCAAGTATTCGAGAAACTTATTGCTTAAGTATTTTCACCCATGGTCTAACCGTGACAGTTTAATACTTTAGCAAATCTGTCTGTCTACTTCGTGTCGAAACTCTTTGAATTTATCAAAAGTTTCAGTTCCGTGTTTCAAAAGAAACACATAACCATAACACGATGCCACATCCGTAAAGGTTACAAAGTGTTCATCTCCACCTCTAGCCTAGCTAGATATGGGCCCACTTGCGTCACTATGAACGAGGGCTAACCGATCGATGGCACTTGTACTTTTACCAAGTAAAAGGTGTTTTAGGCACCTTGCCTAATAAACTAGATTCGTAGACATCATTTGATTAGAATCAAATCCGTCCTAGTACCCACTCTTCGAAAGTGTGGATATACAAGTCTTGTTAATGTGTCCCAGACAACAATGCCACAAATAAGTCTGATCTGATTTATTCAGTTTGAGCTATTTGTTTGTAATGTCATACGTTTGAGATTCATTTATATTCAAAATATAAATACTGTTATTCACATATAATGTGTTTATCTCAATATCATCTTTATAAAATAAAACACTTTAGTGTTATAGAATATAAAGGTATATCCGCAACGGATTAAACCCTGATATAGAGATAATGTTTCTAGTCAAACTAGGTACATTGTAACAGTTTCCTAATTTAAGTACACACCCGAAGGGTAGTTCCTAAACTTAGGTTTCTACAGTTAAAACAGCGACTCTCGTCCCGTTTCCGACTCGCAGGTCAATCTCGACTGAAGTCAGTATCCTGCTAATCAGCAGATTATGCACATCAGTACATATTTTATGTACGATACTTAGTATCAAAATCCAATTTTGAAACTAGTAGTGAACATATTTATGACAAACATATTTGAAGGCGGAGCCTTGCCCGTCTTCATTTCCTTCATGTCTGCCTTGTCCATACGGCAGTCACGCATCCAGTGACCCCGTTTGCCACAGTTTAGGCAAATATCTTGGGATATGTCCTTTTGTCTTCCTAGAAGATCGTGATGATTTTACCTTTACCCCTTTTAGAAGCTCTGGTTCTACCTCCTTGAGCATAGCCATCAACTCTCCAAGAGTTTACTCTTGGTTCATAATGAACCTGCCCCAGCTTTCGGGTAGAGACTATAAGATCAAATCTTTGGTAGTCTCGGCCACGTAGGTAATGCCCAGCTAACCTAGCTGATCGATGTCAACAATCATCTGCGACACCTAGTGCTCGATAGATGTACCCTCTGACATACGCAAGCGAAAGAGCTTCTTTTGCAATTTGTACTTCTAAGATCTAAGAATATATCTATGAAGATCTTTAATTTCAATATCATGTTATAAGGATCTAATCCTTTAGTCTGAAGACGGAATTAAAGTTTCATTGCATTAAGCATAATGGATTGAGCACGAAAGTTATCATCACCATGAGTCATCCAAAACTCATGCTCCACTATTTGCTCAACTACGGGCTCAGGCCCAAGAGGTTTCTCTATCAAATAAAGTAACTTCTCGGTTCCCAGGACTATCCTGAGGTTCTATTCCCAATCTGAAAATTAAAGCCGTTTAATGACATTTTCTCCCATGATTATGTTTTAAACACTAATCTTTCAGTTATCTTGATTGTTATAGTCCAACTATCCAATCAACGATTTCGGGTACTATTGAATATAATGATTACTATAGTCTAACTATATATTCAACTATAATTTGATTATTTAAATTCAAATATATTGATTACTATAATCCAATTATATAATCAACTATAATTTGAAGTAGTTTGAATACAGTCCAACTGTTTAATTAAAACAACGATTAAATATTAGTCCAACTAATATATATTTTTGTGTAATGAAGAAAAATGATATGAGCGCGTATTGGCAAGTATCTAGATGAAATTTCAAATTTAATACTTGCCTCCCACTATTTTTCGGCGAGCCTCTAACCCTCTGTTGAGTACTCGGAAAACCTAGTTTCCTAGTGGGCTAGGATCCCGTTAAATAACACACAATCTTGACTTTGGCCAAAAAATTGTATTATATTTAACTAGGTAGATCTCTAAGATCTATTGGATCTCATCCAATTCCTAGATCCAGTAGGCGGACATCCAAATCCAAAACACATATCTAATATATGCCAATATATCCAATATATTGCCTAACTTTTTTTCTCTGAATCAATTAAGCCTTGGCTTTGGCACAACAAACTTAATGATTCCAGTTAAGCAGGACCCATTGACTTTGGAAAGCTTCGTAATCGATGTCGATGGACAAGAAGTGATCTTGACTTTGGCCAACAAATCATAACTTGGACAAGACATGCGATATGGAACAAAGCCTTCATGATTCAAACACATCCGTGATGGACAAAGGTCTTGAATTTGGCAAACAAACCAGTGCCAATCTTGGATCTTTAGAATGAATCATTCAATGGAAGGAAAAACGCTTAATATTTGTTGAGGGTTTTTCACGTAATTGGCAACCAATTAATTATATTTCATTAGGTCTCATCATACACCCTTAAACATGCATTCTAAAAGCATAATAAGGCGCGATAAATAAATTAATAATGATATGCGGATGGATATTTAAAACAACTTGTTCCTAGAACAAATCTCTCTATTTCCTCTCTCCCGCTAGCACAAATCTTACTCCTACCCAATTACAAAACACTTCTAAAGAAACCTCATTTACATTGAGGGGAATAGGTGAGAAGAGAAATACAAAGAATCTAGAGGTAATAGGCTGGACACGCAGGTCCAATTTAATAAATTCTAAATTTATTACAACAATTTCCAAAATTGCCCTCACCCATCTAATATCCATCTGATATACATTATTCAAACATCACATCCATGTATTCACACAAAGCATGTTATCAATCAATCTAATCCAATTAATTAATCTGAAATTAATGACCATCCAATGTTCAAACAAAGATTTGATTTGCGTGAGTCCAACTCGTTTTAAGAATAAGTACTCAAAGTACGAATTCTTGAATTATATTAAACTATAACATTAAATCCAATTTAATTTTTATTCAATACTAATTCTTTATTTAATTCCAAATTAAATAATTACACTTTATTAATGAGCCTTTACGACTTAGATTCTAAATCTAATCTTTACGGGGTCTCAAAGCCCAATTAACATCTAATGTCAATTTAATTAAAGCCCAAAGGCTTTCAATTAATTTATAAGGCATGGACTTTGGCAACCAAAGCCCCATAAGGAATCACCCTTTGCCAAAAATCAAACTTGGCCCAATTGGATCCAACCAATTAACCTAAACCAAACTTGGCCCAACCAAGCCCATTAAGCCCAAATACAACTTTATTAGCCCAATTCCAAATTTAGCCCAACTAATTAAATTCTAAAATTCCAAATTTCACAATTTAATTAACTAAAGTGTATAGCCATAATTAATTAGTCAAATTAATATTTCCAAAACACCAATTTACATAATTAATCATGCTTATCATCATCAACACATGTCAAACATTATTGAATCAAAAATCAATTCATTTCCATGCTATATAGGTCACGGAAATTTGGGGATTTTTAAATCCGATTTCGATTTTAATCCAATTAAATCCTAAATCAATTTATCCCAAGTCTTTCGACTCATCCAATGATCAAAAAATAAAAATCACCATGACTTTAGGGCAGCAAAACTTTCGGCCAAGCCAAAATTTTGGGGAAAAAATAATCCAATTCAATTTTCATCAAATTGATCACATATAACTCCAAGTTATCATCATTCAAGCATACTCAATCAAACAATTTCATCAAATCATGCTCAAATCAATTTTACCCAAATTTTACCCTAAATCAATTTCATGCTTAATCAAGGCTCTTGATACCATTGTTGGGTTTTCTAGGTCAAACCAAGATCAATTTAAGCTATGAAAAGTGCGAATACATCAAAGTAAAGTTGCGGAAATACTCACTTTGATCGGCTTTTGCGATGCGAAGAACACAAAAATTTTCTTGCTCCTTAAAGCTCTCGGCCAAGGTCCCTTTTGTGCTCCTTGTGTGTTCGGTCAAGGTCCTCCATGGTGGTCCTTCAAGCTCCAAGCTTTAAGTGTGATTCCATGCTTATGAATGGGTTTCCCTATCACCTTTGTAAGACCTCTTGGATTTGCTAGCATCTTGGAAAAATTTGCCACAAATCTTCCCCTTTTGCTTCTTCTTGTTCTCGGCCAAGCCAAGAACTTAGAGAGAAAAATGGCTTCAAGGCCGTGAGAGGGAGAGAGGAGAAGAGAAGTTGTGTTGTGTATTTTTGAATTTCAAAAATCTAATACCATTTACCAAATTCAAAATTTGGTACAAGACATTAAAGTCTTCAACTACTCACATCAATCAAAAGTGACATCCATCACATCACTCAAATTTGATGTGACTTACATCACAAGAATGGCTAATGATGTGACGCGTGATGTGACTTGTGGGCCCCACTTGATTCGAAATGCGAGTGGGCCCGCAAACACTCCCGGGCTCGGGTTCGCTAATTCTGAATTAACAAATTTTATGTTGCGATGTAATTAAATCAAATTTAATTAAATAATTATGCCTAGCAAAATTACTATCCACGTCGCTAGCGAATTAATTCTAAATTAACTCGTTCGCCCGAATTAAAATTTAATTTTAATTCCGCGTCGAAATCTGATTTCGTTTAATATATCGAATATATTATTTTATCGATTAATTCCAAATTAATCGTTCTCTCTCTCTAAATAATATTTTAATCCATATAAAATATCTCCGTAATTAATCCTAGATTAATTTTCTCTCTTTTATAATTAATCCCAGATTAATTATGTGCGAGTCATACGTCATCGGTGAATCTTCGGGAAGCGACCCATGAGATCCCCGGATATGTTGGCAGTAAATCCGGTCGTCAGACTATCCGAATACGTACGTACCTAGTACTACATTTTTACCGATTTACAAGACATGGTTGGCTTATAGCAAAGCACCGTGCCTACCCAATTCTCCAGAAATATTCTTAAAGGAATATGTAATCTATATCAGGCGTAGTATACGTAGTATAGCGTATTGCGATCCAGTATCGGATGTCACGTGCTAGGCCTGGGGCTGGAATTGTGTATGCCCCGTACGAAGCACATGTCGGATCTCTGGTAACTAGTCTCTATAATCGGATAAGCATGACCTAGTCATATTATCCCGATACCTGCAGCATACAAGAGCACCAGTTTCGTATCCTACGTGACCATCATCTCCATATGACTGAAGTGATACTTCCATCTTGACATCACACCCAATACACTATGATTCTCAATATACCCAGAAGAGGCGTACATATAACCTGTTAAAGCCCTGGACGACCAAAACCAAAGTATATTGATTGTCGCAAGTATAAGCGATGCAAGTCTCAGGTTAAGACCAAATACATCTACCCTGATTCAGACTTCCAAAGACACATAGTCATATTACCAATGGAATTCTGAGAGGTCTATCCAGAGCGAAGCTGTTTCCGTACCATCGGTAAACACAACCTCCTATTACACTTGCATGAGTATCCAATACCCAAATATATGAGAACTATGCCGTTATGCTCCCATAACGCGCACAAGTGCAGTACTAGTCTATTCCGCATTATCGATGTCCAATCTCAATAATACTATGACTATGGATGTTTTACAGATTAAACCTTAGTGGATTAATACTGTCTCATATCTTATAAATCTGGAACTAATCATATGGACTTTTATCATTTATCTATCCCGGTAATCCAATTACAAATGATAAAAGAGCAATTTCCTTTGTCACATAGTTAATTTGTACAACAACATCATGTTCTGTACAAATATTGATGTTATGGGTCATAATTGTCCAACAGATCGCTCCTCAGGATATCCTGTGTGTGTCAAGATATGATCCGTCAGTTCTGTGTACAGAGCATAGGTAGTCCATATGTGATTAGCAGTCTGTTAAATCTGTGGCCACAGTATACTTCGGAAGTAAGTTCTGAGTGTTATTTAGAGATTGCTAATAGATACTTCAACGGGATAATATCTATAGAGATTTGACATTTACATCTATATCTCTGGTATTATCCGGATACGTGTGACAGAGGGATTATACGTATGCAATGACCTCAACCTGTATGATTCAACTAGTTTATCTGCGGTCGTCATAATTTACGGGTGGGTAAATTATGAACACGAAATTGGATTTTGTGAAGGATATACCTGAATCTAGAGAGTCTCGCTAATAAAATATACTCGTAGAGCACTAGCGCGACTTTCATGAATAATGATGATTATTTATAAATCGTTTAAACGTTAAACAAAAAATACATGCAAATGGGCCGAACAGTCATTTCCTAATTAATGTGTATTTGTATTTAATATAAGATATTATTAAATACACATTAATAAATTGTCAAATAAAGGTATTTGACATATATCATTTTTATTTGTATTTGAGATATTTAAAGTAAATATAATACATATATTTGAGATATTTGTATTTGATTAATTAATTAATTAATTAATTGTTAAATAATTAATATAATTAAAATATAAATATCTTATGAAATGATAAAGTTAGTAAATGATTGTAAGTGTTTATTGTTGACTTTAAAGTAAAGGAAATGGTAGTCAAATTGGATTTGACTTCTTTGATATTTGTTTAAAGTGTTTTAAAATTGAAATATCATTTTCCTTTAATTTCAAGTGAATTTCGGCCAACACCCTAAATAAATATAATTGTTATATTTTTGAGTTGCTTTATTTGACTTTAAGAAAATCATTAAATGGTTTGATGATGATTAAAGCAAGTTGATAAAGTAAACTTTAAATGAAATAAAAAATATCAAGATATTTGTATATACTACACCAATTTCGGCCAAGGCTTATTTTGTGGAGTATATATTGTTTTACTTCATTTTTTAGGGTTCAAAAAGTTCATTAGACACAAAACATAATACAGAAGTAGTTGAGAGAAAAGCTTGAAGGCTAAAGGAAGATGGCTTGGAAAATCATGGTTTTGTAAGTTATTTTTCAAAGTCTTCAACATGAAAATTGTTTCTAACATGCTTAGCATCATTTTGTGTTGCTTTGGTGTTGTCTCTCTTCTTATAGCTTGTGTTTATTTTGGTTGTGAACTTTGATGAAAGATTGATGCATGTAAATAAGCTTGAAATGGTTTCAAAGCTTTACTTTTGATTTTTGGAAAATCAAGTTGCCATTCTAGAGTTGGTAAGCCACTATTTGGTGACCTAGAATTGTTCTAGAGTTGTTTCAAAGTGGTGAGGCTATATTGGTGAAGTGTTGAATGGATTAAAGTGTTGGATTTTGTAAATTTGGTGAAATTGGACAATTTGATGAAATTGAAAAATTAGGGTTCATAACCCACTCCAAATTTGGGGCTTTTCATATATGTGATGTATTACGGTATGAATATGATGCATGTAAATTTTTGGGTTGATTGGATTTGATCTTGGCATGTTTTGAACAAAAAGGACCAAAATACAATTACTTGAAAATTTGGGGTGCTCACGGCAATTACTCAAAAATTGGGAATTTGTGTGAAATCTGATTTTGATGCATTAGATGTGTTGAAAAATATTTTAGAAATGATTTAGAATCATCCAAAATTATATTTGATAATTTTTGGGCTAAAATAATCAATTTACAAAGTTTTGGGGCAATTCGATAATTACCAAGAAATTTGACCTCTTGTGTAATTTTTCAGAATTTGATAATTGGATAATTATAAAAATAAGTTTATTTAATTGATCTGAGAAAAATTTTTGAAATCGGAAAATTTTGATTTTCCTCGATTCCGCTGCGTTACCCGATTTCCGCCATAAAACCCCATCAAAATGGTATCAGAGCTTGTCTAATTCTGGCCACCCCTGATATGATTAGCCCTTTAAATCTAATTTTTGTTCTTTTCTTTACTTGATACATGCATGCTTTCATTTAATTTGATTAAATTTAAAGTGTATGACACTTTATGGAATATCTCCGCTTAATAAGGTTTTAAAGTAACTGGTATTGGGAATACTTGTTTCTTGGTTCGCCTTGTCAATACGATTTATGAATATTTTTCCGTGACTACATACGAGATAGTTCCTCTGCTGTGAGGGTTTAGCCGATAGAGATTTATTTATGTCTGATGTATATTAGATACTAGATAAATTCAAGCGAAAGCGCAATCCTGAACGTGCCCTAGCTGTCAGGGTTACGCAAGTAGCTTGAGTTTATCATTGACGAGTTTAACCTTGGTACATCTCCTTGTGGACCTACCCTACCAGTGACAACAAGAAACGACCAGGACCGGAAACCCAGGAATCACTAGTGAGTAATTGACAAACGAGTTGTCTACCTGATGAATATACGTATGCGAGACTGTGTCTCTGCTGTGAGTCGAAATATATTCATGGAGTCCACTTCCCATTATGGAATTCGATTTAAATATTGAATTCTCGTTTTTCCGTTGGGGATTACGGTATTACGTAAAATAGTGGGAGGCACTGCTAAGTTTAAAATATTCCATAACTTAGACAATGTGTATTATTATGGAAATTGCCGCTTGTTTGTTTCCTTATTCTATAGTAGATAGAATTAAAATTTTATTTGCTATCGGAATTTGCGACTATTGGATAGTTACTTGTTCTTTATAAACATTTGTTATATATTTTAAATATAACTAGTAGTGTCATTGACGTTGAGATAAACATTAAGAAAAATTATTCGGTAAAGTAAATAATTTAGAACGGTGCTTTATGAGTTTAATCACTTAAGCATTAGATGCTTATTCCGTATGGTAAATGATGGTTTGATACGAGATCACACCACACATCCTTATCCATTTAATGAATATTGTATTCAGGAAGGTGATTAAGATCTCGTTTAACCAATGATTGTCATTGGACCACCAGATTTATTTAACTGATACATAAGATGTATGTAGTTTAATGAATTGTAATTGATTAAGGTAGTTTTCTTTACTTCGTAACTTAGTTTATGAATTGTCATAACTTAGTTACGTTTTTCTGAAGGAACAAATATTGAACGTCTTGAAAGTATCAAGAACTTTCAATCTGTTCTGATGAAACGCAGATTGATAATTTTTTACTAGCTCAAAGATATTCAATCTGAAGTTTTTTTAGAACTCTATCCTTAAAATTCATTACATGTCTTTGAACTGTTCAAAGATCTTTGATACGATCAAACATATGAATTTAAAGTAATTAGTTCTAAGGTTATTCAGTGAATATGATTCATATTCAATATTATTCTTCCACGATTCCATCTTGATGGAATTGAGTAGTGGGGGCAGTCGAATCTTATATGATTTGATTCGTTTGATATTGAATGTTACCGAATTAGTTTCAATACTCTTGGGGATATGCTCCAGTAACACTAGTTCATCCTTTTAATTTAGGTTCCATTAATTTCTACAGTTACATATATGATATGTATAGGTAAAAAAATCTGAATCTTGAAAAGTTTGATATTTGAATCTTTCTTTTATATAATAGTTATATAATGGAAATTACTTACACCTCGGAGGTATAAGTAAAAGTTTATTGTTTATTCTGTTTAATAGAATATTGTATTCTATTTGATAGAATATCTTTCCTACAATCCTAAGTAATAAAATCGTTTTATTACTTGGTGTGTAACATCGCATGTTAACTATTGTAGAAAATACTTGACTTATTGAAGTCAAATGTGAGAATGATAAATTATAAATGGAACTATGTAATTAATAAGATGAAATAGCCCTTATACATCTTCTATATAAGTCTAATAGGATATCAGAATCATTTACGAGTAATTGATACTTAATGGTTCTGTTGTTTTCTTACTGAAGAAAATTATCCTATAATTTATTATGGAAGCGATATTTGATATCGATTCTGGAAGTTCACTATTGAACTATAGATCTAAGATTGTTCATATCTTACTATGATCAACTTTTGAACTTGATTAAGCTTTCATTATGAATTAGTTCATGATATGTGCTAATTGTTTGCACAGCGAAAGCAGTGTGAGCTTATTAATGTTGACATTTACAGTATGACAGTGAGAAAAGTTTACTCAGCAATTTATTGTAGATTCTGAGAAAACTTAACTCTAGTCACGCTAATTGAACAATTAAAGATATATATTGTTAATGTTGATATTAAACTGTACAGTTTAGCTTAAGAATGCAAAGTGGCGTTTTTTGAATGACTTATTCAGATAAGAGATCAGTTGTGATTTCTTTGTTTGAAGAGTTCATTCTGGAATGGCCCTAGAGTTTTTGTTATGCTGAGATCGCAGTTTAGTGTGCTAGCTTATAGAGCCTATTGTAGACTCGGGTAAGTCTTCTGGAAATCCGTGTTCTCTATTTTTGATATTAGTCAGATTGTATGATCTTGTCAAAATATAGAGAATACATATGTGATTGAAGGGTTAGTGGGAGCGTACAAATTAATTTCTAGTGTTATATATCCTAACGACATTATCATTATTATGGTAATAGTGAAATGTTTATGAGGTAAAAGGTTTACCTAAGTCTTATTTACTCCATGAAAACAGTGGGAGTAGTCTCTGTTATATACAATATAAATTTTTATATATAAGATATAAGACTAAGAGACTTGTGAGATGCTCCTACTATGCGTACATTAGATATGATCTAATAAAAGACATAACTAGGCTATCTGTATGACAGTTAGTATAACTGTTGGACAGTTATTGTGTGTCTTATATAAAGTATTCATCTTTCGTTAAAGATGATTCCTTTTTCGAAAGAGATATTGATTAGAATGTCTAATCAATCTTATGTATCATTTGATGATCACATAATAAATATTTTATTATGTGCGATTGTAGATATCGATTTAATCGTAATTGTTACGAGTTATTTTGATATCCTATAGACCATAGGATGGATCTTGAAACACGTTCTTTGTGATCTTTGAGATATTAAGAACAAGTTTCTAATTCATAGAGAATACAGTCTGCAACCATTAGGGTCATATTAGTTTTGAGTCTAATTATGACGTTAGACAGTCTACGTCATAAAGAGTCACAAAAGATGTATTGGGAGTGTCACGAAGGATTCTACTATTAAGTGGAATTAGATGCAACTTATGAAGTATTGACTTATGAAGTTTCATAGTGACCTTATAAATTAGAAGTTTTAATATTGGTGTTGTGTTTGCGGTTGTCCGCATAGTATTTTGGATTTGATCCCTGAATACTTGGACAACTCAGTAGCTGTAGCACAATACTGATGTAATGTCTGATTCATATTAATGTATAATTTAGATTCTACAAAATATGAAAGATACTGACTATGGGAAACGAGTGGGTTTGTTTGACAAACTCATTATATTATAGCGGACTTACTTCTTGTTGCCTACCTCTTAAGTGCTAGGTGAGCTTTTGAGGGCTATGTGTATACGATACACATTGAGATGTATATATGATACCGTGGATTGGCATAAGAGCAAGTGGGAGAAATTGTTGGGATTGGTGCTCAGAGCGCCAATCCGCTCCGTATTTATGTCTGATTCATGAATACGAACAATCCATTTTTCCATAATATTACTTATTTATGGTTGCACCTCTTGTTTTTATATACATATTCGATCTGATTACGATTAGATTGAAACTAAATATGGTTTAGTGATATGTATATATTAGACAAAGGCCTGTTAATATATAATGCAGTACACAGTTACAAAGCTAGTTTGTAATTGACATTGGGAAGTGTCACTGCTAAATGTATATTATCAAATACTGTTCCTGGTCAATATTTACTAACATGGGTCGGTTAGTCAAATCGGCTGAGACCGGTACATGTCGTTTATCAAGACTTGGTCCGATGGTTTATCCCAATGAACCATGAGTCTTGGGAGACTCGTATAGACGTGTAGGTGTTTATAGTGGATAAACACTGAACGACTCATCGAAGATTCTTAATGGATGGTACACCAACGTCAATAAAAATCTTCTCGGGTTGAGTAGCATAGTGGTCCTTCGACTTGAGATACCACTGTGGATGTATGAGACATCCTCCACACTTAGATGGCAGTCACGTCACCGATATATTTAGATCAGACCTCCGCCTGTTCGTTGGGTGTGGACCGATCCTCAGGATATCCTGTGTGTGTCAAGATAGGATCCGTCAGTTCTGTGTACAGAGCATAAGTAGTCCATATGTGATTAGCAGTATGTTAAATCTGTGGCCACAGTATACTTCGGAAGTAAGTTCCGAGTGTTATTTAGAGATTGCTAATAGATACGTCGACGGGATAATACCTATAGAGATTTGACGTTTACATATATATCTCTGGTATTATCCGGATACCTATGACGGAGGTATTATACGTATGCAATGACCTCGACCGGTATGATTCAGCTAGTTTATCAGTGGTCGTCATAATTTACGGGTGGGTAAATTATGGACACGAAATTGGATTTTGTGACGGATATACCTGAATCTAGAGAGTCTCACTAATGAAATATACTCGTAGAGCACTAGGGCGACTTTTATGAATAATAATGATTATTTATAAATCGTTTAAACGTTAAACGAAAAATACATGTTGATGAGTGGTAAATCTATCACTATTTCCCACTCATTTAACCTAATATTTTGTATAGTTTCTTGAGTTTTGTGAATGTTTTGATGTATTTTGTTTTATTTTGCAGATAAATAAAGTTTGGAAAGCATTTGAGGCAACTTGGGGCAAAACGGACAAAAATGCGTCAACAGGGATATTTTGGTCTTAAGCGCGTCGCGACCCCAAGCCTTTCGCGTCGCGACGTCTAAAATGCGCCGAACAGTGCTAACGTGCGCCGGGTCCACAAATCAGAATCTGAGAAAAGTTTGACTTTGCTAAAATGCGTCGTGCCACGGGTCACCATCACAGCCGATCTGCTAACATGCACCGTGCCACGTGTCAGCATCCTACGGTGCTGACAGTCATCATCGCCACGTGTGCCACGTGTCATCCTACGTGTCTCCATGTCATCAGCCACGTGTCGTGCCACATCATCATCAGCCAATCAGGAAGTGACACGTGTCGCAATTCTACGGTGCCGACAGTCTCTTTCCCACGTGTCGCCACTTCGTCGCCACGTCATCGCCATATCAGCATCAATAATTGAGTATCTAATCCTTATCTGACACGTGGCGGATAAGAATCTCAGCGACCAATCAGAAGCCGCCACATGTCACAATAATTGAAGCCCAACCACCGCGCCACGTGTCACCTTATCAGCTTATCCAGAATCTTCAAACCAACGAACCAGAGCTTGCCACGTCGATAGAAGCTGGCGTAGCGACGCTGAGGGACCTGGCGTCGCGACGCTGGAAGCTTATCCGCGCCTATAAATTGAGCTCGAGATTTCAGAATTCAGTGCACCATTCTCTCCCATTTCTTTGATGTAAATAGGGAGTTCTTCTCTCTAAGTTTCGTTTTAATTTTTAGTTTTTAGTTTTGTAATAATTTTAATTACTTTTTGTAATAATAGTAATTTACTTTCTTTACTTTTTACAGTTTTTACTATTCACCATGAGGAGGTAACTTCCCCAGCTAAGGTGAAAGGTAATTCTTTTACTATTGCTATTTAGATTAATCTCCCTTAAAAATAATATATTCACTATTTAAAATATTGACTTAAAAAGGATACCGCTATATTGGTCGGTTGGTAATTTAATCTTAATCTGGTTTAAACCTGACTAATCAAGGATACCGCCAGATTGGTCGGTTGGTAATTTAATTTTGGTTCCGCCTTTATGGCTGGTTTATGGACAAATATTACCGCCTTAATGGCTGGTTGGACTTAATTTGACTTAATCAGGATACCGCCAGATTGGTCGGTTGGTAATATTATCACGAGTTTATATATTATTTTATGGGAGATATCTAAATTAGTAGTAGTAAAAGTAATTCATTTTACCTTAGCATTTTATTTTATTGTAATTTACTTTTCAGTATTTACTTTACCGCATTCTTACTTTATGTCTTTTATTTTCAAGTTTTTACTAGCCCTAGTTATGTGTTGTAACTAAATTAGTTATCTGGGGTTGTGATGAAATCCAATATCATCGTTTTATAAGGGTTAGATTATAGCTTGGGTAATATAAAGATTTATTTATTGAGTCTTAAACTTAATGCTTTTTAATTAATTGGCCATTAATAAAATTGATCTGGTAAATCTAAAATGAACTAGACATAGGGATTTTAGGTTTCAGCCTTAGACTCAATAGCCCACGATCTTCCTTGAGGATAGATAACCCTTTAATAGATTTCCTTACAGGATAGGAATATACCTGTCGGGCGGGGGTAGCCATAATTGGAACTTAATCTTAATGAATCCAGGTAATTTGGTTGACATAGACATATGGTTCAATTGGGTTATACTGAATATTTGTAGTTGACCATCGGAAGAGGCTTTTACATAATTTAGTGTTCCAGGTTAATAAATCAATATTTTATCCAACTATAAGATAACCACTTCATCTTTAAAATGATATTGGAAGAAATCACAACCCTAGATAGTTTTTAATATTGAATTTTCTTAAAATCTATTTTTGAAAAATTTATTTACTTGCTTTTAAATTTAGAATCGTCACCATTTCAAATCAATCAATCAACTTGTTAGATATTAGTAATCATTTGACCTCATAAAATTAATAGTTTAGATATTAAGTCCTCGTGGGATCGATATTTTTATACTACTTGAACGATACGTGCGCTTGCGTTATACGTGTGTGTTTACGCTGGTCAAGTTTTTGGCGCCGTTGCCGGGGACTTATTTATCTTTCACTATTAGTATAGGGGTTAGATATCGTTACTTGTATCTAATTTCTTTTTACTTATTGTCATTTTTTCTTGTGTTTTAGGTTCTCAGATTCTTCATGAGACGAACCAGAAGCTTTGAACTCCGACCGCTTGACCCAGAAATTGAAAGAACCATCAGACAGTTGAGAAGGGAAAGGCGAGAAGGCCAAGGAGCTTTAGTCAACATGGAACCTGAACCTTTGAACGTTGCACCACCAATTCCCATTCGAGACAGAACCATTCCGGTGTTTGGCAGACTCATTTCTTGCATTGTACTTCCTCCATTACCAGCAAATGCAGGTGACATCAAAACATGCATTCAGATGATTCAGCAGTCAGTTCAGTTTGGGGGGAATGCAACTGAAGATCCTAATGCCCACATCAGCAACTTCCTGGAAGTTTGCGGCACTTTTAATTACAACCGAGAAGCTGAAGAAGCAATGAGACTGCGTGTTTTCCCATACTCCTTGAAGGACAGAGCTAAAGCTTGGCTACATTCACTACCAGCAGGTTCCATCACAACATGGAACACTTTAGCCACCAAATTTCTTGCAAAGTACTTTCCACCAGCCAGAACCGGAAAGCTGAGGAATGACATCACATCTTTTGTGCAACAAGACTCAGAAACTCTCTACGAAGCTTGGGAAAGGTACAAAGATTTACTCCGGAAATGTCCACACCATGAGATTCCAAAATGGCTTCAAGTCCAAACATTCTATAATGGACTTTCTGGAATAATTAGAACCACAATCGATGTTGCTGCTGTAGGAGCTTTAATGGAAAAATGAGAAGATCAAGCCTGGGAACTAATCGAAGAAATGGCCAACAACAATTCCTTGTGGCCAACTGAAAGGAGCATGATCCAAAGAATTGCAGGAATTTATGAAAGTGGAGCCAACACAGCAGTCAACACCAAGATGGATCAAATATGTAAATTCATGGAGACTCTTACCACTGGATCCACAAGTTCACCATATGGAGGAATACCATAGTCAAACCAACTTGAAGAAACGGTAAATTTTGTCAACAATTTCAACAGACAAGGGAACAATCCTTATTCCAACACATACAACCCAGGGTGGAGGAATCATCCTAATTTTTCATGGAGCAACAATTCAGGCCAACAGCGGAACTATCCACCACCTGGATTCCAGCAACAGAACAAAGGCCAGGAGCAGGCAAATGAACCAGGAATAGCAGAAGTCCTGGCTCAGTTAAAAAAGTACGATGTCATCTTTCAGAGCCAATCAGCTTCCATCAAAGCACTGGAGAATCAAATCGGCCAACTGGCCAATGCTCAGAGTTACAGACCACCAGGAAATCTTCCCAGCAACACAGAACACAATCCAAGGAACCGAGGGAATGAGCAATGTCAAGCCATTACTTTGAAAAGCGGTACTGAAATCAACAAAGATGTTGGAATCAAGATGTCCCAAGAAGAAGTTCCAAAAGAAGCTGACAACAGATGGAGGAAAAAGAAGCAAAGGAAAAAGAAAGATCACTCCACCTCCACCTTTTCCTCAGCGTCTTCAGAAAACAAATTGGACAAGCAGTTTGCTCGATTCCTGGAGGTTTTCAAAAAGCTGCACATCAACATCCCATTTGCAGAAGCCTTGGAAGAAATGCCCAGTTATGTCAAATTCATGAAAGACATTCTTTCACGAAAACGGAGATTGGGAGACTACGAAACAGTAGCATTAACGGAAGAATGTAGCGCCATTATTCAGAGGAACTTCCCCCGAAGTTGAAAGATCCTGGCAGTTTCACAGTTCCATGCACCATTGGAGAACATTATATTGGTAAGGCTTTATGTGATTTAGGTGCTAGTGTTAACTTGATGCCTTTTTCTATTTACAGGAAACTGTAAATTGGAGAAGCAATGCCTACCTCAGTTTCATTGCAACTTGCTGACCGAACACTTGCATTTCCAAGAGGTGTTGTTGAAGATGTGCTTGGTGAAAGTAGACAAACTAATTCTTCCAGCAGATTTCATCATCCTTGACATGGAAGAAGACAAAGAAATACTATCATTCTTGGGAGACCATTCTTGGCTACAGGTAAAACTGTGATTGATGTGCAAAAAGGAGAACTGACCATGAAAGTGCAGGACCAAGAAGTGACCTTTAATGTTTTCAAAGCCATGAAATTTCCGAGTGATGAAAAGGAAGAAGAATGCTTCAGAGTTGATGTTGTTGAAAGTATCGTTCAAAATACTGAGCCAAATCCCACAGATACACTTGAAGCTTGCATCACCAACATGACTGAAAGTGAGCTAGATGCTGAAATCTTGGAATGTATCAACTACCTTGACAAACCATTCCGATTCAAAGCAACACCATCAGTTGAAAGCTTGGAATTGCCAAAGAAAGATCGAATCAAGCCTTCGATTGAAGAACCACCACAGCTGGAGCTGAAGTCACTTCCGAGCCATCTCAGGTATGCATTTCTTGGAAACTCTTCTGAATTACCTGTTATTATTTCTTCTTCACTAACCATGGATCAGGAAGAAAAGCTACTGAGAGTATTACGAGAGCACAAAAGAGCCATTGGCTGGACTATAGCAGACATTCGAGGCATTAGTCCATCATTTTGCATGCACAAGATTCTGATGAATGATGAATACAAACCCACAGTGGAGCATCAACGGAGACTCAATCCAATCATGAAGGAAGTTGTGAAGAAAGAAATCATCAAATGGTTGGATGCTGGCATCATTTACCCCATCTCAGACAGCAGTTGGGTAAGTCCTATGCAGTGTGTACCAAAGAAAGGAGGAATTACTGTGGTCACCAATGAAAAGAACGAGCTGATCCCAACAAGAACGGTGACTGGATGGAGAGTATGCATGGACTACATGAAACTTAACAAAGCCACGAGAAAGGACCATTTTCCGCTACCATTATTGATCAGATGTTAGACAGACTTGGCAGGACATGAGTTCTATTGCTTTCTGGACGGATATTCAGGATACAATCAGATTGCCATCGCACCAGAAGACCAGGAGAAAACTACCTTTACATGTCCCTATGGTACTTTTGCTTTCCGCAGGATGCCATTTGGATTATGTAATGCTCCTGCTACATTTCAGCGTTGCATGATGGCCATCTTCTCAGACATGCTGGAGCAGAATATGGAGGTTTTTATGGATGATTTTTCTGGTTTGGAGATTCTTTTGACCATTGTTTGCAAAATTTGGAACAGGTGTTATAAAGGTGCGAAGATACAAACCTGGTACTCAACTGGGAGAAATGCCACTTCATGGTGCAAGAAGGCATTGTTCTTGGACACCGGATCTCACAAAAGGGAATCGAGGTAGACAAAGCAAGAGAATAGACAATACAAATAGGACTCCACCAACATCTGTCAAAGGCATACAGAGTTTTCTAGAACATGCAGGATTTTACATGAGATTTATCAAAGACTTTTCCAAGATTGCCAAACCTCTTTGCAATCTTCTGGAAAAGGATGTGTCTTTCAACTTCACCAAAGAATGCCAGGAAGCTTTCGAGATCTTAAAAGAGAAGCTGATTTCTGCCCCCATCATAATAGCACCAGAGTGGACCCTTCCATTTAAGGTAATGTGTGATGCTAGTGATTTTGTTGTAGGTGCAGTTTTGGGACAACGCAAAACAAAGATTTTCCACACCATTTACTACTCCAGCAGAACTTTAAATGAAGCTCAACTTAACTACACAACCACTGAAAAGGAGTTGCTAGCAGTTGTGTACGCTTTTGACAAATTCTGCTCCTATCTGTTGGGTCCCAAAGTGGTGGTCTACACAGATCATTCAGCAATCAAATATCTGATCACAAAGAAAGATGCCAAACCCAGATTGATCCGTTGGATACTTCTTCTGCAAGAATTTGACGTAGAGATTCGAGACAGGAAAGGAACAGAAAACCAGGTGCAGATCATTTATCGAGGCTCGAGAATGGAGAAACAACTGGCAAAGAATTATCCATCAAAGAAACTTTTCCAGATGAACAGCTGTTTGCCATGAAACAACAGGAAGTCCCTTGGTATGCTGACTATGTCAACTACATTGTGTCAGGAAAATGGCCGTTGGAATGGACAACTCAGCAACGAAAGAAGTTTTTCAAAGAAGTCAAGCACTATATCTGGGATGAACCGTACTTGTTTAAACGTTGTACTGATCAATTATTGAGACGGTGTGTTCCATAGGAGGAGGTCAACAGTGTTCTGCAACACTGTCATTCATCACCATACGGCGGACACTTTAGCGGAAACAAAACTGCAGCAAAAGTTCTTCAATCAGGTTTGTTCTGGCCCACACTTTTTAAAGATGCTTATCTTTTTGCTTTTCAATGTGACAGGTGCCAGAGAACGGGGAATATTTCGAGGAGAAACGTAGGACCGTTGCAAAACATTCTGGAAGTTGAGATATTCGATGTATGGGGTATTGATTTCATTGGACCCTTTGTTCCATCATTTGGAAACCTGTACATCCTGGTTGCTGTAGACTACGTCTCCAAATGGGTTGAAGCAATTGCACTACCTTCCAATGATTCAAAAGTGGTGATCAAATTCCTGAAAAAGAACATTTTCACTCGGTTCGGAACACCTCGAGCAATCATCAGCGATGGTGGCTCTCATTTCTGCAACAAATACTTCGATGCACTCATATCCAAATATGGAGTTACTCACAAGGTTTTCACTGTTTACCATCCACAGTCAAATGGACAGGTTGAGGTTTCAAACAGGGAAATCAAGAGAATCCTAGAAAGAACCGTTGGATCAACAAGGAGGGACTGGTCAACAAAACTAGATGATGCATTATGGGCCTACCGAACAGCTTACAAGACACCCATTGGTATGTCCCCATATCAATTGGTGTTCGGGAAAGCATGTCATCTGCCAGTTGAGCTTGAACACAAGGCGTACTGGGCACTGAAGAAGTTGAATCTTGATTCACAAGCTGCAGGAGAGAAAAGACATCACAAACTCAATGAATTGGAGGAATTTCGCCTGCAGGCTTATGAAAATGCCAAATTGTACAAGGAAAAGACCAAAAAATGGCATGACCGAAAATATTGCACAGACAGTTGGAACCAAGGCAGCATGTGTTGTTGTACAACTCAAGGTTGAAACTTTTCCCTGGAAAGTTGAAATCTAGGTGGTCTCTGTTGGACAAAATGACCCATAGCGTCACTATTTGCACAGATCATTGTGTTGTTGTAGCAAATTAACTATGTGACAAGGAAATTGCACTCTCATCATTTGGGATTAGATCACCATAGATATATAAATGAAGAGAGGTCCCTATGATTAATTCCTGGATTGAGAATGATATGAGACAGTATCAGTCCCCGAAGGATTAATCATTGAATATCCCTAGCCGGAGTATTATCGAGACTGGACATCGATAATGCAGAATAGGCTAGTATTGCACTTGTGTGCGTTGTGAGGGCACAACGACATAGTTCTCATAAATATAAGTATCGGATACTTATAAAAGTGCGATAGGAGGTCGTGTTTCACCGATAGTATGGGAAACAGCTTCGCTCTGGATAGACCCCTCGGAATCCCATTGGTATTATGACTATGTGTCTATGGGAGGCCGAAATCAAGGTAGGTGTGTATAGTCTTAACCTGAGACTTACATCGCTAATACTTACGATAATCGATAGACTTTGGTCTTGGTGGTATAGGGCTTTAACCGGTTCTGCGTACACCACTTCTGGGTTTATCAGAGAGTCGTAGTGTATTGGGTGTGATGTCAAGACGGAAGTATCACTTCAGTCATAGTGGAGATGATGTCACGCAGGATACGGTACTAGTGCTCTTGAGTGATGCGCATCCAATCGGGATATTGTGACCAGGTCATAAATATCCGATTATAGAGACTATGTTACCAGACATCCGATATGTGTTTCGGACGGGGCAGACACTTATCCAGCCCCAGCCCTAGCACGTGACTATCTGATACTGGGCCGATATGCACAATACAATTGTATACTACGCTTGATACAGATCTTAATATTTTTAAATGGATATGTCCGGAGAATTGGGTAGACTTGGTGCTTTGCTAGGAGTCGACCTTGTCTCGTAAATTGGTAGAACGTAGTACTTGGTACATACGTGATTCGGATACACCGACGACCGTATTTACTGCCAACGTATCCGGAGATCTCATGGGTCGCTTCCCGATAATCCACCGATGACGCACAACTCGCACTCTTAAATAATCTGGGATTATATAGAAGAGAGAGAAAATTAATCTAGGATTAATTACGGAGATATTTTATCTAGGATAAAATATCGTCTAAAGAGAGATAACGATTAATTTGGAATTAATCGATAAATTAATATATTCGATATATTAAATGAAATTAGATTTCGACGCGGAATTAAAATTAGATTTTAATTCGGGCGAACGAATTAATTTAGAATTAATTCGTTAGTGACGTGAATAGTGAATTCGCTAGGCGTAATCATTTAATTACGACGCAACGGAAAAATTGTTAATTTGGAATTAACGAACCCGAGCCCGAGTGTGATTGCGAGCGCATTCGTATTTCGAATTCGAGTGCGGCATCGCAAGTCGCATCAAGCGTCAAATCATTAGTCGCATCAAGCGTCAAATCACTTGTCACTTTGAGTGATGTGACTTGACAACATGTCACTTTATTAAAGTGACTTGATGTGAATGGTGATGGATTGACTAGAATACTATAAAGCATTTTGGAGGGAAAAGCTTGTTTTGGCTCCAAATTTCATTTGATAAATTGGATTTAATTAAATGAAATTGATTATTCATTTTGGAAAATATATAATCAAAAGTTTTACACATTTTTCATTAAGTCAAAAACACAATTCTCTCTCTCACTCTCTCATCTCTCTCACGCCAAAACAGTGGCTTTGCTCACTGGTTTTGAAATTCATTTGGGCGTGAATATTAGGGAAGCATGAGTGGGTTTTCATGGTGAAAATTCAAGTGCTAGCACACTTACGAGTCTTGCGAAGGTGGTAGGGAGGTTCGACCATGAGGCGGGACTCATCCGACGGAGTTTGGAGCTTCGAAATGAGACCCGAAACTGCCCAAACCAGTGAAGTGAACTGCTGCAGTGGCGCCACCAAAACAGTGAGCTTTGTGGCTTCAATCGTCTTCAAATCGACTCAACCGACCGATGTAAGTATTCCGCTATCTTCGTTGGTGGTATTCACTCATTCTTTTCATGTCTTGTTTGATCTTGGGACCTAGATAATTACCAACAATGACATCAAGAGCCTAGGTTCAAGCATGAAAAATGTAGGGCTTAATATTTGGGTAAATTTGTTTTGAGCATGATTTGAATAAATTGATTGTTTGAGTATGCTTATAACATGTTAATTGCATATTGGTTGGATCAATTTGTTGAAAATTGATTTGGAATAATTTTCCCCAAAATATTGATGTTGGCCGAATTTAAAGGAAATTTTAATTCTTGGAATTTTGATTTTGATTCATTAGATGAATTAGAATCATTTAGGATGATGTTAATTTAAGGTCAATTGGATTGAATTTTGAATTGAACATAAATCCCTAATTTTTTCCCCTTGGCCGAATTGATTATGCCTTAATAAAGTCTTGGTAATTTTGATTTTTGATAATTGGATGTATTGGAAATCATTCGGGATAAGGATTTAATATCGATTGTGAAATTAATTGGATTGAATTCGAATCGGATAAAAATCCCTCCTTTGGCCGAGACTAAAGAAGCATGTAAATGGGTTTGATTTTTCATTTATGTGTTGGACATGTGATGATGATGATGAATGATTAATTGGACTAATTTCATGTTTTGGAAATATTGATTTAGTGATTAATCATAATATACACTTTAGGTAATTAAATTGGAAATTGGAATTTGGTAATTTAATTATTTGGGCATTAAATTGGATTTGGGCTTCTAATGTTGTAATTGGGCTTATTGGGCTTGATTTTATCAAGTTGGATTTAGGCCAATGGATTGGATCCAATTGGGCCCAAAACCACTTCCGTTAAGCCCAAATGCGACTAATGAACCTTTAAAGTTCAATTGGCCTAATGGGCCAAGATTGATTTATGGGCTTATGGGGTAAATCTCGGATTGGACTTTGGTTATCGGTTTGACCCGAGTTGACCAAAAGTCCACTCCTTAAGAAATCAATTAAAAGCCCATTGGACTTTAATTGAATTGACGTTGGACGTTAATCGGTCTTTGAGACGCGTTACGATTAAATTTGGAATTTAAATCGTAAAAGGTTTATTAAATAAAAGTGTAATATTTAATTTGGAATTGAATAGTGAATTAGTATTAATACATGTTAAATTAGATTTAATGATGTAGTTTAATTTATTCATGAATTCGTACTTTGAGTACTTATTCGCAAAAACGAGTTTGACTCGAACAAAATCAAATCGTTGTTTGAACATTGGATGATCACTTAATTATCAGATTAATTAATTTGATTAGATTGATTGATAGCATGCTTATGTGTGTGAATACCTGGTTGTGTTGTATGAATAATGTATATCGGATGGATATTAGTAGGGTGGGGCAATTTTAGAAATTGTTGTAATAAATTCGATTTATTAAATTGGACCTGCGTGTCCAGCCTTATCACCTTCATTCTCTTTGTATTCTCTTCTCACCTATTCCCCTCCATGTAAATGAGGTTTCTTAGAGTGTAGTGTAACGAGTAGAAGTAATACAAGTGCTAGCTTGAGTGAGAAAGGGAGAGATTTGATCTAGGATCAATGTGTTAAGTATCCATCCGCATATCATTATTATTTATTTTCATACTCGCTTTATTATGTATTTAGAATGCATGTTTAAGGGTGTATGATGATGAGACCTTAACAAAGATAATTAAATTGGTAGCCAATTTGCACGCGAAAAACCCTCGTTAAATATCAAGCGTTTATTTTCCTTCCATTGAGTGATCTTCTTGTCAAGATCCGAGATTGGCAGGGGTTGTTGGCCAAAGTCAAGCCCTTGTCCGTCGAAGATGTGTTTTAATCACGAGGCTTTGTTCCATATCGGTGTCGTGTCCAAGTTGTGGTTTGTTGGCCAAAGTCAAGACCACTTCTTGTCCATTGACATTGATTACGAAGCTTCCATGTCAATGGGTCCGCGCTTGACTGGATCACTAGGTTTGTTGTGCCAAAGCCAAGGCCTAGTTGATTCAGAGGAAAAAGGTTAGGGTATATATTCGATATATAGGCATATATTAGATATATGTTTGGGACTTGGATGTCCACCTACTGGATCTAGGAGTTGGATGAGATCCAATTGATCTTAGAGATCTACCTAGTTAATTATCATACAATTTGTTGGCCAAAGTCAAGATTGTGTGATATTTAACGGGATCCTAGCCCACTAGGAAACACGGTTTCCCGAGTACTCGACAGAGGGTTAGAGGCTTGACGAAAAATAGTGGGAGGCAAGTATTGAATTTGCAACATTCGTTCGAATACTCGCTAAACGCGCTCATCTATATTTTACTCGTCATATTAATCAAAAGTATTAGTTGGACTAATATTTTATGTTGTTTTAAATATATATATTTAGTTGGACTATATGCAAACTCATTCGATATATAGTTGATTTTATAATTGGATTATAGTAATCAATATAATTGAATTAAATGATAGTTGATTTTATAATTGGATTATAGTAATCAATATTAAAATTATAGTTGATTAAATAATTGGATTATTGTAATCATTATAATGAATAGTACCTTATTAAATTGATTAAATAGTTGGACTATTGAAATCAAGAAAGAATTGAAAAGTTGAATATTTAAAATATATAATCCTTGGATTAAATGTTTTAAATGATTTAATTTTCATTTGGAATTAATAATAGGTTACTTTATTGGATAAAATAACTTGTTATATCTAAGCCCATAATTAAGCAATAGTAGAGCATAAATCTTTGGAAGATTTATGTGATGATGACTTTAGTGCTTAATTTAATATACTTGACATAAATCTATCTTTAGATTTAAAAGGTATTAAAATTGCAATTAATAATTCTTGGAGAATTAATTGACTATTCTAGTGGAGAAAAGTCAAAGTTTGCAATTGGGCAAGTTGCACAAGGTGCACATCATTTCGATATTCTAAAACCCAAGGCTTGGCCAAAGGTTTGTGAAATATTGAAAAGATAATTGACATATCCCAAAGTGACTACCATTTGGATATGGCAGACACGAAGGATTAAAGAAAGGGCGAGGCTCTGAATTTAAAATATTTGTCAAAGTTATGTTCACTACTAGTATTGAAATTGGATTTTAAATACTTAGTGTGGTACATAAAATATATGTATTGATGTTCAGAATCCGCTATGAGCTGGATACTGACTTCAAGCCGAGATTTCTCTGCAAATCGGAACGGGACGAAAGTCGCTGTTTCGACCGTAGATACCTAAGTTTAGGAACTACCCTTAGGTATGTACTTAAATTAGGAACTGTTATAATGTAACTAGTTTGACTAGAGACATTATCTCTATATCAGTGTTTAATCCGTTGCGGATAAACCTTTATATTCTAGAACACTAAAGTGTTTTATTATATAAAGATGATACTGAGATAAACACATTAGATGTGAATAACAGAATTTATATTTTGAATATAATAAAATCTCAAACATATAAAAAAAATGACAAATAAATAGCTCAAATTGATTTGATCAATAGAGACTTATTTGTGGCATTGTTGTCTAGGACACAATTAAACGAGACTCGTATATCCACACTTTTGAAGAGTGGGTACTAGGACTGATTTGACTATTCAAATAAGGTCTACGAATCTAGTTTATTAGGTAAAGTACCTAAAATACTATTTATTTGGTAATAGTATAAGGGCCACCGATCTGTTAGCCCTATTCATGGTGAAGTTAGTGGGCCCATATCTAGCTAGACTAGATGTGAACATGAATATTTCGTGACCTTAACGGATGTGGCATCACGTTATGGTTATGTGTTTCTTTTTTTGATGAACACAGATCGGAAATTTTTGAAGTTTCGACATGAAGTAAATAAACAGATCGGCTATAGTATTATTCCGCCACGGTAAGACCGTAATGGAAAATACTTAAGCAGTAAGTTTCATATGTAAATAAAAGAGTACGGTATTCTTTCATATGAGGACTCCTCCTGAGACACGTCAGTTAGACGGTGTGTCCGAACTAAAAACCGAATTTTGTTGGACATGATAAGGTTTATCACGAGTCGCTCTGAGCTACTGTTTCCTTCAATAGGATATGTATTAACAGTGCAAAACTTATTTAGAATAAGGTTCCATATAAATCTGTTTGACAGATGTCATGTAGGATATGAACAGGGAAGAAACGAGGTTTCTCATTCCTGATAATTGGGTATGCCAGGCATAACGTTTGATGATACCAAACTAAAAGACCCGAAATGGATAAGTGCCAATATAGGTTATCCTAAGGGAAACCATAAGTATAGTACTTATAAATCTCACATGAGAACAATGTGATTGTTGCTCACCATGCATTTTTCCTGAGAGGAATACCGATATGCAGTGGTCAGTGGGAGGATAGTGATACTCGATGAAAATCGGAGTAATACTGTTCAAGGCACGAAGTCCTTAATGGAACACAAATAGTTCATCTATGATGAATCTATACCATTAATCTTCAAATACACAAGAAACTAGTAGATTGGATAGAGTCAGAAAACAACCTAGGGTATGGGTTTCTGATCTAACCTCATAAAGATGTCAATCTTATGAAGGTATATCCACCGACTACGTTTTGAGGAAGTGATACGAGGTATCGACTCCCTATTATGGCAAAGTGCCATGAGTCCGAAATGGATTCCATGTATAACAACTATTTTGGATACTAGTTGTTGTACCACAAGGCATTGTGCCTATTGGTACATTAACGTCTTCAAGGAAGACATACATGGAAGGCAACATACCAACGTACAAAGCTGGGCTTTTGACGGAAAGGTATCGTTATCAACATTGTGTTAATAACGATTCAACCTTTTACCTGTTGCCATGGTAAATCCATTTTGAAGATGCTTGTTGATAACTGCGTATTTCATTTATGAAATATGTCAGTTACAAATCAAAATCGCTTTCCTGAAAAGGAAACCTTTTGGAGGATGTTTACAACATCCTGACGATTTTGTATAACCAACAAATGAGGTTTGCGGGTTATTCGATCCATGTTTGGATTGAAGCAAGCATAAGGTTCTTGGAACTGACGTTTTGAAATAATCATAATGGTTTATGATTTAAATCAAAACGAAATAATTCTTGTGTATATAAGGAGGTTAGTGGGAGAGCGCACTGACAATAAATTCCCATATAGCAATTGGTGAAAGCTTGCTTTCAGATCTTTTCATAGTTGGCTTTTTCAATATTATTTCTCTGTCAATAGAATTCTCCGTAGAATTCTGGGGAGTAACAACCTTTATTCAAGGAATAAAGATCTACTGGGATAGATTTGGAGTTGGTTACACTCTCTGGGAAATTGTACATTTAAAATGTACTTGTATTGGTGTCTCATACGCTTCGAGCATATGGAGTCACGATCAGGTCAATCCAAGTGATAGTCACTGGATTGAAGTTAAGAACATTTGTTAGTATCTTAGAGAACTAAAGATGCTGTCTTAAACTATGGAGAAGGAGAACTTGAAGTGACTGGGATCACTGCTGCAAGTTTCCAAACAATTAAATACTACGGTACTATAAAAGTTTGAACACTGGGACAGTGACCTGGAAATATTCCGAGCAAGATAACTGTTGCCGAATAAACAACAAATGCGGATTATTGCTGCAGCTGAGGCAGCAATAGAAGCCATTTGGGTCGAAAATAAATCTAATTAGATTAGATATAGTTCTGTTAGCAGCTGAGCTAGGTGTCAGCACATGCTAAGGAATTAAGGTCTCATCGACGATCCAGATATATACTTCTATAATCATCTGATTCGTTCAGATCATACATCGTGGCGATGTGATGATCGTATAAATCGCGTCAGACGATTATCAAACAAATCCGCTGACGAAAACCTTTCCTCAGCAATTTGAGCGAACCGTACATAGTTCGGGTGTGGGACACTTGAGTGACTCGCTACGTGCCAAGTGGGAGATTGTTGGAAAAAATGACCCATAGCGTCACTATTTGCACAGATCATTGTGTTGTTGTAGCAAATTAACTATGTGACAAGGAAATTGCACTCTCATCATTTGTGATTAGATCACCATAGATATATAAATGAAGAGAGGTCCCTATGATTAATTCATGGATTGAGAATGATATGAGACAGAATCAGTCCCCGAAGGATTAATCATTGAATATCCCTAGCCGGAGTATTATCGAGACTGGACATCGATAATGCAGAATAGGCTAGTATTGCACTTGTGTGCGTTGTGAGGGCACAACGGCATAGTTCTCATATATATAAGTATCGGATACTTATGAAAGTGCGATAGGAGGTCGTGTTTCACCGATAGTACGGGAAACAGCTTCGCTCTGGATAGACCCCTCGGAATCCCATTGGTATTATGACTATGTGTCTATGGGAGGCCGAAATCAAGGTAGGTGTGTATAGTCTTAACCTGAGACTTACATCGCTAATACTTACGATAATCGATAGACTTTGGTCTTGGTGGTACAGGGCTTTAACCGGTTCTGCGTACACCACTTCTGGGTTTATCAGAGAGTCGTAGTGTATTGGGTGTGATGTCAAGACGGAAGTATCACTTCAGTCATAGTGGAGATGATGTCACGCAGGATACGGTACTAGTGCTCTTGAGTGATGCGCATCCAATCGGGATATTGTGACCAGGTCATAAATATCTGATTATAGAGACTATGTTACCAGACATCCGATATAAGTTTCGGACGGGGCAGACATTTATCCGATCATAGGCATCGCAAGTCGCATCAAGCGTCAAATCATTAGTCGCATCAAGCGTCAAATCACTTGTCACTTTGAGTGATGTGACTTGACAACATGTCACTTTATTAAAGTGACTTGATGTGAATGGTGATGGATTTGACTAGAATACTATAAAGCATTTTGGAGGGAAAAGCTTTAAGTTTTGGCTCCAAATTTCATTTGATAAATTGGATTTAATTAAATGAAATTGATTATTCATTTTGGAAAATATATAATCAAAAGTTTTACACATTTTTCATTAAGTCAAAAACACAATTCTCTCTCTCACTCTCTCATCTCTCTCACGACAAAATAGTGGCTTTGCTCACTGGTTTTGAACTTCATTTGGGCGTGAATATTAGGGAAGCATGAGTGGGTTTTCATGGTGAAAATTCAAGTGCTAGCACACTTACGAGTCTTGCGAAGGTGGTAGGGAGGTTCGACCATGAGACGGGACTCATCCGACGGAGTTTGGAGCTTCGAAATGAGACCCGAAACTGCCCAAACCAGTGAAGTGAACTGCTACAGTGGCGCCACCAAAACAGTGAGCTTTGTGGCTTCAATCGTCTTCAAATCGACTCAACCGACCGATGTAAGTATTCTGCTATCTTCGTTGGTGTATTCACTCATTCTTTTCATGTCTTGTTTGATCTTGGGACCTAGATAATTACCAACAGTCTGGACCATTTGTGATCACTCAGGTTTTACCGTATGAAGCTGTTGAGTTACTGGATCCCAATACCAACAACACATTCAAAGTTAACAGTCAGCGTGTCAAGCACTACTGGGGAGAATCATTTGAGCAACAAAAAGAAAGTGTCACACTTTCAGATCCAGCATAAACGATCGAGCAGTCACGTCTAGCTGACGACTTTAAACTTAGCGCTAGCAGGGAGGCAACCCATGCAATTTGTGTATATATTGTGATTTGATGTGTTTTATTTTTGTGTGTTTAATTTTTGCAGGTTTAGTCATTTCAAAATGGAAGAAGCTCTTGCAAATCTTCACAAGCAATTTCCTTCTCTCCCTCAAAAATCTCTAATGAATGTTTACAAAGCTCGCTTGGAACGAATGAGACTACTGACGATCCATGGTGTGCCCAATGACATTCGTTGGGTAATTGAAGCACGAGTCCGATTGGCAGGTGAGCCTTCTGACTCTTTTATTTCACATCTGCCTGGTTTTGGAAGAAGCACATATGCAAATAAATGTAGAGCTATGCAAATGGGTGTTTGTTTCAAATGTGCACGATTTAATTGCAACACTCGTTGTCGTTCTTTAGGAATGGTGTCTGATAATCGCGAAGACAAAATTAAATTCATTAGGGATGGCTTGAGTAAGGAGTCTTTAGATGATATATCTTCGACTCTTGAGACGCATCCCAGTGGATATGTTCATATAGCCATTCGCAAATTACATACACAATTCCAAAAGGAAAGACAACAGTTAAGTCTCGGGAATCTGACTCAAAAAGACCATGTTTGCCAATTTATAAGAAAATTGGTGGGAAGCTTGTCCCTGACGCATAGACGTCAATCAAGCCGTTACTTTTCTTGTAAATATATATCTCTTTGTCTTTTCTTAATAATTGTGATTTGTTTTGTTGTTTTCTTTTATTTTCTCCGACAGGATCCACCCTTTTTGACTATCACGATATTATTTCGCTACTAATCGTCCTCTGGAAGATACTTGTGCTATTTTTACTCACCCTTTTCAGGTACTATAAATTCAGCTCGTCAATGCACTTTTGAAGGCATCCTGATTTGAGAAAGAAATACATAAAAACATGGAAGCCATTTCAAGAAGACGAGTTGAAAATATTTGTGTGTTTTGCGGTAGTAGTGTTGGTGTTAAGCCACAATACGTAGAAGTAGCACAGGAATTGGGTCGAGTCTTAGCTGCAAGGAATATGCACTTAATATATGGCGGAGGCAATCTCGGACTTATGGGGATCGTTTCAAAGGCTGTACAGGAAGGAGGCAGTCATGTTTTGGGAATCATTCCAAAACCCTTGGCAAAGGCAAATCTTATTGGATCATCAAACGGAGAGGAACTGATCATGCCAGGTATGTCTGAACGACTAGTAGAAATGATTAACCGTGCTGATGCTTTTATCGCTTTGCCAGGTAGCTTGGGTACATTGGAGGAAAATTTTATAGTTCTATCTTGGACGAACCTGAACATACACCAGAAACCGCTTGGACTATTTAACGTTGATGGATTTTATGATTTTCTTTGTGTGTTTCTTGATGATGCTCGGAGAAATGGGTTCGTGTCAAAACCTTTGAAAGAACTTCTTTTCACTGCCAGAACTGCTCCGGATCTAATAGACCAACTCATAGCCTATGAACCATAAGTTGACCCTATCCTTTCAAAGATAAATTGGTCCGAGGACGATCGTGGTAAGAGGCGTCGGATTAATCTGGATCTTAACCTTTAATTTCCTATAGATGTCAGCTAACCAGGTACGACCTTCTTAACTCTCCTTTTACTGTTTAAGACATTGGGAAAATGTCTCAATTAGGTTTGGGGGAGGGAATTAGTTGATCAGTACCTTGTTTTTAGTTGTGTGTTATTTTTATTTTTAGTCCAAATTTTTCGAAAAAAAATTGAAAATTTTTCAAAAATTACAAAAATATTTTATATTTTTGTGTTTTTATTTTGACTAAAAAGGTGAAATTGGTAAGAGATAGTTGAGTAAGGAGTTTCCACTCCTGAGACGTATCTCAAGCCTATTTTCGAAACAAGTTAATTTTTGTTTATTTTATTTTGAATTATTTAATTTGTGAATTCTCCTTAAAACGGACTAAAATGGATCTTCATATGTTCAGTTAGCAAATATTATCAACATATATAGTAACATACAGACATGAGCTAAAATTGAAAAGTTTGTAATATTCAGTGCTCTAGTTTAATTGGAGGAAGCATCTCAAAAAGCAATGGAGTAAAAAAAAAAAAAAAAAAAAAAAACGTATGAGATCCGAGTTATTAAGTCTGTAAGGGTGTCTTAACACCTAGTGCCCTAAAACCAACTGGTTTTGGAGTCACTGGCCCAAAGCTCGTTACATGGATCGAATATGCTGCAAAAATATATATATCTGAAGTCTGAGTAATTAAGTCTGTAGGGGTGTCTTAACACCTGGTGCCTTAAAGCCAACTGGTTTGGGAGCCACCGACCCAACACTCGTTACACAGATGGAAGATATTGTATATAAATAAAAAAAATAGAGAAAAATCAAAGAAAAAAAAAATCAGAAAAATGAGAAAAATTATTCCATTGCTACAAAAAGGTGTGAAATCTGATAGAACTTTAGGACAAAAATATTACTCTCTTATCAACTGCACTTATGACTGTTTTGGGCAAAAATGAGTTGATTAATATTTTGTTGGCTGTGTATATGGAGAATGGTAAATATAATCGGAGAATTTACTTATTCAATAATTTAAAATAAAACAAAACAACTAGTAACTTGGAGTAGAAGTTTCACCTGATTAGTCACTAACATCTTTATTCTCTTTTCGCTTGTCTTTTTGCTTTTGTGTGCATTAGTTTTAACTAACTTTTTACTTTTGTAAAAATGTTTGTGGGTATCATTGTTGTAAACCCTCACGAGACTACAACTCGTCCACTAAGGACACCTAGGGGTTTAAAGGCTTGTTGCATACGCTAAATGTAACCGTGATCCCTACGAAAGTGGCTTAGTTAATTTATTTATGTTATTTTACTCTATGTTTTGCTCGAGGACTAGCAAAATGTTAGGTTTGGGGGTGTGATGAGTGGTAAATCTATCACTATTTCCCACTCATTTAACCTAATATTTTGTATAGTTTCTTGAGTTTTGTGAACGTTTTGATGTATTTTGTTTTATTTTGCAGATAAATAAAGTTTGGAAAGCATTGGAGGCAATTTGGGGCAAAAACGGACAAAAATGCGTCAACAGGGATATTTTGGTCTTAAGCGCGTCGCGACGCCAAGCCTTTCACGTCGCGACGTCTAAAATGCGCCGAATAGTGCTAACGTGCGCCGGGTCCACAAATCAGAATCTGACTTTGCTAAAATACGCTGTGCCACGTGTCACTATCACAGCCGATCTGCTAACATGCACCGTGCCACGTGTCAGCATCCTACTGTTGGTTTCTATAATATGTCCCAAACAAAGATTAAGCATGTGAAATACTATAAAGAATATATATTTAAACATGAAGTATGGCGGAATCATACTTACAATGCCTTGTGATGAAGAAGATGATCAAATGGTTAGAAGCTCCAAGTGAGTGGAAGATTCGGCCAAGAGAGGAAGAAGACTTGAAGCTCCAAGCTTTTGTATTCCAAGCTCTTTGATGGTTTCCTATCACCTCTTTTGATCCCTTGCTTGTGCTAGCAAAAATGGAGAAATGGAAGATCAAATCTTCCTTGCCCTTGTCAATGGTGTTCACGGCAATTTGAGAGAGAAGAGAGATTTTTTTGGTGTAAAGTCTTGAATTAATTAATCTTTTGTATTACCAAAAATCAATTTATATTTATGTTATAATTTATTAAATTAATAATAAATCTATGACATAAACCATGCAATGGCTTAGAGTGTCAAACACTCAAACTCCATGCAAAGCCTTTGAGTGAAATGCACACTATCACCATGCAATGCCTTAGATGTGTTTTGTACATATTAACATGCAATGCCTTATCAATAAAATAATGCATAAAATGACAAGTGTCATGTGGGCCCCACACGTTTCCCAATGAAAGTGGGCCCACCGTCCACTCACGCGTTCGGGTTCGATATTTCCGAAATACCGAACTAGCGGTGCGACGTTTAATTAAATCGGATTAAATAATAAAAATCGCCTCCTAGCGAAATTATTATTTACGTCGCTTACGAATTAATTCTTAATTAACTCGTATGCCCGAATTAAAAATCTAATTTTAATTTCGCGTCGAAATCAATTTTATTATTATATCGAATATAATAATCTTACTGATTAATTCCAAATTAATCGTTCTCTCTCTCTAAATAAGGCACTTTATCCAAGATAAAGTTTCTCCGCAATTAATCCAAGATTAATTAAGTCCGAATCAAATATCATAGGTGAATCTTCAGGAAGCGACCCAAGAGATCTCCGGATATTTTGGCAGTAAATACGGTCGTCGGATTAATCCGAACACGTACGTACTCGTACTACGTCTTTACCGATTTACAAGACAAGGTTGGCTTCTAGCAAAGCGCCATGCCTACCCAATTCTCCAGAAATATTTATAGGAATATAAGATCTGTATCAGGCGTAGTATACCGTAGTATTGCGTACATCGATCCAGTATCGGATGATCACATGCTAGGCCTGGGGCTGGAGATGTGTCTGCCCCGTACGAAACATATATCGGACATCAAAGCAAACTAGTCTCTTTAAATCGGACAATCCTGACCTGATCAATTGTCCCGACGGTTGCAACCTTTTATAGAGTACTAGTTCTGTGTCCTGCGTGATCATCACCTCCATATGTCTGAAGCGGATACTTCCATCTTGACATCACATCCAGTACACTACGATTCTCGATAAACCCAGAAGAGGTGTACACAGAAACGGTTAAGGTTCCCAACCACCAAAACTAAAGTTTAACGATGTCGCAAGTACTAGCGATGTAAGTCTCAGGTTAAGACCCATATACACCTACCCTGATGCGGCCTCCCATAGACACGCAGACATACTACCAATGGGATTCGCGCGGGGTCTATCCAGAGCGAAGCTGTTTTCCGTACCATCGTAAAACACAACCTCCTATCGCACTTGCATAAGTATCCAATACTTAAATATATGAGAACTATGCCGTCGTGCCCTCACAACGTGCACAAGCGCAATACTAGTCTATTCCGCATTATCGATGTCCAGTCTCGATAATACCACGACTAGGGATATTTAATGATTAAACCTTTGGGGACTGATACTGTCTCATATCATTCTCAGTCCAGGTACTAATCATATGGACTTTCGCCATTTATAAGTCAAAGTAAATATTTTTACAAAACGGCAAAAGGCAATTCATTATCACATAGTTAATTTTGTACAATAATACAATATCATTTACAAACAGTGACGCTATGGGACATAATGTCTAACAATCTCCCACTTGGCCTATAGCCAGTCACTCAAGCATCTAATACCCGAACTATGTATGTGTCGTTCAAAACTTGTTGTAGTAGAATAGCTTTTCAGCGGATCTGCAATGTTGTCATCTGATGTGACCTTCTCGACCTTTTACATCGCCACGATGTATAATCTCCCGAATCAGATGATAACGTCGAAGAACAGCATGCTTGGACCGTTGATGAGACCTTGGTTCTTTAGCCTGTGCTATAGCCCCGTTATTGTCCCAATACAATGGAACGGGCTCAGCTGCTAACGGAACTACTCCTAATCCGATTAGGAACTTTCGGATCCAAACTGCCTCCTTTGTGCTTCAGATGCAGCGATGTATTTTCTTCTGCTTCGTGTTGAATCGGCAACAGTATCTTGCTTGGAAGATTCCAGCTCACTGCTCCGTTATTCAAGCAAAAAAATGTACCCGGATTGCGACTTGTAGTCATCCTTGTCGGTTTGGAAACTTGCATCGGTATACCCGATACCGCAAGTCTCCATCTCCATAATTAAGAAAGCATCCTTAGTTCGTTTAAGATACTTAAGGATATTCTTAACTGCTATCCAGTGACCTTCACCTGGATCGGCCTGATAGCGACTGCACATGCTCAAAGCATATGAGACATCAGGGTCGTGTACATATCATGGCATACATGATTGATCCGACTGCCGAGGCGAACGGTATCCGACTCATGTGGTCTCTCTTTCTGAGTCTTAGGACACATGTCCTTAGACAGAGACGGTACCACGTACCATTGGAACCAATCCCCTCTGGATTGTTCCATGTTGAATCTTCAACACTTTATCAATGTATGTACTCTTGGAGAGTCCAAGCAGCTTTCTAGATCTAGATCTATCCCTGTAGATCTTTATTCCAAGAATAAAGGCTGCTTCTCCCAGATCTTTCATGGAGAATTTTAATGAAAGCCAAGCTTTCACCGACGTTAGCATGGGAATGTCATTGCCTATAAGCAATACGTCGTCGACATAAAGGACAATAAAAGTAAGTGCTCTCCCACTAACCTTCTTGTATACACAAGGGTCATCTGCGTTTTGCACGAAATCATATTCCTTTATGATCTCATCAAAAACGCTGATTCCATGACCGTGATGCTTGCTTCAATCCATAAATGGATCGAATTTAACTTGCAAACCTGTTTGCAAGTCTAGGTACGATAAAACCGTCAGGCTGTTGCATATAAACATCCTCAAAAGGTTTCCGTTAAGGAAAGCGGTTTTTAACGTCCATTTGCCATATCTCGAAGTCGAAATATGCAGCTATTGCAAGCATTATCCGAATGGATTTAATCATGGCAACGGGTGAGAAGGTTTCGTCATAATCAATACCATATTGTTGACGATCCCTTCGCTACAAGCCTAGCCTTGTACGTTTGTACGTTGCCATCCATGTCGGTCTTCTTCTTGAAGATCCATCTGCATCCAATAGGCTTTACGCCTTCTGGTGCATCAACCAGTGTCCAAACTTGGTTGGCGTACATGGAATCCATCTCGGACTTCATGGCTTCTTGCCATAAAGCGGAATCGATATTTTGTATCGCTTCCTCATACGTAGCCGGCTCATTATCCTCAATAAGATTAATATCTATATGAGGTGAGATCAGGAACCCATACTCTCAGGTACTGTTCTGACTCTCTCCGACCTACGCGGTCCTTGTGTATGTGAAGTTTGTGGTACAGACTCATCCCGGACGGTCTGTTCTTGTTCCGTCGTTGATTCATTGCCAGGAACAGTATCACTACGATCTTCATCGAGTTCTACTTTCCTCCCACTTACCACTGCATTTATAAAATCCTTCTCAAGGAAAAATGCTTGTAGAGCAACAAATACTTTGTTCTCTTGTGGGTGATAGAAGTAATATCCTTTGGTTTCCCTAGGATATCCAACGAAAAGGCATTTATCAGATTTGGGTTCAAGTTTGGTACCTTCCAAACGTTTACACATATGCCCAGCATCCCCAAATCTTCAGGAAAGAGAAAACCTGGTTTCCTTCCTGTCCATATCTCATATGGAGTCTGTTCAACAGACTTCGACGGTACCTTATTCAAAATAAGTATAGCACTGTTTAATGCGTTATCCCCAGAAGGATATTGGTAGCTCAGTGCGACTCATCATTGACCTTACCATGTCCAACAAGGTGCGGTTCTCCGTTCGGAACACCGTTTAATTGCGGTGTTCCAGGAGGAGTCAATGTGATAGAATACCATATTCTTTCAAGTAATCTTGAAACTCATAACTTAGATATTCGCCATCACGGTCTGACCGTAATGTCTCTTAATACTCTTCCCTGTGTTTCTCCACTTCGTGTCGAAACTCTTTGAATTTCTCAAAAGTTTCCGACTTGTGTCTCATAAGATACACATAACCGTAACGAGATGCATCATCTGTAAAGGTTACGAAGTAGTGTGAAATCCACCTCTAGCCTGGCTAGACATGGGCCCGCATACGTCAGTATGAACGAGAGCCAATAGTTCTGTGGCACGTTCACCTTTACCGCTAAAAGGTGATTAGGCATTTGCCTAAAAGACAAGATTCGCAGGAGTCATATGAATTGGGATCAAATTCGTCCAAGTACCCACTCTTTGAAAGTGTGGATATCGCGAGTCTTGTTGATGTGTCCTAGACGACAATGCCACATATAAGCTTCATCTTTTAGATTACTCCTTTTGAGCCTTTTGTTTGTCATTTTAGGAGATTTCATTTATATTCAAAATATAAAGACGTTATTTGCAACAGCTGTGCAAATTTCTGTATCATTTTTATATAAATAACACCCTGTGTTCCTGAATACAAAAGTGTAACCCTGCTGGGTTAACAAGGATACAGATATATATATTCCTAGTTAAACTAGGCACAAAATAACAGTTCAAAAGTTTAAGTTCATGCCCGAGGGCAGTATTACTAAAACAAAAGTCCCTACGGCCAAAACAGCAACTGGTGTTCCGTTTCCGACCCGTAGATCCATCTCCCCTGATGCCAGCACACCTCGCTATCATGCAGATCCTGCACATCAGTACAAATATGAGCACCACAACCAGAATCAAAAATCCAATTTTTAAAACTAGAAGTATTCATATTTATCTCAATAACAAACATACCAGAGGCAATGGCCTTGCCAGCCTTGATATCCTCCCCTGCACAATGCTCATTCGGCAGTCACGTTTCCAGTGACCCCTCTTGCCGCAGTTGAGGCAGATGTCGCGAGATTTGTCCTTTGGCTTCCTAGAAGCCACTGTCAACTTGCCTTTACCCTTCTTCTTGAACTTCTTCTTCCTTGCACCTCCAATTGCCTTGGGGCCACCTTTGGCGCATGAGAGGTCAATGCAAAATGCGCCTCGCGCTTGCTCCCCTTTAGGAGTTCTTTTCGGACTCCTTCAGCACAGACAACAACTCTCCAAGAGTGTCGTCAGTATCCATCAACTTGTAGTTGACTATGATTGTTTCCAAGTATCAGGAAGTGACTGCAAGATCATATCTATAGTCAGATCAGCCTCTAAGACTATTCCCATATTGGCCAACTCATCATATCGGCAATCATTTGAGCCCCGTGGGCTTCAACTGATGGCCGTCTGTCATCCCGGGAGCGGAAGAGTTTCCTTACTAGCTCGTACCTCTTCATCCGCTTATTGGTGCGGTGAAGATCACGCAATCTTGCCATCCATGTTATAGGGATCCAAGTCCCTATTCTGGCGTCTGAAATGCTGAGTCATTGCAGCTAGCATAACTGACTGAGCTTGGTCAAATCATCACTATGAGTTTTCCATAACTCTAGCTCCAGTGGCTCAGTAGGTTTAGGCGGGAGAGGTCTCTGAATAGTATACAGTATCCTCTCAGCCCCAAGCACTATCTTGAGGTTCATTTCCCAGTCGGCAAAGTTTGTCCCTTTGAAGACATTATCGCCCATGATATGTCGCGGATATTACCTTTGTCAGTCATCTTGACAACTATAGTCCAACTATAAAGTCAACGATGTTATGGGTACAGTCAAACTGTTACATATAAAAATAACAATATATTAGTCCAACTAATTATTTAAAATATTGACGAAATAATTTTGAACGACGCGTAAGGCTAAATATCTGAATGAAATTGCAAATTCAATAATAGCCTCCCACTATTTTCTTCAAGTTTTCTAACCCTCTGTAGAGAACTCGGGAAATCGAATTTCCTAGTGGGCTAGGATCCCGTTAAATAACACCACAACCTTGACTTTGGCCAATAAAAATTGTATGCTATTTAACATAGGTAGATCTCCATGATCAATTGGATCTCATCCAATTCCTAGATCCGGTTAGGTGGACATCCAAGTCCGAAACATATGTATAATGTCAATGTATCTAATACATTTCCTAACCCTATCCTCCGAATCAACTAGGCCTTGGCTTTGGCCAAAAACAAACCTAATGATTCCAGTTAAGCGGGACCCATTGACGAGGAAAGTTTCGTAATCAATGTCGTTGGACAAAAAGTGATCTTGACTTTGGCCAATAAAAATCACGATTTGGACAAGACACCGATATGCAACAAAACTCTCATGATTCAAGTACATCCTTGATTGACAAAGGTCTTGACTTTGGTCAAAACAAACCAATGCCAACTTCGGATCTTGAACAAGAACCATTCAATGGAAGGATATTCGCTTAATATAAATTGAGGGTTTTCGCGTAATTGGCAACCAATTTATTTATCTTTGTTAGGTCTCATCATCATACACCCTTAAGCATGCTTCTAAAACATCATAAAGCGCGTAAAGTAAATTAATAGTGATATGCGGATGGATATATAAACAACTTGTTTCCTAGAACAAATCACTCCCTTTCCTCTCCCCGCTAGCACTATTCTACTTCTACCTAATTACATAAACAATAAGAGAAACCTCATTTACATTGAGGGGAATTAGGTGAGAAGAGAATACAAAGAGATAAAGAGATAAGGCTGGACACGCAGGTCCAATTTATAAATTCCAAATTTACAATAATTTCTAAAATTACCCTTTCCCTTCTAATATCCATCTGATATACACTATTCATTCATCACATACATATATATTCAAACAAGACATGCTTTTACAACCAATCTAATCCAATTAATTAGTCTTTGTTTAAGTGATCATCCAATGTTCAAACAACGGTTTGATTTTGCGCGAGTCCAACTCGATTGAGAATAAGTACACAAGGTACGAATTCGCGAATTATATCGAACTACTTATTAAATCTGATTTAATTCGTATTCAATACTAATTCAATTATTTAATTCCAAATTAAATGTTTACACTTTTAATGTGCTTTAAAGACTTAGATTCTAAATCCAATTCTATGGGTCTCAAAGCCCAACTAACATCCAATGTTTAATTTAATTCAAGTCAAATGGGCTTTCAATTGATTTATTAAGGCTTGGGCTTTGGTCAATGTGGGTCACACCCAATTACCAAGCCAAATAAGGAATCACCCTTAAGTGCCATAAAACCAATTCAAGCCCATAAGGCCCAATTAAATTATTAAAGCCCATTATATTATATTTGGACTTAATGGAGTGATTTAGGCCCAATTGGATCCAATCCATTTGGCCCAAATCTACTTGGTCCAACCAAGCCCATTATGCCCAAATACAATATTAAAAGCCCAATGCACCAATTAAGCCCATTAATTAAATTTTAATATTCCAAACATTAAAGTCCAATTAATTAAAGTGTAAAACCAAGATTAATATATTAAACCAAATATTTCAAAAATACCCATTTAATTTATTAATCATTTATTGTTCAAAATAAATGTCCAACATTAATTTTAACAAAAATCAAATCTTTACATGTCTTTGTACATTCGGCCAAGGTGAGTTTTTTGTGTCGATTTGTTTTTCAATCCGATTGAATTACTAATCTACGTGCCGTACACGTTCTAAGTCATCCAATGATCTTTAAACACAAAAATTTCAATCCACTCCAAGTAGCAAACACATTCGGCCAAGGCATGGATTTTGGGGAAAAATCATCCAATGCATTTTTCATGAAATTGATTCCATATAACATCATGTTATACACATGCAAGCATACTTATTAATCAAATTTCATAAGAACATGCTTATATCAATTTCATCATGCCATTCGGCCAAGGTGAGGATATTGGGGAAAAATCATCCAATGCATTTTTCATAAAATTGATTCCATGTAATATCATTCTATATACATGCAAGCATACTTATCATCAAATTTCACAAGAACATGCTTCAATCAATTTATCACACCCATTCGGCCAAGGTTGAAATTTTGGGGAAAAATCATCCAATGCATTTTTCATAAAATTGATTCCATATAATGTCATTTAACATACATATAAGCATACTCATTCATCAAATTTCACAAGAACATGCTTCAATCAATATTACCCAAATTTTAACCTAAAGTATTTCATGCTTAAACCTAGCTCAATGATACCATTGTTGGTTTCTATAATATGTCCCAAACAAAGATTAAGCATGTGAAATACTATAAAGAATATATATTTAAACATGAAGTATGGCGGAATCATACTTACAATGCCTTTTGTGATGAAGAAGATGATCAAATGGTAGAAGCTCCAAGTGATGGAAGATTCGGCCAAGAGGAGGAAGAAGACTTGAAGCTCCAAGCTTTTGTATTCCAAGCTCTTTGATGGTTTCCCTATCACCTCTTTTGATCCCTTGCTTGTGCTAGCAAAAAGGAGAAATGGAAGATCAAATCTTCCTTGCCCTTGTCAATGGTGTTCACGGCAATTTGAGAGAGAGAAGAGAGATTTTTGGTGTAAAGTCTTGAATTAATTAATCTTTGTATTACCAAAAATCAATTTATATTTATGTTATAATTTATTAAATTAATAATAAATCTATGACATAAACCATGCAATGGCTTAGAGTGTCAAACACTCAAACTCCATGCAAAGCCTTTGAGTGAAATGCACACTATCACCATGCAATGCCTTAGAGTGTTTTGTACACTATTAACATGCAATGCCTTATCAATAAAATAATGCATAAAATGACAAGTGTCATGTGGGCCCCACACGTTTCCCAATGAAAGTGGGCCCACGTCCACTCACGCGTTCGGGTTCGATATTCCGAAATACCGAACTAGCGTCGCGACGTTAATTAAATCGGATTTAAATAAATAATCGCTCCTAGCGAAATTATTATTTACGTCGCTTACGAATTAATTCTTAATTAACTCGTATGCCCGAATTAAAAATCTAATTTTAATTTCGCGTCGAAATCAAATTTTAATTATTATATCGAATATAATAATCTTACTGATTAATTCCAAATTAATCGTTCTCTCTCTCTAAATAAGGCATTTATCCAAGATAAAGTTTCTCCGCAATTAATCCAAGATTAATTAAGTCCGAATCAAATATCATAGGTGAATCTTCAGGAAGCGACCCAAGAGATCTCCGGATATTTTGGCAGTAAATACGGTCGTCGGATAATCCGAACACGTACGTACCTCGTACTACGTCTTTACCGATTTCAAGACAAGGTTGGCTTCTAGCAAAGCGCCATGCCTACCCAATTCTCCAGAAATATTCTTATAGGAATATAAGATCTGTATCAGGCGTAGTATACCGTAGTATTGCGTACATCGATCCAGTATCGGATGATCACATGCTAGGCCTGGGGCTGGAGATGTGTCTGCCCCGTACGAAACATATATCGGACATCAAGCAACTAGTCTCTTTAAATCGGACAATCCTGACCTTGTCATATTGTCCCGACGGTTGCAACCTTTTATAGAGTACTAGTTCTGTGTCCTGCGTGATCATCACCTCCATATGTCTGAAGCGATACTTCCATCTTGACATCACATCCAGTACACTACGATTCTCGATAAACCCAGAAGAGGTGTACACAGAACCGGTTAAGGTTCCCAACCACCAAAACTAAAGTTTACCGATTGTCGCAAGTACTAGCGATGTAAGTCTCAGGTTAAGACCATATCACCTACCCTGATGCGGCCTCCCATAGACACGCAGACATACTACCAATGGGATTCCGCGGGGTCTATCCAGAGCGAAGCTGTTTTCCGTACCATCGGTAAAACACAACCTCCTATCGCACTTGCATAAGTATCCAATACTTAAATATATGAGAACTATGCCGTCGTGCCCTCACAACGTGCACAAGCGCAATACTAGTCTATTCCGCATTATCGATGTCCAGTCTCGATAATACCACGACTAGGGATATTTAATGATTAAACCTTTGGGGACTGATACTGTCTCATATCATTCTCAGTCCAGGTACTAATCATATGGACTTTTGCCATTTATAAGTCAAAGTAAATATTTTTACAAAACGGCAAAAGGCAATTTCATTATCACATAGTTAATTTTGTACAATAATACAATATCATTTACAAACAGTGACGCTATGGGACATAATGTCTAACACCTACGGTGCCGACAATCATCATCGCCACGTGTGCCACGTGTCATCCAACGTGTCTCCATGTCATCAGCCACGTCAGCAAGTCAACAAGTCAAAATTGCCACGTGTCGTGCCATATCATCATCAGCCAATCAGGAAGTAACACGTGTCGCAATTCTACGGTGCCGACAGTCTCTTTCCCACGTGTCGCCACGTCGTCGCCACGTCACCGCCACGTCATCTCCACGTCAGCATCAATAATTGAGTATCTAATCCTTATCTGACACGTGGCGGATAAGAATCTCAGCGACCAATCAGAAGCCGCCATGTGTCACAATAATTGAAGCCCAACCACCGCGCCACGTGTCACCTTATCAGCTTATCCAGAATCTTCAAACCAGTGAACCAGAGCTTGCCACGTCGATAGAAACTGGCGTAGCGACGCTGAGGGACCTGGCGTCGCGACGCTGGAAGCTTATCCGCGCCTATAAATTGAGCTCGAGATTTCAGAATTCAGTGCACCATTCTCTCCCATTTCTTTGATGTAAATAGGGAGTTCTTCTCTCTCTAAGTTTCGTTTTAATTTTTAGTTTTTAGTTTTGTAATAATTTTAATTACTTTTTGTAATAATAGTAATTTACTTTCTTTACTTTTTACAGTTTTTACTATTCACCATGAGGAGGTAACTTCCCCAGCTAGGGTGAAAGGTAATTCTTTTACTATTGCTATTTAGATTAATCTCCCTTAAAAATAATATATTCACTATTTAAAATATTGACTTAAAAAGGATATCGCTATATTGGTCGGTTGGTAATTTAATCTTAATCTAGTTTAAACCTGACTAATCAAGGATACCGCCAGATTGGTCGGTTGGTAATTTAATTTTGGTTCCGCCTTTATGGCTGGTTTATGGACAAATATTACCGCCTTAATGGCTGGTTGGACTTAATTTGACTTAATCAGGATACCGCCAGATTGGTCGGTTGGTAATTTAATTTTGGTTCCGCCTTTATGGCTGGTTTATGGACAAATATTACCGCCTTAATGGCTGGTTGGACTTAATTTGACTTAATCAGGATACCGCCAGATTGGTCGGTTGGTAATATTATCACGAGTTTATATATTATTTTATGGGAGATATCTAAATTAGTGGTAGTAAAAGTAATTCCTTTTACCTTAGCATTTTATTTTATTGTAATTTACTTTTCAGTATTTACTTTACCGTATTCTTACTTTATGTCTTTTATTTTCAAGTTTTTACTAGCCCTAGTTATGTGTTGTAACTAAATTAGTTATCTGGGGTTGTGATGAAATCTAATATCACCGTTTTATAAGGGTTAGATTATAGCTTGGGTAATATAAAGATTTATTTATTGAGTCTTAAACTTAATGCTTTTTAATTAACTGGCCATTAATAAAATTGATCTGGTAAATCTAAAATGAACTAGACATAGGGATTTTAGGTTTCAGCCTTAGACTCAATAGCCCACGATCTTCCTTGAGGATAGATAACCCTTTAATAGATTTCCTTACAGGATAGGAATATACCTGTCGGGCGGGGGTAGCCATAATTGGAACTTAATCTTAATGAATCCAGGTAATTTGGTTGACATAGACATATGGTTCAGAATATTTGTAGTTGACCATCGGAAGAGGCTTTTACATAATTTAGTGTTCCAGGTTAATAAATCAATATTTTATCCAACTATAAGATAACCACTTCATCTTTAAAATGATATTGGAAGAAATCACAACCCTAGATAGTTTTTAATATTGAATTTTCTTAAAACCTATTTTCGACAAATTTATTTACTTGCTTTTAAATTTAGAATCGGCACCATTTCAAATCAATCAATCAACTTGTTAGATATTAGTAATCATTTGACCTCATAAAATTAATAGTTTAGATATTAAGTCCTCGTGGGATCGATATTTTTATACTACTTGAACGATACGTGCGCTTGCGTTATACGTGTGTGTTTACGCCGGTCACATGTAAACGGCCGAACCGTCATTTCCTAATTAATGTGTATTTGTATTTAATATAAGATATTATTAAATACACATTAATAAATTGTCAAATAAAGGTATTTGACATATATCATTTATATATGTATTTGAGATATTTAAAGTAAATATAATACATATATTTGAGATATTTGTGTTTGATTAATTATTTAATTATTTAATTGTTAAATAATTAATATAATTAAAATATAAATATCTTATGAAATGATAAAGTTAGTAAATGATTGTAAGTGTTTATTGTTGACTTTAAAGTAAAGAAAATGGTAGTCAAATTGGATTTGACTTCTTTGATATTTGTTTAAAGTGTTTTAAAATTGAAATATCATTTTCCTTTAATTTCAAGTGAATTTCGGCCAACACCCTAAATAAATATAATTGTTATATTTTTGAGTCGCTTTATTTGACTTTAAGAAAATCATTAAATGGTTTGATGATGATTAAAGCAAGTTGATAAAGTAAACTTTAAATGAAATAAAAAATATCAAGATATTTGTATATACTACACCAATTTAGGCCAAGGCTTATTTTGTGGAGTATATATTGTTTTGTTTCATTTTTTATGGTTTAAAAAGTTCATTAGACACAAAACATAATACAAAAGTAGTTGAGAGAAAAACTTGAAGGCTAAAGGAAGATGGCTTGGAAAATCATGGTTTTGTAAGTTATTTTTCAAAGTCTTCAACATGAAAATTATTTCTAACATGCTTAGAATCATTTTGTGTTTATTTTGGTTGTGAACTTTGATGAAAGATTGATGCATGTAAGTAAGCTTGAAATGGTTTCAAAGCTTTACTTTTGATTTTTGGAAGATAAAGTTGCCATTCTAGAGATGGTAAGCCACTCCTTGGTGACCTAGAATTTTTCTAGATTTGTTTCAAAGTGGTGAGGCTAGATTGGTGAAGTATTGAATGGATTAAAGTGTTGGATTTTGTAAATTTGGTGAAATTGGACAATTTGATGAAATTGAAAAATTAGGGTTCGTAACCCACTCCAAATTTGGGGATTTTCATATATATGATGTATTATGGTATGAATATGGTGCATGTAAAATTTTGGGTTGATTGGATTTGATCTTGGCATGTTTTGAACAAAATGGACCAAAATGCAATTACTTGAAAATTTGGGGTGCTCACGACAATTACTCAAAAATTAGGATTTGTGTGAAATCTGATTTTGATGCATTAGATGTGTTGAAAAACATTTTAGAAATGATTTAGAATCATCTAAAATTATATTTGATAATTTTTGGGCTAAAATAATCAATTTACAAAGTTTTGGGGCAATTCGGTAATTTCCAAGAAATTTGATCTCTTTTGTAATTTTTCAGAATTTGATAATTGGATAATTAAATAAATAAGTTTATTTAATTGATCCGAGAAAAAGTTTTGAAATCGAAAAATTTTGATTTTCCGCGTTTCCGCTGTGTTACCCGATTTCCGCCATAAAATCCCATCACTTTATCCCTTATCCTCACGAAGGCTTCTGCTTCGATCCATTTATAGTATTAATTCGTCAATTCATCATGTAAACTCGTTGTCCCGAGGCGACGGGAAGTTTCCCAATAATATCCATTCCTCATTTCATGAATGGCCAATGGGATAAAATATTACTGAGTTTCTCTGGTGGGAGATGGGAGACTGGGGCGAACCTCTGACGTTTCTCACACTTACGAGTAAAATCAATAGCTTCGGATAGCATTGTCGGCTAATAGTACCCGGTAGTTTAGGCTAGACATGCAAGACTTCTTCCTCCCGAGTGATTTCCACATTCCCCCACGTGTAGTTCGGCTAACACATGACGCGCTTCTTCGGGAGCAAGACACTTGAGGTAGGGTCCAAAAAGTGATCATCTCAAAATTTGATTGTCGTAGAGAGTAAACCGCGTAGCTTGCCATTGAATCTTTCGAGCATCCACCTTATCTGTCAGTTTTGTGCCTTCCTTCAAGTACTTGATCAATGGAGACATCCACGAGTTGACTTGGTCGATGGAAGCAACGACTTCAACTTCTTCTTTAGCAATGGAGGGCCATTGTAGATACACTACCGGTATATCCTGAATATTATCTCCTTGTATGGTAGACCCGAGAGTAGCCAAGGCATCCGCGTGGCTGTTCTTTGTTCTCGAAATTTGTGAAATTGCGAAAGACTCTAATGTCGACTGGATTTCTTTTAGCTTCGATAAGTAGGCTGCCATTTGGGACCCGCGAGCTTGGTAAGATCCTTGGAGTTAGTTAACGACTAATTGAGAATATGATGTCGCCTCGACCCATTTCGCTCATAACTCTTTAGCCAGTGTCAATCCGACTATCAAGGCTTTGTACTCGGCCTCATTGTTGGTGGTTTTGAAGCCATATTTAATTGCTTGCTGTATGATGTCACCTGTCGGAGTGGTGATCACAACTCCTAATTTGGAACCATGTCTGCTGGATGATCTGTCGACTGCAAGTTTCCATGTATCAGTAGTCTGGATACAATGCACCTCTTTTCCGGTATCAGCTTGTAGGCTGGGACTGAAGTCAGCCACGAAATCTGTAAGAGCTTGAGATTTGATGGCGGTTCGCGGCTGATACATTATGTCATATTCTCCACAGCCCATTTGGTCAGTTTGCCAGAGAGTTCGGGCTTGTGAAGTATGCTCCTCAGTGGGTAAGTGGTGTAAATGGTGATTGGATGCCCCTAAAAATAGGACGTAGTCTTCGTGCCGTCGTTACTAGGGCAAGAATCAACTTTTCCATTTGAGTGTATCGCGTCTCCGGATCGAGAAGAGCTTTACTTATGTAGTAGTCTGGGAGTTACACCCTTCATCCTTCTCTAATTAGTACAGCGCTGACTGTTTGTTCCAAGACTCCCAGGTAGAGGACTAACCTTTCAGTGTCAATTGGCTTGGACAGGAGAGGTGGCGTGGTCAAGTATTCTTTGAGTCTTTTTAAGGCCTCTTCGTAGGTTGGGTCCATTCAAAGTTATTTCCATTCTTGAGGGGGAGAAAAATAAGAAACTTTTATCGGTAGACTTGGAGAGAAACCTATTTAGAGCAGTGATCCTTCCCGTAAGTCGCATGACATCCTTTGGGTTTGTTGGGGAAGGATTATCAATGATGGAATTTATCTGCTGCGATTTGGCTTCTATACCGCGTCGAGTGACTAGGTATCCAAGAAATTTCCCAGAGGCTACTCCGAAGGCGCACTTGGTGGGTTTCAACTTCATTCTGTTCTTCCTCGTCACGTTGAATGCCTCCCCCAAGTGTGCTAAGTGTTGTCGGCTTGCAACGATTTTACCAACATGTCATCAATGTAAACTTCTATGTTTTTCCAATTTGGTGGGAGAACATTTTGTTGACAAGGCGTTGATAGGTGGCCCCAACATTCTTAAGTCTGAATGGCATTACCTTATAACAGTAGACTCCCTTATTTGTGACAAAAGCCATTTTTTCCTGGTCGTTTGGGTGCATGAGGATTTGGTTGTAGCCTTAATACGCGTCCATGAAACTCAGGAATTCATGCTCATTTGTAGCATCAACCATTGAATCGATATAGGGGAGTGGGAAAGAATCTTTCGGACAAGCCTTGTTCAGGTCTGTTAAATCAATGCAGACTCGCCATTTTCCATTCTTCTTCCGGACTACCACGACATTAGCGAGCCACTCTGGGTATTGGACCTCTCTGATGGATCCATTATCCAATAATTTTTGAACTTCCTCGTCGATGACTCGGTTTCTTTCCAGAGCAAACTTCCTCATCTTTTGTTTGACAGGTGGGTAGTCTGGATCCACATGTAGCTCTTGGGTAATCATCTCTGGGTCTATTCCTGTCATATCTTTATGAGACCAAGCAAAACATTTGTGTCGTTCATTGAGGAAATCAATCAGCTCAGCATGTAGCGCGGGATCGAGGTGGGCCCCAACTTTGGTTTTATGGTCTAGATAGAGTGGTTGGATTTGGACCTCATCGAGCTCTTCAACTTTGGGAGAGTCAATGTTGATTCGACAAGATCTTTCTTGTAATTGCTATGCCGACTGAGATTTAGCTTTCATGGTCGTTTGGAAGCAACTTCTAGAAGCAAGTTGGTCTCCTTTGATTTCTTGGACACCCCATTTGGTAGGGAAATTCAACACTTGGTGATAGGTAGATAAGACTGCCCTCATGTCGTGGATCCAAGGTCATCTCATTATCAAGTTTTAGGCTGAAGGGAAAATCCAGGACCAGGAAGGTGGTTAATTTGTTGACCCCGCCTGCGTATACTGGAAAAGAGATTTCCCCCAATATGAATTTTTGTTCCCCGCTGAAGCCAATCAAGACAGTCGACCGACGATTTATTTTCTCCAATCCTCCTCTCATGTCACTAAGGGCGGTTATTAAGATGATGTTGGCTGATGATCATGTGTCGACTAACATTCTCTTGATCATGAAATTGGCCATTTGCAAGGATATCACCAACGCGTCATGATGGGGATTGGTTTGACTGGAATTTCTATCATCATTGAATTCAATTGGCAAGTCGGTGTGGTCCCCCTCTACCATCGCCATAGAATGTAGCGCTACAGTAGTTGCCATCCTGGTGTGTCACTTCGCCACGGGGTAGGAAATCCCACTTACTTCCGATCCCCCTGAGATGAAGTTAACGGTGTTATTTATTGGTAGGGGTGGCGGTGGTCCGTCGTTTTATTCTCCCCTATCGTCCCTCCTTGCTACGACTGCTTTCCATTTCTCCGTGAGCAGATCTCTCAAATGCCTTTTGTTTAGCAACTCCAAAACTTCCAATCTTAGTGCTACACAATCGGCTGTCTTATTGTCATAGTCCCGATGGAATTCGCACCACTTACTAGTGTCTTTCCTCACAGAGTCTTCTTTGTTGCGAGGTGGCCATTTTACTTCACTTCCCATCTTCCTGAGGACTGAGACCAGTTCACCCGGCAATACAGTGAAGTTGTAGTCTAGGAGTCTGGGTGTATCATAAGGAGCTTTCTCTCTACTATTATATGAGGATGGTCTATGATTGGATTCCCTTTTGAGAGGGCGAAGGTCTCTTCTTTGACAAACTCTTTAGTTGACTGACTATAGGCCTCTCCTTCCGAATTCCTTCGGTCATTTAGACGGGTATGTTGTCTTTTCCCCTTGTAGACTGGCAAAACTATCCTATTTTTATTCCTTTTATCTTCTTCCTATCTAATTTCTGTTCGAGCCCTGGCCATTGTTTGATCCATGGTGTAGCACCGATTTTTGGTCAAGTTCTTGTATAGCCCACTGTCTACCATCAACCCATTCCTAAAGTCTTCCACTGCCGTCAGCTGATGGAGGTCAGGGATTGTGATTCTTTACTTGTTGAAACACGCCACGTAGTTTCGCAGAGATTCTCCTCTTCGCTGTTGTATGGCGTTGAGGTCATATGTGGTCTTCTCGAGTTTGCAAGAGCTAGCAAAGTATTCCATGAACTTGTCAGCCATTTTCTGGTAGGACCCAATCAACTGATATGGTAGATTAATAAACCATGTGAGGGTTGGGCCTGCCAGTGTCTCACCGAACCCTCTACATATGCCAGCCTCCCTTTGATGCGGAGCCAGTCCTGTGGACATTATCTTTTACTCTTAGTGAATTATATGTTTGTCTGGGTCAATCGATCCATCATACAGCTTCATATAGGGTGGACTGAAATTTCATGGAAGTTCGATGGAATTGATTACTCCTAGGAAAGGTGTATTTGAGATTGTATCTGCTATGTTTTTCTTCAGAGGTAGCCTGACACCTGGCAGGCAGGATAGAATTGCCTATCTGAATTCCTCGATCTCCTTGTGCATGGATGAAGTGGTATGCTGTGTCTGATTGATTGGCGGGATGGGTTGATTCATTTCTTGATTGGGTGGATGATCTTGAAATGGGGAAATATCATCTGTTTCATTGTTGAATGTCCCTATCAAGTTGGATCGAAGGTCTGGACGATCGGGGGGGTCCAGAATTCCTCTTTGTCTGGGGGTGGATGAAATATATTCCAACTGTCTTTGGAGGTCGGTGTTGGTACTCTTCATGGCTGAATTTTCTTCTTCAAAAACTCGTAGTCATTCTTGGAGGATGGCTAACTGGCTAGCTAGATGATCTGGTTGCTCGCTGCTTGAAGCCATAGTTATGTTTGCAAGACCCGTAGACTGAATAGACGCTTGTTTGCTATAAATCGCTAAGGCCCCACGGTGGGCACGAAATTATAGACACTGGTTTTCAGCTGAGGTCCACAATCGAGATTTCGCAGGAAGGGTGGGCACTAGCGATCCTACAAAACAAGAGGTATAGTGAGTGTGAAGAGTCTTCCCACCAGTGTGGTAGGCGCCAAAGGCACTCCGACGCTCAAGTCAGTAATGGGAATGAGCTATTAATACAGTATAGGGAGATGCAAGGTTAGAGACTACCTTGATCCATGTGATATGCCGTGAGGGTGGTGGGTCGTAGGTTCAGAGGGTTCTGGAGAAAACGGCTAAGTTGATGGTTGTAATGCTTCTCTCATTTCTTCTGAATAATGGTTCCTTTTATAGGCTATCAAAGGTAGGTCTCATTAATGTATTAAATGGTAGACATTTTGGGTGCTGTAACGGTTTAATCACGTAAATCATGTAGTATACGTTTCTTTTCATTTGGTTGGGTGGCTGGCAAATCAAGAGGTTGGCCTCTCTTTATGTAAGGGCCTAGTAGGGTAATTGAGCCCTTGGCCCAAGTCTTGTTTGGGTACTGTTTGGTGGATGATGTTGGGTTATATCTGACATTGGGCCTGAAGTGAAATATCGGAAATGCCATTGGCCCCAATTTGGCCCATACAACAATTATGTAATATTAATATAATTTAATTATCTAGATACTTAACATTTAAATACCTAAATAATTAATTAACGCGATTATTATTATATATGTATTTTTATTTACATTAAATAACAAATACATATATTTATGGCATGTGTCAAAGTCTCATTTGACAACTAATTAATATGTATCAAATCATATAGTGTATCAAATATAAATACACATTAATTATTAATTGACCGAAATGCCCCTAATGCATGTATTTTCGTTTAACCGTTTAAACGATTCGAATTAACTCCTTTAATCCGGTGAAGTATTATGAATAATCTATATTATTCATAATGCGTTGCCCAAGTGCTCAACGAGTACACTTCATATTTTGGGACTCTCTAAGTTTAGGTTTATCCGTCACAGAATCCAATTTCGTGTCCATAATTCACCCACTCGTAAATTATGACGACCACGAATAATCTCACTAAATTATGCAAGTCGAGGTCATTGCTTACGTATAATCCATCTGTCACAGGCTATGAATATTATATCGGGGATATAGATAAGAATGTCAAGTCCCTAAGGTATAATATAGTCAACTTTTAAATTTACCATCTCTAAATAACACTCGGAACTCGCTTCTGAAGTATACCACGACCATGGATTTACTAACAGATTCTATCTGATTCTATACCTTGTACACAGGACTAACAGATTCTATCTGATACTCACAGGATATCATGAGCAACAGTCTACACCCAACGATCAGGCGGAGGTCTGATCTAAATAGATCGGTGACGTGACTGCCATCAAAGTGTGGATGATATCTCATATATCCACAGTGGTATCTCAAGTCGAAAGACCACTGTATTAGGAAATTTTTGGTGAGTCGTTCAGTGTTTATCAAATAAACACCTAAATGTCTATATGAGTCTCCCAATACTCATGGTTCATTGGGATAAACCATCAGACCAAGTCTCGATAGACGACATGTACTGGTCTCAACAGATTTTACTAACTGACCCATGTCAGTAAATCTTGACCAGGAACTTTATTTGATAATATACTTCTAGTAGTGATACTTACCAATGTCAATTGTAAACAACTTTGTAACTGTACACTACATAATATATTATTGAGTCTTTGTCTAATATATACATATCACTAAATCATATAGTTTCAATCTAATCGTAATTAGATCGAATATGTATATAAAAGCAAGAAGTATTACCATAAATAAGTAATATTATGGAAAATGGAATTGTTCGTATTCATGAATCAGACATAAATACGATCCGGATTGCCACTCCAAGCACCAACCAGTGTTTGGGCAGTTTATGGATTGCCCAAACAGTGACCAATTCACTATTTGGACAGCGAACACCCGGTAAGCCGAAAACTTACCCGGTAACGTCGTTTTTCGCCCGTTTTTGCATATTTCAACTCTGAAATAATTTCCAGAAATTATTCCAATGCCCAAAATACATCCAATACATTCATAAAACATAATTTTCATCACCATAAACATAGAATTTTCAGATCTGATTTGGTAACCAAAAATATCATTTTTCATGCTTTAAATCCAATTTTCTCAACATCAATCATATTAATAATCACACCAACCAAAGTCACCACAAATAAAGAACTCAAGAAAAATTCTAGGTGTTACAAGAGTGGTCATAACACTCTATAATGGCAACAAGTCATCAAATGAGAAAATTGAACTAATATTACAATAATATTATCCAATCAAACTTCACACATACATCTAGCCTCCAAATCCATCCTCCAAATCAAAAAGCCCCAAAATTTAAGAAAGGAAGAAATCCTAGAACTATTCTAGATATTCAAAAATAATAAACAAGCTTTCTAAGTTGAAGATTATTGAAGATTACCTCCAAATCTTGTAATTTCCTTAAACGTTTTCTTGAATTTCTGCACTTTCTTCCTTGACTCTTCAAGAAAATTTTTGGGTGCTGTAATGGAGTTAAGTTTCGGCCATGGCTTCCAAGTGAAGAAGCAAACAAAATTTTCAACTTAAAAAACTAGGCCTTAACCGACTTTGGGGTTTAAAGAAGGGTATTTTGGTCATTTGGTCAATTAATCTAAATAATTAATAATAATAACATTTAAGTTAACAAATCCAATTTGTAAACTTTAAGATTAATAGAATCATTCCACATGTAACCAATAATAATCAAATATATTGCATAACAATTATGTAATATTGATATAATTTAATTATCTAGATAATTAACATTTAAATACCTAAATAATTAACTAACACAATTATTATTATATATGTATTTTTATTTATATTAAATAACAAATACATATATTAATGGCATGTGTCAAAGTCTCATTTGACAATTAATTAATATGTATCAAATCAAATCTTGTATCAAATATAAATACACATTAATTATTAATTGACCGAAATGCCCCTAATGCATGTATTTTCGTTTAACCGTTTAAACGATTTGAATTAACTCATTTAATCTGGTGAAGTATTATGAATAATTGACCGGCGTAATCACACACGTATAACGCAAGCGCACGTATCGTTCAAGTAGTATAAAAGCATCGATCCCACGAGGACTTAAAACCTTTTGTTATTAATTTATGAAGTCAAATTTTTACGAGTATCTAATGGATTGGTTATTTGATTGGATGGTGATTTTAAACTTAAACCAAGTAAATGAAATTGCTTGAAAGTAGATTTAGGAAAATTCAATTTTATAAAACTATCTAGGGTTGTGAATCTTTCCAATATCATTTTTAAAGATGAAGTGGTTATCTTATGGTTGTGTAATATATCGATTTATTAACCTGGAACACGAAATTATGTAAAAGCCTCTTCCGATGGTCAGATACAAATACCCAGTGTAACCCGATTAATCATATTCCTATGTCAATTAAGTTTTCTGAATTCATAAAGATTAAGTTCCAATTTTGGCTACCCCCACCCGACAGGTATATTCCTATCATGTAAGAAAATCTATTCTAGGGTTATCTATCCTCAAGGAAGATCGTGGGCTATTAAGTCTAAGGTCTTTAACTTAAAATCCATTTTCCAAGTTCATTTTAAGTTTACCGAATCAATCTTATTAATGGCCAATTAACAAGACATATTAAGACTAAGGCTCAATAAATAAACCTTTATATTACCCAACTGTAATTTAACCCCTTATAAATCAGTGATATTGGACTTCATCACAACCCCAGATAACTAACTTAGTTATGACACATAACTATGACTGGTAAAAACTTAAATAAAATAAAAGACATAAAGTAAATTGCTGGAAATTGAATACTGAAAAGTAAATTGCTGAAAAGTAAATAAAGTAAAAGTACAATAAAAGAAAATTATGGGGTTAGAGGATCCACTTTTATTACTACTATTTTAGATATCTCCCTTAATATAATATATTAACTTTTCATGATAATTACCAACTAGCCATATAGGCGGTATCCGGATTAAGTCAAATTAATAATTAATTACCAACGGACCAACCAGACGGTATCCATGTTTAGTCAGGTTAAAACCAATTTATAATTAATTACCAACCGACCAATATGGCGGCATCCTCATTAAGTCAGGTTTATTATATTATAATTAAGGGAGATTAATCTAAATAGCAATAATAAAAGCTTTACCTCTTACCCGAGAAAGGGGGAGTTACCTCCTCATTGCGTAAAAGTAAATTGTGGAAAGTAAGGACTTAAAAGTAAAGAAAAGAAAGTGCAAAAGTGGAAATTAATTACTGAAAGCTGTAAATAAACAAGCAAGATACAATCTTCTTAGTTATTCTTAAGGAATTTCAAAGAAAGTATTAATTTACAAATGAAATGGCTTGGTATTTATAGGCAAAATTTTGCCTTCACCAAATCCATTATTAAATACTCCACCAAATTCATTATTAATTGCTCCATTAATTGCTCCACTAATTGCTCCACCAAATCCTCCACTAATTGTTATCATGTTTGGTGGAAGTTTGACTATTTTTAATTTTTATTTATTTATTTGCTTTGAAAATGACTTTAATAATTACGCATAACACATTTCCGGATGTTTCATCAATTTCGGTCATGAAATCTTCAGAATTCGAAATTATTTTGTTCTTCCAAGCTGTAGATCTTTGAGTCTGCAAAATAAACTAAAACACATCAAAACGTTCATCAAACCCGAGAAACTAAACAAAATATTAAGTAAAAGGGGCGGTAAATATTGATATATTTTCTACTCATCACACCCCCAAACCTAACATTTTTCTAGTCCTCGAGCAAAACAACAAAATAGAATTAAAATTAAACTAAGCCACTTTCGTAGGGATCACGGTTGCATTTAGTGTATGCAACAAGCCTTTTAAACCTTTAGGTGTCCCTAGTGGACGAGTTGTAGTCTCGTGAGGGCTTATAGCAACGATACCCATAAACGTTTGATAAAAGTAAAAAGATAGTAAAACTAATGCACACAAAAGCAAAAAGACAAGAGAAAAGAGAATAAAGAAGTTAATGACTAAACATGTGAAACTTCTTATCCAAGTTAATAATTATTTTCTTTCTTTCTAGATTACTGAATAAGTGAATTCTCTGATTATTTTTTTACCATTCTTCATATACATAGCCAACAAAATATTAATCAACTCATTTTGCCCACAATAGTCACAAGTGCAGTTGAGAAGAAAGTAATATTTTTGTCCTAAAGTTTTATCAGAATTCAAACTTTTTTTAGCAATGGAATATTTTTCTGTTTTTATTTTTTATTTTTTTATTTATATACAATATCTTCCATCTATGTAGCAAGCTTTGGGTCAGTGACTCCCAAACCAATTGGCTTTAGGGCACTAGGTATTAAGACACCCCTACGGACTTAATTACTCCGATTTCTGATATAAATGTATTTTTTTTTGCAACATCTTCGATCCATGTAACGAGTGTTAGGCCAGTGACTCCCAAACCAGTTGGTTTTAGGGCACTAGGTCTTAAAACACCCTTACAGACTTAATAACTCGGATCTATGACTTTTTTTTATCCCATCGCTTTTTTAGGTGCTTCCTCAATTTAAACTAGAACACTGAATATTACAAACTTTTCAATTACATCTCATGTCCATATGTTACCATTCATATTGATAATATCTGTCAACTGAGCATATGAAGATCCATTTTAATCAGTTTTAAGGAGAATTCACAAATTAAATAATTCAAAAGGAAATAAACAAAAATTAACTTATTCCAAAATAGGTTGAGATACGTCTTAGGAGTGAAAACTCCTTACACAGCTATCTCACACCAATTTCACCGGATTAATCAAATCAAAAACACAAAAAAAACCCAAAATATTTTTGTAATTTTTGTAAAATTTTTCAAATTGTTTTTTTTTTTGGTTTTTCGAAAATTTTGGCTAAAACAAAATAATACAAGATATAAATTAACTATTCCCCTCCCCAAACCTAAATGAGACATTGTCCCCAATGTCTTAAACAGTAGAAGAAGTGTTTAGAAAACCGTACCTGGTTAGCTGAAATTCTACATCTAAAAGGGAAAAATTAAAGGTTAAGATCCAGATTTATCTGACCCTTCTTACCACGATCATCATTAGACCATTTTATCTTGGACATGATAGGGTCAATTTATGGTTCAAAGGCTAAGATTTGGTCAATTAAATCTAGGGCAGTTCTGGCAGTAAATAGGAGTTCCTTTAAAGGTTTTGACACGAACCCATTTCTCCGGGCATCATCAAGAAACACACAAAGAAAATCATAAAATCCATCAACATTGAATAGTCCATGCGGTTTATGGCTTATGTTCAGGTTCCCCAAGATAACACAGTAAAAATTTCCTCCATTGTGCCCAAGCCATATGGCAAAGCAATAAATGCATCAGCATGGTTAATCATTTCCATCAGTCATTCAGACATACCTGGCATAAATAGTTCTTCTCCGTTTGATGGTCCTATCATATTTTCCTCCGCCAAGGGTTTTAGGATGATTCCCAGAACTTGACTGCCTCCATCCTGTACGGCCTTTGAAATAATTCCCATTAGTCCAAGATTGGCACCGCCATATACTAAGTGCATATTCCTTTCAGATAAGACTCGACCCAATTCATGTGCTGCTGCTACGTATTGTGGCTTAGTACCAACACTAGTACCACAAAACACACAGATGTTTTCAACTCGTCTTCTTGAAGTAGCTTCCATTTTTATCTGGATGCCTTCAAAAATGCAATGATGAGTTGAATTTATAGCACATGAAAAGAGTGAGTAAAAAAAAATAACACTAGTACCTGCCAAATGACAATTATTAGTTAAACAGTAAAATAAATCGTGAAAGATCAAAAAGTCAGGATCATGTCGGAGAAAATGAAAGAAAACAACAAAACAAATCACAATTATTAGGAAAAGACAAAGAGATATAATATTTACAAGAAAAGTAGCGGCTTGATTGACGTATATGCGTCAGGGACAAGCTTCCCATCCAATTTTCTTATAAATTGGCAAACAGGGTCTTTTAAAGTCAGATTCCCGAGACTTAACTGTTGTCTTTCTTTTCGGAATTGTGTATATAACATGTGAATTGCATGATGCACATATCCACTGGGATGCGTCTCAAGAGTCTTAGATATGTCATCTAAAGACTCCTTACTCAAGCCATCTCTAATAAATTTAATCTTATCTTCACGGTTATCAGACAACATTCCTAAAGAACGACAACGAGTTTTACATGTCATGCGAGCACATTTATAACAAACACCCATTCTTTTAGCTCTTTTCTTTTTAGCATAGGTGCTTTTTCCTAAACCATGCAGATGTGAAACAAAAGATTCAGAAGACTCACCTGCCAATCGGACCCGTGCTTCAATAATCCAACGAATGTCATTAGGAATACCTTTGATCATCAGAAGTCTCATCTGTTCCAAGCAAGCTTTGTAGAATTTCATCAGAGAGTTTTGAGGGAGAGAATGAAATTGCTTGTGAAAATTTGCGAGAACTTCTTCCATCCTGAAATGTGACTTTACCTACACAAATTAAACACATAAAAATAAAACACAACAAATCTGAATATATATAAAAATTGCATGGGTTGCCTCTCTGTTGGAACTATTTCTCTTCTGTTGCTTGTAGTGAAAAGTAAATTGCTGAAAAGTAAATTACTGAAAAGTAAATAAAGTAAAAGTACAATAAAAGAAAATGATGGGGTTAGAGTATCCACTTTTATTGCTACTATTTTAGATATCTCCCTTAATATAATATATTAACTTTGCGTGATAATTACCAACCAGCCATATAGGCGGTATCCTGATTAAGTCAAATTAATAATTAATTACCAACCGACCTGTTGGGTTTCTACGGTCTAACCGGGATCGTTTTAAGAAATGAAACATACATGTGAATACAGCAAGGAAGTTGCGGAATACTTACATTGAGCGGTTGAGCGATGCGACGAACAAAAACTCCAAGCTTCCTCCAAGGTGGCTCACGGCAGTGGGCTTTTTGTCCTCCAAAAGTTTCGGCCATCTCCAAGCTCCAAGCTTTCGAATGGTGATTCCAAGCTCACAGGTGCGGTTCCCTATCACCTTCGCAAGACTCCTAAAGCGTGCTAGCACTCCGGAAATTTTGCCGTAAAATTTCCTATTGCTTCTCCATGGCTCACGGTGAAACCAGAAAAATGAAGAAGAAAGAATGCCCCTTGGGCGAGAGAGAGGGAGAGAAAAATGAGAGAGAGAGATTTGTTGGTTGATTCTTAAAATTGTAATTAATTTTCCAAAAATCTATTACCAATTTTTGCTACCAAAAAGTCAAAGCAATAAAGCCTCAACCACCTCCATCAACTATTCACATCACAATGACAAGTTGTCATGTCACTCAAAGTGACTAGACATCACATCAATCGATTGACTAGTGATTTGACGCTTGATGTGACTTGTGGGCCGCGCTTGAATTCGAAATGCGAGTGCACCCGCAAACACTCCCGGGCTCGGGTTCGCTAATTACAAATTAATGAATTTTTCTGTTGCGACGTAATTAAATAATTATGCCTAGCAAAATCACTATTCACATCGCTAACGAATTAATTCTAAATTAACTCGTTCGCCCGAATTAAATTCTAAATTTAATTCCGCGTCGAAATCCAATTTCGTTTAATATATCGAATATATTAATTTATCGATTAATTCCAAATTAATCGTTCTCTCTCTTTTATTAATATTTTATCACAGATAAAATATCTCCGTAATTAATCCCAGATTAGTTTTCTCTCTCGTCTAATTAATCCCAGATTAATAAAGTGCGAGTCATACGTCATCGGTTAATCTTCGGGAAACGACCCATGAGATCCCCGGATATGTTGGCAGTAAATCCGGTCATCGGACTATCCGAACACGTACGTACCTAGTACTACGTTTGTACCGATTTACAAGACAAGGTTGGCTTCTAGCAAAGCGCCATGCCTACCCAATTCTCCAGAAATATCCTTACATGAATATGTGATCTATATCAGGCGTAGTATACGTAGTATTGCGTATTTCGATCCAGCATCGGATGTCACGTGCTAGGCCTGGGGCTGGAATTGTGTCTGCCCCGTACGAAACACATATCAGATCTTTGGTAACTAGTCTCTATAATCGGATAAACATGACCTAATCATTTTATCTCGATGACTACAGTACATAAGAGAACCAGTTCCGTATCCTACGTGATCATCATCTCCACTATGACTGGAGTGCTACTTCCATCTCGACATCACACCCAATACACTACGATTCTCAATATACCCAGAAGAGGCGTTCACATAACCTGTTAAAGCCCTGGATGACCAAAACCAAAGTACATTGATTGTCGCAAGTATTAGCGGTGCAAGTCTCAGGTTAAGACCAAATACACCTACCCTGATTCGGACTTCCATAGACACATAGTCATACTACCAATGGAATTCTGAGGGGTCTATCCAGAGCGAAGCTGTTTTCCGTACCATCGGTAAAACACAACCTCCTACGACACTTGCATGAGTATCCTATACCCAAATATATGAGAACTATGTCGTTATGCCCTCACAATGCGCACAAGTGTAATACTAGTCTTTTCCGCATTATCGATGTCCAATCTCGATAATACTCTGACTAGGGATATTTAATGATTAAACCTTCGTGGATTGATACTGTCTCATATCATCTCAATCCAAGAACTAATCATATGGACCTTTCATCATTTATACATCTTGGTGATCTTATCACAAATGATAAAAGAGCAATTTCCTTTGTCACATAGTTAATTTGTACAACAACACCATGATCTGTACAAATAGTGACGCTATGGGTCATAACTGTCCAACAATCTCCCACTTGGCCTATAGCCAGTCACTCGAGTGTCTTACACCCGAACTATGTACGGTTCGCTCAACTTACTGAGAAAAGACTTTCGTCAGCGGATTTGCATGATTATCATCTGATGCGATTTATTCGATCATCACATCGCCACGATGTATGATCTGAACGAATCAGATGAATAGTCGAAGTATATATATGGATCGTTGATGAGACCATTAATTCTTTAGCCTGCGCTGTAGCCTAGCTCAGCTGCTAACAGAAGTATATCTAATCTAATTAGATTATTATCAATCCAGAAGGCTTCTTTTGCTGCCTCAGCTGCAGTAATAACCCACTTTTGTTGTTTATTTGGTAACAGTATCTTGCTTGGAAGATTTCCAGCTCATTGTTTCGTTATTCAAACTGTATAGTACCGTTGTTACGACTTATAGTCGGTTTTATCGGTTAGGAAACTTGCAACAGTGATCCTAGTCACTTCAAGTTCTCCTTCTCCATAGTATAAGACATAATCCTTAGTTCCTCTAAGATACTAAAGGATGTTCTTAACGTCAATCCAATGACTATCACTTGGATTGGCCCGATTGTGACTCCATATGCTCGAAGCATATGAGACACCAGGTCGCGTATATTTTTCAATGTACGAGTTCTCGGAGAGTTTCAACAACTTTTAGATCTATCCAGTAGATCTTTTATTCCTAGAATAAAGGTTGTTTCTCCCAAGAATTCTACGGAGAATTTTCATGAAAGCCAAGCTTTCACCGATTGTATTATGGGAATATCATTTCCAAGAAATGACATGTCATTATTACTTAGGACTTTCACTGTCAGTGCGCTCCCACTAACCTCCTTATATACACAAGAATCATTTTCGTTTTGAATTAAATCATACACTATTATGATTACATCAAAAATGATAATTCCAAGAACGCTATGTTTGCTTCAATCCATCCATGGATCGAATTAACTTGCAAACCTTGTTTGCTCGTTTTGGATTGAAAAAACCTTCAGGATGTTTTAAACATCCTCCAAAAGGTTTACGTTTAGGAAATCGGTTTTGGCATTCAGCTGACATATTTCATGAATGAAACATGCAGCATTAGCAAGCATTATCCAAATGGATTTACCGTGGCAACAGATAAAAGGTTTCATCATAATCGACACAATGTTGATAACGATAACTTTTCGATATAAGCCTAGCTTAGTACGTTGGTATGTTGCCTTCCATGTATGCCTTCCTTGAAGACTCATACAATACCAATAGGCACAATGCCTTCCGGTACATCAACTAGTATCCAAACATAGTTGGTATACATGGAATCCATTTCGGATTTCATGGCACTTTGCCATAATAGGGAGTCGATACCTTGTATCACTTCCTCATACGTAGTCAGTTCGCATTCCTCAATAAGATTGACATCTTTATGAGGTGAGATCAGAAAACCCATACCCCAGGTTGTTTTCTGACTCTCTCCGACTTACGCGGTTCTTGTGTATTCGAAGATTATTGGTATAGTTTCATCCTTGATGAACTATATGTGTTCCATTAAAGAATCGGTGCCTGGAATAGTATTACTCTGATTTTCATCGAGTTTTACTTTCCTCCCACTTACCACTACATATCGGTATTCCTCTTAGGAAAATCGCATGGTGAGCAACAATTACATTGTTCTTTTGTGAATTGTTTAAGTACTATACTTTGGTTTCCCTAGGATAACCTACAACTTAGGCACTTATCCGATTTGGTTTTTAGTTTGGTATCATCCAAACGTATGCCTAGCATTCCCAAATCATCAGGAATGAGAAACCCGGTTTCTTTCCTGTTCATATCTAATATGAAATCTGTCAAACAGATTTTTATGGAACCTTATTCAAAATAAGTTCTGCACTGTTAATGCGTATCCGTTGAAGGAAATGGTAGCTCAGAGTGACTCATGATTAACCTTATCATGTCTAACAAAATTCGATTTCTCTTGTTTGGACACACCGTCAAATTGACGTGTTTCGGACGGAGTCCTCATTGAAAGAATACTATACTCTTTCAAGTATTTGAGAAACTTATTGCTTAAGTATTTTCATCATAGTCTAACTGTGATGATTTCAATAATATAGCCGATCTGTTTGTCTATTTTGTGTCGAAACTCTAAAATTTTCCGATTTGTGTTTCAAAAGAATCATATAACCATAACACGATGCCACATCCGTAAAGGTCACGAAATATTCATATCCACATATAGCCTAGCTAGATATGGGCCCACCTACGTCACTATGAACCATGGCTAACAGATCGGTGGCACTTTACACTTTTACCAAGTAAATAGTTTTGTAAGCACTTTGCCCAATAAACTATATTCGTAGACATTATTTGAATGGAATCAATTTTGTCATAGTACCCACTCTTCAAAAGTATGGATATACGAGTCTTGTTCAAATTGTGTCCCAGAAAACAATGCCATAATTAAGTTTCAACTGATTTATTCAGTTTTGAGTTATTTGTTTGTCATCTTATACGTTTGAGATTTTATTTATATTCAAAATATAAATACTGTTATTCATATCTAATGTGTTTATCTCAATATCATCTTTATATAATGAAACACTTTAGTGTTCTAGAATATAAAGGTATACCCGCAACGGGTTAAACCCTGATATAGAGATAATGTATCTAGTCAAACTAGTTATATTGTAACAGTTTCCTAATTTAAATACCCGAAGGGTAGTTCCTAAACTTAGGTATCTACGGTTAAAACAACGACTTTCGTCCCGTTTTCAATTCACAGATTAATCTCAACTGAAGTCAGCATCCTGCTCATAGCAGATTCTGCACATCAGTACATATTTATGTACCACCTCCAGTATCTAAAATCTAATTTTAATACTATCAGTGAACATATTTATGAAAAATATATTTGAAGTCGGAGTCTTACACCATCTTCAATTCCTTCATGTCTGCCTTGTCCATACGGCAGTCATGCTTCCGTGTCCCCGTTTGCCACAATTTAGACATACATTTAGGGATATGTCCTATGTCTTCCCAGAAGATTATAATGACTTTGACTTTTGCCTTTTTCACACTCCAGAAGCCTTTGGCCAAGCCTTGGCCTTCTGTGATGTCGAAGTAAGGTGCGCCTTGCGCTTCTCGCCATATTGCAAACTTTTAGCTTTGACTCCTTGAGTATAGCCATTAACTCTCCAAGAGTTTACTATTACAATTTGTACTTCAAAGATGTAAAATAGATCTATGAAGATCCTTCAATTTCATTATCATACTTTAAGGATCTAATCCTTAGTTCTGATTAAGAAATTAATGAGTCTATTTGGCAAGCTTAATGGATTAAGCACTAAAGTTATCATTACATGAATATTCCAAATATCATGCTCTACTATTTTCTTAACTCCGGGCTTAGGCCTAATATGTTATTTTATCAAATAAAGTAACTTCTTAGTTTTCAGGACTATCCTGAATTTTATTCCCAATTTGAAAATTAAAGTCCTTTAAAATATTTTTCACCCAGGATTATGTTTTAAACACCAATCTTTCAATTATCTTGATTCCAATAGTCCAACTATCGAATCAATGATTTTAGGTACTATTTAATATAATGATTACTATAGTCCAACTATATAATCAACTATAATTTAGTAGGTTAAATTCAATTATATTGATTACTATAATCCAATTATAAAATCAACTATTAATTGAAATGGTTAATTCAAATATATTGATTACTATAATCCAATTATATAATCAACTATAATGAATTAGTTTGAATACAGTCCAACTGCTTATATAAAACAACATTAATTATTAGTCCAACTAATATATTAATTTAACGACGAATAATTTGAAATGAGCGCGTATGGCAAGTAACTAAACGAATATTACAAATTTAATACTTGCCTCCCACTATTTTTCGGCGAGCCTCTAACCCTCTGTGGAGTACTCGGGAAACCTTGTTTCCTAGTGGGCTAGGATCCCGTTAAATAACACACAATCTTGACTTTGGCCAACAAATTGTATGATAATTAACTAGGTAGATCTCTAAGATCAATTGGATCCCATCCAATTCCTAGATCCAGTAGGTGGACATCCAAGTCCGAGATATATATCTTATATATGCCAATATATCCAATATATTGCCTAACCTTTTTTCTCTGAATCAACTAAGCTTTGGCTTTGGCACAACAAACTTAGTGATCCCAGTTAAGCGGAACCCATTGACCTTGGAAAGCTTCGTAATCAATATCGATGGACAAGAAGTGATCTTAACTTTGGCCAACAAATCACAACTTGGACAAGACACCGATATGGAACAAAGCTTTCATGATTCAAAGACATCCACGACGGACAAAGGTCTTGACTTTGGCCAACAAACCAATGTCAGTCTTGGATCTTGAGTAAGAATCACTAAATTGAAGGAAAAATGCTTAATATGATGTTGAGGGTTATTCGCGTGTAATTGGCAACCAATTAATTATCTTTGTTAAGGTCTCATCATCATACACCCTTAAACATGCATTCTAAATACATAATAAGGCGCATATGAATAAATAATAATGATCTGCGGATGGATACTTAACACATTGTCCATAGAACAAATCTCTCCATTTCCTCTCTCCCGCTAGCACAAGTATTGCTTCTACCCAATTACATAACACTTCTAAAGAAACCTCATTTACATTGAGGGGAACAGGTGAGAAGAGAAATACATAGAGTAAGGAGGTAATAGGCTGGACACGCAGGTCCAATTAATAAATTCCAAATTTATTACAATAATTTCCAAAATTGCCCCACCCATCTAATATCCATATGATATACATTATTCATGCATCGCAACCATGTATTCACACAAGCATGTTATCAATCAATCTAATCCAATTAATTAATCTGAATATTAATGACCATCCAATGTTCAAACAACGATTTGATTTTGCGCGAGTCAAACTCGTTTTGCGAATAAGTACTCAAAGTACGAATTCTTGAATTAAATTAAACTACAACATTAAATCAAATTTAATATGTATTTAATACTAATTCACTATTTAATTCCAAATTAAATATTACACTTTATTAACGAACCTTTACGACTTAGATTATAAATCTAATCGTTACGGGTCTCAAAGCCCGATTAACATCCAATGTCAATTTAATTTAAAGTCCAATGGGATTTTAATTAATTTCTAAGGCATGGACTTTTGGTCAGCATGGGTCAAACCCAAATACCAAAGCCCATTTAAGGAATCACCCTTATTTGCCAAGAAACCAATTTAGGCCCATTAGGCCCAATTAAATATTAAAGGTCCATTAAGTCATAATTAGACTTTATGGATTTGGTTTTGGGCCCAATTGGATCCAACCAATTTGCCTAAACCAATCTTGGTACAACCAAGCCCATTAAGCCTAATTACAACCTTTAAGGCCCAATTCCAAAATAAGCCCAACATAATTAAATTCCAAAATTCCAATTTCACAATTTAATTACTCAAAGTGTAATGCCATAATTAATCACCCAAATTAAAATTTCTAAAACATCAATTTACACAATTAATTATGCTCATTAACATCAAAACATGTCCAACACATTTTAATCAAAAATCAAACCCATTTCATGCTTCAATACTCACGGCATTTTGGGGTTATTTATGTCCGATTCGGTTTCAATCCAATTAAATCCATAATCAACATTAAATCAACATTTCCCAAATGATTTTAACTCATCCAATGATCAAAAATCAAAAATACCATGACATTTAGGGCACTATCCAATTCGGCAAAGCCTACTTTTTGGGCAAAAAATGATCCAATCAAATTTTCATGAAATTGATCCAATCCAACTTCAATTAAACATCATTCAAGCATACTCAATCAATTAATTTTATCAAATCATGCTCAAATACAGTTTACCCAATTTTAACCCTAAATTCAAGTTTCATGCTTAACTTCGCTCTGATACCATTGTTGGGTTTCTACGGTCTAACCGGGATCGTTTTAAGCAATAAAACATACATGTGAATAGAACAAGGATGTTGCGGAATACTTACATTGAGCGGTTGAGCGATGCGACGAACAAAAACTCCAAGCTTCCTCCAAGATGGCTCACGGCAGTGGGCTTTTTGTCATCCAAAAGTTTCGTCCATCTCCAAGCTCCAAGCTCCAAGCTTTCGAATGGTGATTCCAAGCTCACGGGTGCGGTTCCCTATCACCTTCGCAAGACTCCTAAAGCGTGCTAGCACTCCGAAAATTTTGTCACAAAATTTCCTATTGCTTCTCCATAGCTCACGGTGAAACCAGAAAAATGAAGAAGAAAGAATGCCCATTGGGCGAGAGAGAGGGAGAGAAAAATGAGAGAGAGAGATGTGTTGGTTGATTCTTAAAATTGTAATTAATTTTCCAAAAATCTAATACCAATTTTTGCTACCAAAAATTCAAAGCAATAAAGCCTCAACCACCTTCATCAACTATTCAAATCACAATGACAAGTTGTCATGTCACTCAAAGTGACTAGACATCACATCAATCGATTGACTAGTGATTTGACGCTTGATGTGACTTGTGGGCCGCGCTTGAATTTGAAATGCGAGTGCGCCCGCAAACACTCCCGGGCTCGGGTTCGCTAATTCCAAATTAATAAATTTTTCCGTTGTGACGTAATTAAATAATTATGCCAAGCAAAATCACTATTCACGTCGCTAACGAATTAATTCTAAATTAACTCGTTCGCCCGAATTAAATTCTAAATTTAATTCCGCGTCGAAATCCAATTTCGTTTAATATATCGAATATATTAATTTATCGATTAATTCCAAATTAATCGTTCTCTCTCTTTTATTAATATTTTATCCCAGATAAAATATCTCCGTAATTATTCCCAGATTAATTTTCTCTCTAATCTAATTAATCCCAGTTTAATAAAGTGTGAGTCATACGTCATCTGTGAATCTTCGGGAAGCGACCCATGAGATCCCCGGATATGTTGGCAGTAAATCCGGTCATCTGACTGTCCGAACACGTACGTACCTAGTACTACGTTTGTACCGATTTACAAGACAAGGTTGGCTTCTAGTAAAGCGCCATGCCTACCCAATTCTCCAGAAATATCTTTACAGGAATATGTGATCTATATCAGGCGTAGTATACGTAGTATTGCGTATTTCGATCCAGCATCGAATGTCACGTGCTAGGCCTGGGGCTGGAATTGTGTATGCCCCATACGAAGCACATATCGGATCTCTGGTAACTAGTCTCTATAATCGGATAAACATGACCTAGTCATTTTATCCCGATGACTGCAGTACATAAGAGAACCAGTTCCGTATCCTACGTGATCATCATCTCCACTATGACTGGAGTGATACTTCCATCTCGACATCACACCCAATACACCACGATTCTCAATATACCCAGAAGAGGCGTACACAGAACCTGTTAAAGCCCTGGACGACCAAAACCAAAGTACATTGATTATCACAAGTATTAGCGGTGCAAGTCTCAGGTTAAGACCAAATACACCTACCCTGATTCGGACTTCCATAGACACATAGTCATACTACCAATGGAATTCCGAGGGGTCTATCTAGAGCGAAGCTGTTTTCGGTACCATCGGTAAAACACAACCTCCTACTACACTTGCATGAGTATCCTATACCCAAATATATGAGAACTATGATGTTATGCCCTCACAACGCACACAAGTGTAATACTAGTCTTTTCCGCATTATCGATGTCCAATCTCGATAATACTCTGACTAGGGATATTTAATGATTAAACCTTCGTGGATTGATACTGTCTCATATCATCTCAATCCAGGAACTAATCATATAGACCTTTCATCATTTATACATCTTGGTGATCTAATCACAAATGATAAAAGACCAATTTCATTTGTCACATAGTTAATTTGTACAACAACACCATGATCTGTACAAATAGTGACGCTATGGGTCATAATTGTCCAACACAACCAACCAGGCGGTATCCATGCTAAGTCAGGTTAAAACCAATTTATAATTAATTACCAACCGACCAATATGGCGGCATCCTCATTAAGTCAGGTTTATTATATTATAATTAAGGGAGATTAATCTAAATAGCAATAATAAAAGCTTTACCTTTTACCCCAGCAAGGGGGAGTTACCTCCTCATTGCGTAAAATTAAATTACGGTAAGTAAAGACTTAAAAGTAAAGAAAAGAAAGTGTGAAATTGGAAATTAATTACTAAAAGCTGTAAATAAACAAGCAAGATACAATCTTCTTAGTTATTCTTAAGGAATTTCAAAGAAGAAAGTATTAATTTACAAATGAAATGGCTTGGTATTTATAGGCAAAATTTTTGCCTCCACCAAATCCATTATTAATTGCCCACTAATTGCTCTACCAAATCCATTATTAATTGCTCCACTAATTGCTCCACCAAATCCTCCACTAATTGCTATCATGTTTGGTGTAAGTTTGACTATTTTTATTATTTATTTATTTGCTTTGAAAATGACTTTAATAATTACGCATAACACACTTCCGGATGTTTCATCAATTTCGATCATGAAATCTTCAGAATTCTAAATTATTTTGTTCTTCAAAGTTGTAGATCTTTGAGTCTTCTTTAATCTGGAATTCGAATCAGCTCAATCCAATATCGGAGTAAAACGTTATGTCCAACATATGACAATTGCGCAAAACTGGAATTTTCGAAACTTCGTTAGAACGCCCTTTCGAGTTTCCAATCTCCAAAATTAATATGTCAAGTCCAATTTTTGCCCTTATTTGACTCACATTTCTTCCTAAATGATTCCATTGAGTCCCAATATTATTTTATCAGCAAAATAAACTAAAACACATCAAAACGTTCATCAATCCCGAGAAACTAAACAAAATATTAAGTAAAATGGGAGATAAATATTGATATATTTTCCGCTCATCAATAATCTATATTATTCATAACGCGTTGCCCAAGTGCTCAATGAGTAACATAATCCACAGTGGACACCCAACGAACAGGCGGAGATGTGACTGCCATCAAAATGTTAAGGATATATCATATATCCATAGTGGTATCTCAAGTCAAAGGACCACTATGCTACTCGACTTGAGAAGATTCCTATTGACATTGGTGTACCATCTATTAGGAAATCTTCGGTGAGTCATTCAGTGTTTATCAAATAAACTCCTACATGTATATACGAGTCTCCCAAGACTCATGGTTCATTGGGATAAACCATCAGACCAAGTCTCAATATACGACATATACTGGTCTCAGCGGGTTTTACTAACCGACCCGTGTCAGTAAATCTTGACCAGGAACTTTATTTGATAATATACTTCTAGTAGTGACACTTCCCAATGTCAATTACAAACTACTTTGTAACTGCGCACTACATAATATATTATCGGGTCTTTGTCTAATATATACATATCACTAAATCATATAGTTTCAATCTAATCGTAATTAGATCGAATATGTATATAAAAGCAAGAAGTATTACCATAAATAAGTAATATTATGGAAAAAAAATTATTCTTATTCATGAATTACACATAAATACTATCAGGATTGCCACTCCGAGCACCAACCCTAAAAATAATAACAGTCATGTAAATCTAATTTACTTCTATTTAGGAGATCTTGAACAACTATTCTTATGGTATTGACATCTAATCTCTCGTCATTGCCAACTCTAAGCTGGATCTCCCCTTTATTCATCCTTCTTTTAACCCTCACAACCCGCATGAAGTTGCAAATATGAGTAGGACTGTCGGTGTTTAAAAAAAGTCCACTATTTGCATCTAAGGCTAATGAGATGTCAATAATATGAAAATACAAAGCGTACCTAAGGGTCCTGCTTTTTTCAGTTCTGGACAGTCTTTCTTCTAGTGTCCAGACTTCTTGCAATGTAGACAATCATCACGCGCTACTTGCGGTCTTGCACCTTTGCGCTACTTGAAGTTTTTATTTTATATCTTCTTCTTCTCTATTTTGATTTTCTTTGACTTCTTATAAGTCTTTGAAGAGCTTGCTCCACCATGGAGGTATAAAGTGGGGTTGTCTTTCTTCAAATCATGCTCCACCGTTCGTAACATGTTATGAAGTTCTTCATAGCTAGCTTGCATCGAATGCATATGGAAGTTTAATACAAAGCCAACATAAATACCAACCAAAAAAGGCAGAATCAAATTACGGCCCAACCTTTCATCAATCACAATATCCTATTGTTCCAAATATCATATCTGGTCGATCATGTTCAAAACATGAATGCTGGTAGCCCCTCTATCCTTGAGTGTAGCATGAAACAATTCCTTAAACCTCTGATATATCTCTTTCTTTTGATTTGCCTCGAACAACTCCTTGAGTGTTTGTATAATGCTCCAAGCATCTGGTACCTCTATGTAATGTCTGAGCAAATCTGGAACCATCGATCATATAATGTAGGATTTCACCATAAGGTTATCATCCTTCCATTTTTCAAAAGTTTCTCGCTCTTCAGGAGTGGAATCAGGATCGATTTCAACAGGTAATGAATTGATAGTTACATAGGTCAACTTTTCAAAATCCAAGGCAAGACGAATGTTAATTTCCCATTCGAAATATTTCTTGGCTCCTTTTAGTTTATTAGAATCCAAGAGTCGAGTTAATGGATTTGCGGCAGCCATCTATAAGACAACAATTAAACACTAGCCGAATATTTTTTCATTTCAAAATAAAAACACTAATTAATTATGGAATTTTAAATCTATTAGTGCCATTCCACTACTTTACGTAATTTCATAATCTCCCTTAACGAAAAATAGAAATTTGATTATCAAAATTTCATAACAGGAAGTGGATCCCATGATATTTACTCCAGCCTCACACTATCGACGATCCTGGTTTTTATAAACTCATTAGGTAGACCTCCAAGATCAATCACATTGATATGACTCCTAGTTTGGTCCTGAACCGTTGCTTACCTCTTATGGTACACATATGGGCCGACGGATCCTATCTTGTTTCATACTTGATTACTGAGTGCATCAGTTCACACCCAATTAACATCTAGAGGCCAGACCATGAAAGGTTTATGACATACATGACATAAAAATATAGATGATCTCACACAAAATCAATGTTATCTCATAGTCAAAGGATTACATATGTTACTCGACTTGAGGAGGTTCATATTGATGATGGTGTGTACTTCCAACTATTAGGAATCATTTGTGAGTCATTCAGTATTCGGTCCAACCAATACCCACACATCTATACGAGTTTCCAAAACTCATGATACATTAGGTTAAACCATTGGAACTCCAATTCCAATTATACTACATAAGCTAGTCTTATAGGTTATAGGAATTCGACTGTATTCTAAAACCAACGACTATAAATATATATTTACTTTAAGAATAATTTACGATAGTAATACTTATCCCAATGTCGGACCACCTAGTGTCCAATATTACTACAAGACTATTCTAAGGTCGATGCCATTCTTAGCATATCTATACATCAATCTAATATGTATAATGACAATACCATTAATAAGGTATGAAATGAAAATGTAGTTATTTTATTAATAAATAATAAAATGTACAATTCGGATTGGTTCTCCATTGATGAATACTAAAAAGTGCATATTTATTAGACGATAAGTTAATCATTTTACACTTATAGTTTCACTAATCCCCTTAAATTGACACATTTGTGTAAATATTTTAAAGTTATGCTTTGAGTGATTTTACTGTGTTATTTTATGTTTTTTTCAGGAAAAATACTGCTCGGAAGCTCGACGGGACAAATCAGATGTGAAAAAAATATTCTGCAAGCACGTCGTAAAATCGGTAAGCACGTCTAAAATCGGCAAGCATGTCGTAAAATCTGCAAGCACGTCATGACATGTGGAACCTTTACGTCGCGACACGTGTCCCCAATGTGGCTTCACCATTGTCTAACACGTGTCCCCAACGTGGCTTCACCATTCTTTGACACGTGTCCACAACATGCATTCGCTGGTCTGGGCGGCGAATTTGCCTATAAAAATGAGCGTCCGACATTAGAAATTTTCATACTTTCTTTCCTGATTCCTCTGTAATTCTTGGAGAGAGAGTGTCTTGTTTGTTTATTTACTTAAAGCTTTTTGTAATGTCTTTTTCTTTCAATAATAAAAGTACGAATATGTTTTATTACAAAATGAGTAGCTAATTTCTTTTCTGTTGGAGTAAGAGTGAAGCTTTTATAATGAGAACATATATTAAACTCGCTTTTATTATAATAAATAAATTGAAATCTAATTATTAAAACTTGATTTAAATCTAGATTAATTATTGACAATCTTTTTACCGCCTTTATGGCTGGTTTTATCTGTCTACTGCCTTTATGGCTGGTTTTATCTTTATACCGCCTTTATGGCTGGTTTTATCTCTATACCGCCTTTATGGCTGGTATTATCTGTCTACCGCCTTTATGGCTCGTTTTATCTTTATACCGCCTTTATGGTCGGTTTTATTTGATTTTGGCATAATTAAGTACCTTGGTAGGCCTTGTTATAGACAAACGGTATCACCGCCTTTATGGCTGGTTCTTTTTATTCGCATAATTAATTATTGTAATAAATTAAGTGGGCATAAAAAGGCAATTTATAAATTATTATAAAATGAGATTTATAAATGTTTAAAAGACTAAAAGTGGATCCACTAACTCCAACATTTCCTTCTATTATTGTATTCCAACCTAAAATCCTCCATCTACTTCAACAAAGCAAATTTTTCATTCCCGTACTGTTAAATATTCTATTTTGCTAAATCTCTTCTCTGTGGATCGACCCCGGACTCACCGGGTTATTTTATTACTTCGACACACTTATACTTGGGAGTAAAAGACAATTTTTTGAGCGTGTCAAGTTTTTGTCGGCGTTGCCGGGGAAGTATTATTTAGTAGATAGAATATTTATTTCTTCTTTCTCAACTTTATTTCGTATTTTTTTATTTAATTTCTGCATCTTATTTTTCTTTATTTGTTCTTGTTTTTTTATGTAGACCCAACTGTCCTGATTAATCCTTGATGAAATCTGAACCCAGAAATCCCACATATAGAGAGACATTGTTCTTAATTTTTCTTGGTTACAGGAAACAGAAAAATCAACTTAAAAAATGTTTGTTGTTCATAAAAGAATTTTTTGAACCATCCCCACGTAAAGATGCTCTCATAATGCTTCACGAAAACATAATTCAAGACATTGAGAAAAATGAGCGAGAGATTGAATTGAGATCGGAATTAAGAAGGGTTAGAGGACGTTTTTAGATCTAAATAACTGTATTTGTATTTTCCTTAATTTGTTCTTTTTTTTTAGTTTAATTTCATTTTTCCATAGTCCCCATATCCTGGGACTCGTGCAACCCAGGCTCGACCATTCAAGACCCGCTCGCTAGATACCGACAGAATCCACGGGGTTCTATGTAGAACAAACTTTTATGTAATGACGGTGTGTTTGCTGTTGTCTTGGTGCCTCTTGGTAAAGTCTTGTGTCATCTCTTAGCTTCTCATCAGTCAGCTTCAACTTCTCATCTTTAGCTTTTTCCTTCCCCCTTGCAGTTTTTTTTTTTTTCAGGTTTTTCCTTGGGGGTAGATTTTGTTGGAGTTGAAGTCTTTTCCTGGGTGACTTTTTCATTTTTCTTCTTTCTGGAGAATGCTTTCAGACTTTTATCACCGACTTCATCAGCCTTGGAGCGTTTAGCTGATGCTTTCTTTGGGGCTATTTTTGGTGGTGGACTGGACTTAGTTGAAACTGTGATTTTCTTAGTCCTAGAGTCTCCTCCGGATTCCTTCTTTGCACTTGAAGTTGAAACCTTTGATGTTCGTTTGCGCTTTACCACCTCTTCTTCAGAGTCATCCTCAGATTCATCTTCGTCCTCACTTTCAGATTGCTCAGGCATCTCCTCATCTGATTTTTCGGAAACACCATTTTTTTCCCCTCCTTCAGATTCTTCTTTTTCCTCATTTTCCTCTTCTTCAACTTCTTCTTTGGACTCATCATCAGTGTTAGGAGTACTCTTCTGCCCCGTTTTTAAAGCACTGCCAGTCTTGCTTTGACTCTTCACTGAATGTTTAGAAGGAAGGGCATTCTCAGATGTTAATGAACCTTTGCTTACCCTATTGCGCTTTTTGATCTTATTGGACTCTTTCTCTGCAAGCAGCACAGCAGTTGTAGCATGAGGAGCCACCAAAAGGTCAATTAGCGATGTGACAATATCTTCTACTCAGACCAATGGAATGGTGAACCCTTTCACTCATCAATATTCTGTGCACATGGCTGTGTGTACTTTGAAGACAAACTTCTGCATAGTGGTTTTAGAAGTTGGAATGTCAAGTACATCGCAGAATTCCAGCAACTTCTCTTTGTTAAATTTTTCTCTCACTTTGATCCTTTGTTTTTCCTCGTTTTCATGCCAAACAAATCCAGAGAAACGAGATATGTTGCTTTTAATCTGGAATGCCTTCCCCCTTATTCCGAAGAGAATTATATGTAGCAGTCTGAAGGTGTCCTCAGCCTTCCTCCGAGACAACTTTATATGCCACATTAGGAATATCTTTCAAAGGGGTACCACGGCCCTTTTTAATATGGAGTTCCCTAGTTTGTGGAGGTTGAGGGAGAAGCTCCAAATTTACCATACTACTACAGCCATGACGAATTGAAGTCTCTATGCAGTCTGTATCAGTGTCTCCTCCACCAATAACCACTACTTTCTTGCCATTGGCAGAAATATAATTACCATCCTTGAGATTACTATCAAGCAAGCTTTTGGTATTTAGCATGAAGAAACTTCATGGCGAAGTGGACGTCTGATAAATCCTTTCCTGGTACAGGAAGATCCCTAGGTTTTGTGGATCCTACTACCAAAACAATGGCATCATCTCCTCCCAGAGCCGATCTGGAGAGTACAAAGGATCCATTCCAACATTCGCGTTCACCACAAAATTGATGCATTCCTCGGCCATAAGGTTAACCCGCCTTTCCACTACATTCACTTTGTCGGCCTTCACATTGGGCACACCATACATCATAAGCCCACCAATTCGATCTGCATACTCATAGATAGTGACCAAATGACCCATTCTATTTAGCTGATCAACAGCAGCCAACCCAGCTGGTCCACTTCCAACAACAGAATCTCTTTTCCCAGTTCTTTTTGGAGGCGGGCGTGGCACTATCCACCCCTCTTCAAAGGCCTTGTCTATAATGGCACATTCAATATTCTTTGTCATCATGGATTTCTGTCCCCCCCTTGCATGAGTCATTTTTTACAGCCTGTCCATCTGCCATATTCATAAAAGCTACAAAGCCGCAATTTCTTTCCCGCCTTCTTTCTTCTTCAGTTCTAGGCCACATTATTTTCACGCTAGCAATAGGTCCAAATCTTTCGAAAGTCCGTAAGAGAAAATTCTCATCAACCTGCGGGGATAGATTTCCAACATATAGATTTGTAGTCTGTGGATCACCATCGTCAAATGATCCAGGAAGTTTTCCACTTGGATCGAAGTCGTCGGGCAATTCATCAAATCGATTAGACGGAGTAGAACTTTCAGTATGACGCCCATCACACCAATGTTCACGTTCTTGATTTCGCCTCTCCCTCATCTCTTATTCATGCTTCAACTCTTCTATAAAATTATCAATGTTCCTAGACTTCCCTTTCTCATTTTCCATTGGCCTCTCCTTCTCATTCTTCATATCAGAGTCTTTTCCCTGGGCTGCCAAAGGAGGTGGTATGAAAGATGGAGCATACTTACTTCCCTTCTTTGGAATAGACACCCCACCTTTGGACTTTTCACCTTCAGACTCCTTTAATTTATCATTGGGATCAATTGTTCCTCCTCTAACAAAAGCCTTCGACCCAGGTGCACTATCCCCTTGAAATGACTCCACAAACTCTGCATACAACCGAGCTGTTTCATCATCCGCCCTCTTTTACTTCGCCTCTTCTTCTTCCCTGTACTTCTGGAAATGAGTTTTCTTCCTCGTAATGGAGAAAGAATTCATTTTTACGACGTAGTCCTCAACTTTTTGATACCAATTCAAGTCGAGCGAATGGAATCACTGAAGCTTATGATTAGGATTAGAATTAGAGTCTGATGCGACGTCATTTGGGGAAGAATTTCTAATAATTTAGCGTTTTTTCGTTACTATGAGTTTGAGTTGTTGACCTTGGTGTCCATGGCTTTGTTAATGAAATCGACATGTTTCTGCAAATCTTCTAATCCATTCTACTGTTGAACTCCCTGTCGACCGGCGATTTCCACCTTCTGCCATCGTCTTACTACGCGAGCAGCTTTTTGTTGAGTTCCCCACAGACGGCTCCAACTGTTGACGGTGGATTTTGGGCTCAGGGTAATATGAGAATATTACTCCTGAGGTAATCCTTCCTCAATAGTGAATTTGTTTGGTTATGGGGGAAACCAAAAGCAAATTTAGCAGAAGATAGATAATGTGCCAATCAACAAGAAGATTTAACGTGGTTCGGCGGATTTTGATCCAACCTACGTCCACGGACACAAACAGAACTATACTTTTATTACTGAAATCTGCTTTTTTTGTATCTCTTGTGTTTACAAGTTTAATCACAATGAGATTGATATTGATTATGATGCCCCGTATGCAGACTCTACCCTCCTATTTATAATGGTGAATGAATCAGTTTCCTACTTTTACAAGAACTCCCAGTCTGAGATGGTTTTCTTTTCCTACAAGGACTCTTAGTTGAAACGATCTCATTTTCTCACAAGGTTTCCTAATTTTAAACTACATATACTTCCTTTATTCTATTAGGATACTTTTTTTATCAGTTTACCCCATGAAAGTAGGATTATCTTCATATCCTGTAGGGATAGGATGTCTCATCTTCTGGCGCACGTCTCGCCATGTGCTCGGTATTCATGAGGTCGGTCGTGATGGTCTTTTAAACTGAGGATGCTGTTGTCGATCCGATAACTGCACGGTCATCCGACCTTAAGTGGTCGGTTACTGGTCACAAAGTGCTCGGCCCATCACTGCTGGCTCTTTTAGGGGTTGGGTCGGCGTTAATGATTTCGAACAAGAAGGGAATTACCCTTTTACCCTTACGATACTTCTGGAATATTATAGGACCTGAAAACACCATAAACAATATGTTTTGAAAGATTCTTTTTAATCGTGAGATAATTTTCCAACCAAAACACACCACCATATCAAACCCACCTTTGGACTTTTCACCTTCAGACTCCTTTAATTTATCATTGGGATCAATTGTTCCTCCTCTAACAAAAGCCTTCGACCCAGGTTCACTATCCCCTTGAAATGACTCCAGAAACTCTGCATACAACCGAGCTGTTTCATCATCCGCCCTCTTTTACTTCGCCTCTTCCTCTTCCCTGTACTTCTGGAAATGAGTTTTCTTCCTCTTAATGGAGAAAGAATTCATTTTTACGACGTAGTCCTCAACGTTTTGATACCAATTCAAGTCGAGCGAATGGAATCACTGAAGCTTATGATTAGGATTAGAATTAGAGTCTGATGCGACGTCGTTTGGGGAAGAATTTCTAATAATTTAGCGTTTTTTCGTTACTATGAGTTTGAGTTGTTGACCTTGGTGTCCATAGCTTTGTTAATGAAATCGACATGTTTCTGCAAATCTTCTAATCCATTCTGCTGTTGAACTCCCTGTCGACCGGCGATTTCCACCTTCTGCCATCGTCTTACTACGCGAGCAGCTTTTTGTTGAGTTCCCCACAGACGGCTCCAACTGTTGACGGTGGATTTTGGGCTCAGGGTAATATGAGAATATTACTCCTGAGGTAATCCTTCCTCAATAGTGAATTTGTTTGGTTATGGGGGAAACCAAAAGCAAATTTAGAAGAAGATAGATAATGTGCCAATCAACAAGAAGATTTAACGTGGTTCGGCGGATTTTGATCCAACCTACGTCCACGGACACAAACAGAACTATACTTTTATTACTGAAATCTGCTTTTTTTGTATCTCTTGTGTTTACAAGTTTAATCACAATGAGATTGATATTGATTATGATGCCCCGTATGCACACTCTACCCTCCTATTTATAATGGTGAATGAATCAGTTTCCTACTTTTACAAGAACTCTCATTCTGAGATGGTTTTTTTTCCTACAAGGACTCTTAGTTGAAACAATCTCCTTTTCTCACAAGGTTTCCTAATTTTAAACTACATATACTTCCTTTATTCTATTAGGATACTTTTTTATCAGTTTACCCCATGAAAGTAGGATTATCTTCATATCTTGTAGGGATAGGATGTCTCATCTTCTGGCGCACGTCTCGTCATGTGCTCGGTATTCATGAGGTCGGTCGTGATGGTCTTTTAAACTGAGGATGCTGTTGTCGATCTGATAATTGCACGGTCATCCGACCTTAAGTGGTCGGTTACTGGTCACAAGTGCTCGGCCCATCACTGCTGGCTCTTTTAGGGGTCGGGTCGGCTTTAATGATTTCGAACAAGAAGGGAATTACCCTTTTACCCTTGTGATACTTCTGGAATATTATAGGACCTGAAAACACCATCAACAATATGTTTTGAAAGAATCTTTTTAATCGTGAGATAATTTTCCAACCAAAACACACCACCATATCAAACCCACCTTTGGACTTTTCACCTTCAGACTCCTTTAATTTATCATTGGGATCAATTGTTCCTCCTCTAACAAAAGCCTTCGACCCAGGTTCACTATCCCCTTGAAATGACTCCAGAAACTCTGCATACAACCGAGCTGTTTCATCATCCACCCTCTTTTACTTCGCCTCTTCCTCTTCCCTGTACTTCTGGAAATGAGTTTTCTTCCTCTTAATGGAGAAAGAATTCATTTTTACGACGTAGTCCTCAACTTTTTGATACCAATTCAAGTCGAGCGAATGGAATCACTGAAGCTTATGATTAGGATTAGAATTAGAGTCTGATGCGACGTCGTTTGGGGAAGAATTTCTAATAATTTAGCGTTTTTTCGTTACTATGAGTTTGAGTTGTTGACCTTGGTGTCCATGGCTTTGTTAATGAAATCGACATGTTTCTGCAAATCTTCTAATCCATTCTGCTGTTGAACTCCCTGTCGACCGGCGATTTCCACCTTCTGCCATCGTCTTACTACGCGAGCAGCTTTTTGTTGAGTTCCCCACAGACGGCTCCAACTGTTGACGGTGGATTTTGGGCTCAGGGTAATATGAGAATATTACTCCTGAGGTAATCCTTCCTCAATAGTGAATTTGTTTGGTTATGGGGGAAACCAAAAGCAAATTTAGCAGAAGATAGATAATGTGCCAATCAACAAGAAGATTTAACGTGGTTCGGCGGATTTTGATCCAACCTACGTCCACGGACACAAACAGAACTATACTTTTATTACTGAAATCTGCTTTTTTTGTATCTCTTGTGTTTACAAGTTTAATCACAATGAGATTGATATTGATTATGATGCCCCGTATGCACACTCTACCATCCTATTTCTAATGGTGAATGAATCAGTTTCCTACTTTTACAAGAACTCCCAGTCTGAGATGGTTTTCTTTTCCTACAAGGACTCTTAGTTGAAACAATCTCCTTTTCTCACAAGGTTTCCTAATTTTAAACTACATATACTTCCTTTATTCTATTAGGATACTTTTTTTATCAGTTTACCCCATGAAAGTAGGATTATCTTCATATCATGTAGGGATAGGATGTCTCATCTTCTGGCGCACGTCTCGCCATGTGCTCGGTATTCATGAGGTCGGTCGTGATGGTCTTTTAAACTGAGGATGCTGTTGTCGATCCGATAACTGCACGGTCATCCGACCTTAAGTGGTCGGTTACTGGTCACAAAGTGCTCGGCCCATCACTGCTGGCTCTTTTAGGGGTTGGGTCGGCGTTAATGATTTCGAACAAGAAGGGAATTACCCTTTTACCCTTACGATACTTCTGGAATATTATAGGACCTGAAAACACCATAAACAATATGTTTTGAAAGATTCTTTTTAATCGTGAGATAATTTTCCAACCAAAACACACCACCATATCAAACCCACCTTTGGACTTTTCACCTTCAGACTCCTTTAATTTATCATTGGGATCAATTGTTCCTCCTCTAACAAAAGCCTTCGACCCAGGTTCACTATCCCCTTGAAATGACTCCACAAACTCTGCATACAACCGAGCTGTTTCATCATCCGCCCTCTTTTACTTCGCCTCTTCCTCTTCCCTGTACTTCTGGAAATGAGTTTTCTTCCTCGTAATGGAGAAAGAATTCATTTTTACGACGTAGTCCTCAACTTTTTGATACCAATTCAAGTCGAGCGAATGGAATCACTGAAGCTTATGATTAGGATTAGAATTAGAGTCTGATGCGACGTCGTTTGGGGAAGAATTTCTAATAATTTAGCGTTTTTTCGTTACTATGAGTTTGAGTTGTTGACCTTGGTGTCCATGGCTTTGTTAATGAAATCGACATGTTTCTGCAAATCTTCTAATCCATTCTGCTGTTGAACTCCATGTCGACTGGCGATTTCCACCTTCTGCCATCGTCTTACTACGCGAGAAGCTTTTTGTTGAGTTCCCCACAGACGGCTCCAACTGTTGACGGTGGATTTTGGGCTCAAGGTAATATGAGAATATTACTCCTGAGGTAATCCTTCCTCAATAGTGAATTTGTTTGGTTATGGGGGAAACCAAAAGCAAATTTAGCAGAAGATAGATAATGTGCCAATCAACAAGAAGATTTAACGTGGTTCGGCGGATTTTGATCCAACCTACGTCCACGGACACAAACAGAACTATACTTTTATTACTGAAATCTGCTTTTTTTGTATCTCTTGTGTTTACAAGTTTAATCACAATGAGATTGATATTGATTATGATGCCCCGTATGCACACTCTACCCTCCTATTTATAATGGTGAATGAATCAGTTTCCTACTTTTACAAGAACTCCCAGTCTGAGATGGTTTTTTTTCCTACAAGGACTCTTAGTTGAAACAATCTCCTTTTCTCACAAGGTTTCCTAATTTTAAACTACATATACTTCCTTTATTCTATTAGGATACTTTTTTATCAGTTTACCCCATGAAAGTAGGATTATCTTCATATCTTGTAGGGATAGGATGTCTCATCTTCTGGCGCACGTCTCGTCATGTGCTCGGTATTCATGAGGTCGGTCGTGATGGTCTTTTAAACTGAGGATGCTGTTGTCGATCTGATAACTGCACGGTCATCCGACCTTAAGTGGTCGGTTACTGGTCACAAAGTGCTCGGCCCATCACTGCTGGCTCTTTTAGGGGTCGGGTCGGCTTTAATGATTTCGAATAAGAAGGGAATTACCCTTTTACCCTTGTGATACTTCTGGAATATTATAGGACCTGAAAACACCATCAACAATATGTTTTGAAAGATTCTTTTTAATCGTGAGATAATTTTCCAACCAAAACACACCACCATATCAAACCCACCTTTGGACTTTTCACCTTCAGACTCCTTTAATTTATCATTGGGATCAATTGTTCCTCCTCTAACAAAAGCCTTCGACCCAGGTTCACTATCCCCTTGAAATGACTCCAGAAACTCTGCATACAACCGAGCTGTTTCATCATCCGCCCTCTTTTACTTCGCCTCTTCCTCTTCCCTGTACTTCTGGAAATGAGTTTTCTTCCTCTTAATGGAGAAAGAATTCATTTTTACGACGTAGTCCTCAACGTTTTGATACCAATTCAATTCGAGCGAATGGAATCACTGAAGCTTATGATTAGGATTAGAATTAGAGTCTGATGCGACGTCGTTTGGGGAAGAATTTCTAATAATTTAGCGTTTTTTCGTTACTATGAGTTTGAGTTGTTGACCTTGGTGTCCATGGCTTTGTTAATGAAATCGACATGTTTCTGCAAATCTTCTAATCCATTCTGCTGTTGAACTCCCTGTCGACCGGCGATTTCCACCTTCTGCCATCGTCTTACTACGCGAGCAGCTTTTTGTTGAGTTCCCCACAGACGGCTCCAACTGTTGACGGTGGATTTTGGGCTCAGGGTAATATGAGAATATTACTCCTGAGGTAATCCTTCCTCAATAGTGAATTTGTTTGGTTATGGGGGAAAACAAAAGCAAATTTAGCAGAAGATAGATAATGTGCCAATCAACAAGAAGATTTAACGTGGTTCGGCGGATTTTGATCCAACCTACGTCCACGGACACAAACAGAACTATACTTTTATTACTGAAATCTGCTTTTTTTGTATCTCTTGTGTTTACAAGTTTAATCACAATGAGATTGATATTGATTATGATGCCCCGTATGCACACTCTACCCTCCTATTTATAATGGTGAATGAATCAGTTTCCTACTTTTACAAGAACTCCCAGTCTGAGATGGTTTTCTTTTCCTACAAGGACTCTTAGTTGAAACAATCTCCTTTTCTCACAAGGTTTCCTAATTTTAAACTACATATACTTCCTTTATTCTATTAGGATACTTTTTTTATCAGTTTACCCCATAAAAGTAGGATTATCTTCATATCCTGTAGGGATAGGATGTCTCATCTTCTGGCGCACGTCTCGCCATGTGCTCGGTATTCATGAGGTCGGTCGTGATGGTCTTTTAACTGAATGAGGATGCTGTTGTCGATCCGATAACTGCACGGTCATCCGACCTTAAGTGGTCGGTTACTGGTCACAAAGTGCTCGGCCCATCACTGCTGGCTCTTTTAGGGGTTGGGTCGGCGTTAATGATTTCGAACAAGAAGGGAATTACCCTTTTACCCTTACGATACTTCTTGAATATTATAGGACCTGAAAACACCATCAACAATATGTTTTGAAAGATTCTTTTTAATCGTGAGATAATTTTCCAACCAAAACACACCACCATATCAAACCCACCTTTGGACTTTTCACCTTCAGACTCCTTTAATTTATCATTGGGATCAATTGTTCCTCCTCTAACAAAAGCCTTCGACCCAGGTTCACTATCCCCTTGAAATGACTCCAGAAACTCTGCATACAACCGAGCTGTTTCATCATCCGCCCTCTTTTACTTCGCCTCTTCCTCTTCCCTGTACTTCTGGAAATGAGTTTTCTTCCTCTTAATGGAGAAAGAATTCATTTTTACGACGTAGTCCTCAACGTTTTGATACCAATTCAAGTCGAGCGAATGGAATGGAATCACTGAAGCTTATGATTAGGATTAGAATTAGAGTCTGATGCGACGTCGTTTGGGGAAGAATTTCTAATAATTTAGCGTTTTTTCGTTACTATGAGTTTGAGTTGTTGACCTTGGTGTCCATGGCTTTGTTAATGAAATCGACATGTTTCTGCAAATCTTCTAATCCATTCTGCTGTTGAACTCCCTGTCGACCGGCGATTTCCACCTTCTGCCATCGTCTTACTACGCGAGCAGCTTTTTGTTGAGTTCCCCACAGACGGCTCCAACTGTTGACGGTGGATTTTGGGCTCAGGGTAATATGAGAATATTACTCCTGAGGTAATCCTTCCTCAATAGTGAATTTGTTTGGTTATGGGGGAAACCAAAAGCAAATTTAGCAGAAGATAGATAATGTGCCAATCAACAAGAAGATTTAACGTGGTTCGGCGGATTTTGATCCAACCTACGTCCACGGACACAAACAGAACTATACTTTTATTACTGAAATCTGCTTTTTTTGTATCTCTTGTGTTTACAAGTTTAATCACAATGAGATTGATATTGATTATGATGCCCCGTATGCACACTCTACCCTCCTATTTATAATGGTGAATGAATCAGTTTCCTACTTTTACAAGAACTCCCAGTCTGAGATGGTTTTCTTTTCCTATAAGGACTCTTAGTTGAAACAATCTCATTTTCTCACAAGGTTTCCTAATTTTAAACTACATATACTTCCTTTATTCTATTAGGATACTTTTTTATCAGTTTACCCCATGAAAGTAGGATTATCTTCATATCTTGTAGGGATATGATGTCTCATCTTCTGGCGCACGTCTCGTCATGTGCTCGGTATTCATGAGGTCGGTCGTGATGGTCTTTTAAACTGAGGATGCTGTTGTTGATCTGATAACTGCACGGTCATCCGACCTTAAGTGGTCGGTTACTGGTCACAAAGTGCTCGGCCCATCACTGCTGGCTCTTTTAGGGGTCGGGTCGGCTTTAATGATTTCGAACAAGAAGGGAATTACCCTTTTACCCTTGTGATACTTCTGGAATATTATAGGACCTGAAAACACCATCAACAATATGTTTTGAAAGAAAGATTTTTTAATCGTGAGATAATTTTCCAACCAAAACACACCACCATATCAAACCCACCTTTGGACTTTTCACCTTCAGACTCCTTTAATTTATCATTGGGATCAATTGTTCCTCCTCTAACAAAAGCCTTCGACCCAGGTTCACTATCCCCTTGAAATGACTCCAGAAACTCTGCATACAACCGAGCTGTTTCATCATCCGCCCTCTTTTACTTCGCCTCTTCCTCTTCCCTGTACTTCTGGAAATGAGTTTTCTTCCTCTTAATGGAGAGAAAGAATTCATTTTTACGACGTAGTCCTCAACGTTTTGATACCAATTCAAGTCGAGCGAATGGAATCACTGAAGCTTATGATTAAGATTAGAATTAGAGTCTGATGCGACGTCGTTTGGGGAAGAATTTCTAATAATTTAGCGTTTTTTCGTTACTATGAGTTTGAGTTGTTGACCTTGGTGTCCATGGCTTTGTTAATGAAATCGACATGTTTCTGCAAATCTTCTAATCCATTCTGCTGTTGAACTCCCTGTCGACCGGCGATTTCCACCTTCTGCCATCGTCTTACTACGCGAGCAGCTTTTTGTTGAGTTCCCCACAGACGGCTCCAACTGTTGACGGTGGATTTTGGGCTCAGGGTAATATGAGAATATTACTCCTGAGGTAATCCTTCCTCAATAGTGAATTTGTTTGGTTATTGGGGAAACCAAAAGCATATTTAGCAGAAGATAGATAATGTGCCAATCAACAAGAAGATTTAACGTGGTTCGGCGGATTTTGATCCAACCTACGTCCACGGACACAAACAGAACTATACTTTTATTACTGAAATCTGCTTTTTTTGTATCTCTTGTGTTTGCAAGTTTAATCACAATGAGATTGATATTGATTATGATGCCCCGTATGCACACTCTACCCTCCTATTTATAATGGTGAATGAATCAGTTTCCTACTTTTACAAGAACTCCCAGTCTGAGATGGTTTTCTTTTCTACAAGGACTCTTAGTTGAAACAATCTCCTTTTCTCACAAGGTTTCCTAATTTTAAACTACATATACTTCCTTTATTCTATTAGGATACTTTTTTATCAGTTTACCCCATGAAAGTAGGATTATCTTCATATCTTGTAGGGATAGGATGTCTCATTCTGGCGCACGTCTCGCCATGTGCTCGGTATTCATGAGGTCGGTCGTGATGGTCTTTTAAACTGAGGATGCTGTTGTCAATCTGATAACTGCACGGTCATCCGACCTTAAGTGGTCGGTTACTGGTCACAAAGTGCTCGGCCCATCACTGCTGGCTCTTTTAGGGGTCGGGTCGGCTTTAATGATTTCGAACAAGAAGGGAATTACCCTTTTACCCTTGTGATACTTCTGGAATATTATAGGACCTGAAAACACCATCAACAATATGTTTTGAAAGATTCTTTTTAATCGTGAGATAATTTTCCAACCAAAACACACCACCATATCAAACCCACCTTTGGACTTTTCACCTTCAGACTCCTTTAATTTATCATTGGGATCAATTGTTCCTCCTCTAACAAGAGCCTTCGACCCAGGTGCACTATCCCCTTGAAATGACTCCACAAACTCTGCATACAACCGAGCTGTTTCATCATCCGCCCTCTTTTACTTCGCCTCTTCCTCTTCCCTGTACTTCTGGAAATGAGTTTTCTTCCTCGTAATGAGAGAAAGAATCATTTTACGACGTAGTCCTCAACGTTTTGATACCAATTCAAGTCGAGCGAATGGAATCACTGAAGCTTATGATTAGGATTAGAATTAGAGTCTGATGCGACGTCGTTTGGGGAAGAATTTCTAATAATTTAGCGTTTTTTCGTTACTATGAGTTTGAGTTGTTGACCTTGGTGTCCATGGCTTTGTTAATGAAATCGACATGTTTCTGCAAATCTTCTAATCCATTCTGCTGTTGAACTCCCTGTCGACCGGCGATTTCCACCTTCTGCCATCGTCTTACTACGCGAGCAGCTTTTTGTTGAGTTCCCCACAGACGGCTCCAACTGTTGACGGTGGATTTTGGGCTCAGGGTAATATGAGAATATTACTCCTGAGGTAATCCTTCCTCAATAGTGAATTTGTTTGGTTTTGGGGGAAACCAAAAGTAAATTTAGTAGAAGATAGATAATGTGCCAATCAACAAGAAGATTTAACGTGGTTCGGCGGATTTTGATCCAACCTACGTCCACAGACACAAACAGAACTATACTTTTATTACTGAAATCTGCTTTTTTTGTATCTCTTGTGTTTACAAGTTTAATCACAATGAGATTGATATTGATTCTGATGCCCCGTATGCACACTCTACCCTCCTATTTATAATGGTGAATGAATCAGTTTCCTACTTTTACAAGAACTCCCAGTCTGAGATGGTTTTCTTTTCCTACAAGGACTCTTAGTTGAAACAATCTCCTTTTCTCACAAGGTTTCCTAATTTTAAACTACCTATACTTCCTTTATTCTATTAGGATACTTTTTTATCAGTTTACCCCATGAAAGTAGGATTATCTTCATATCTTGTAGGGATAGGATGTCTCATCTTCTGGCGCACGTCTCGCCATGTGCTCGGTATTCATGAGGTCGGTCGTGATGGTCTTTTAAACTGAGGATGCTGTTGTCGATCTGATAACTGCACGGTCATCCGACCTTAAGTGGTCGGTTACTGGTCACAAAGTGCTCGGCCCATCACTGCTGGCTCTTTTAGGGGTCGGGTCGGCTTTAATGATTTCGAACAAGAAGGGAATTACCCTTTTACCCTTGCGATACTTCTGGAATATTATAGGACTTGAAAACACCATCAACAATATGTTTTGAAAGATTCTTTTTAATCGTGAGATAATTTTCCAACCAAAACACACCACCATATCAAACCCTCCCAATAAATTAAAAAAAAAAAAGACACATTTTTAGTTTTTGATACTGATTCATAAACTTGTCGCTACCAATATTTAAGGAGCAGATATTAGTGGTGATTTATGAGACATGCTATAAATCTCTTTATTAACAATGCCAAGCCCATCGTTGAGCCTGCCCATAAACATAACCATAATTTCTATCATGTTGGGCCCAACAAGACCTATAGAGACATACCCGACTGATCACAATACCGGACTAACCTGATGATTTAGAGACAGTTTCCTAAGCGGCATCCAACGACATAAATTGAAAAGCAATAGAGTTCTAAAAGGAATGGAATTCCAATGGCAACTTGAACAAGGAATGATGAATCCAAGTAAGATTCATACTGAATCAACATCTATAAAAGCAATGCTCAATGCACGTTAATGCACAAGGAAATCTGAGAGAGAACTTGAGCATCACTCACATTTAAAGATTTTTTTTTTTGAGAGAATTGAAATCTTATATAAGAGACAACTTATGAGCGATTGTATCTCATGTTTCCCCTTGAATAATAAAAAAAATTCCATTATGGGGGAGCATTCGCCTAGCCAGAAAGACAAAAAAGGGTCCTTCCACGCGTGTGAACGTAAGACTTGTAAACCGAACCACATAAGATCCTGTATGTATTTGGTCTTGGTTATTGATTTCTTTGCAGATCGTCAACCAACTAAAAAAATAAATTTATGTGTTCGATAATCTGATCATAAAAAAAAAATCTATCTATTATTTCTCTGAGACAATTAAAAACTGTTTGCACGTATTATTTTGTATAAATAAATGTAACATTCCGTAAAAATTTGCAGGCCCAACTGCATGTCAAAACAAAACCCATCAAAAAGAAATTCAGAGCTCACAAAAGGCCCATCAACCGAATCACGAACTTCTAAATCACAAACAGATCTAGGGTTTCGGAGATGCCAACCACTATATAAACCTGAAACTCAGAGCTCCTCTTTCTCTGAAGAAGCATTAAACAAAATGGTAATGTTTTTTATCTGCACTGCACTTTCATTTTCGCCTCTATGTTTTATGTTCTTTCTTTAATTTCTTGGATTCTGGATTGTCGGTTCGGGGTTGTTAAGCCGAGTTATATATATATATTTCATTTGCTTAAATGATTATTTAGATAATTTTATAAACTGGTTTTTGTTTGTTTGCTAATAAAATTTAACCAAGATTCAATGATGGGGTTACGGGTTTGATGGATTTTTCCTGAAAGTGGCTATGACCTATGTCCGGACACAATCAAGTATCTACCTTTATATGTGGTGTTTGATACAGTTACGTGTCCGGAAAATTGATGTTCTCTTTCGTTACAGATGTGTTGATGCTATTTAAGCTCGCATCTGATCCATTTTGGCACCACATGGTTGTTTCTAATTATAGATCTGTTTAGGTTTAAGGTTTATTGGTAGTTTACTTAGTTCAAATTGATCATGTATGATTTTTTGAATTGTTTGTTTCCGTTCGTGCTTTTGTTGTCGTGGGATATTTAGTTTTTTTTTCAAATCTGTTTCTGTTTTAGATTTTGGGATATGAAATATAAGGGTTATGTGTTAATTTGAGGGATATTTATTGACAAAGTAATTCCTCGGGTCTCATTGGCATCATATCACTGTCCAATTTTGTAACTATATGTATACATTCATCACTTAATTTAAATATATTCTATTAAAGGTGTCGCCTACACGTTCTCTTAGGTTTTGAATGCTTAAGTGTTCCGACTCCTGCTTTATGATCTACAGCCGAAGCAGATCCATGAGATCAAGGATTTCCTTCTTACTGCAAGAAGGAAGGATGCTCGTTCGGTTAAAATCAAGAGGAGCAGGGATGTTGTTAAGTTCAAGGTTCGCTGTTCAAAGTACCTTTACACACTTTGTGTTTTTGACACTGAGAAAGCTGACAAGTTGAAGCAATCTCTTCCTCCAGGTATATCTATCTCTTGATTTATTGAAAACAAATATGTTAGAGCTTCTATGGTATTTTGTTGTCATTTTACTGAGTATGATTATTTCTGTTGAGTGGAATTCGTTCTTTCTAAAATTGATTTGTTCCTGTGAAGCAACATTGGTTTTGTATATATTGTTTTGACCTACATTACTCGAAGGTTGCAACAACTATCTTTTGGAATTTTTGAGTACCTGAGTCTGATATCTTGATTGAAACATTAGTGTGCTTCATTTTCTGGTCTGTGTGGATTGATCCATTTCCACATGACTCGTTCCCTTGAAGCAAAAGAATCGTGCTGCTTATTCCAAATCTTTCCCACAGCGCTTTGGTTGTAGACTTGGGAGAATGCATGGCTCAAAAACACACAGACGTTTGTCTTTCGGTGTGTATGTCAGTTTGCTTAATTGGGTTTTTATTTTTTCCTGTCAGGTCTGAGTGTCCAGGACCTGTGAAGAATTCACAGCGTCGAAGACCTTTAAATTGATGATCTGTTCAGAAGTTGAAGAAATTTCCAAGACTGAGTTTGATAAATGTTATTGTTTTCATTAGTTTTCTTTGGAACTTTTCACATGTGAGTTTGAATCGTTTGTCACTTTAGTTTTTATTCATCAAGTCAGAACATACTACTATTTAATTATGTGGCTTAGTGGTTACATTTTATATTATTGTTCATTTAAATTCAGTTAGTCTATTAAGCCAGACATTTGCATTTGTTTTCTGCATAGGGAATGAATACCCTGTACTCTTCTTGGTTCTTAGTTGACTATCCCGCAGAATTTCGATTACACCCCCAAATTTGTTGTCGTTAATACCCCAATTAGTATAGAAGTTTTCATATTTATCTCAAATCAAACTTTAAAAAAATTATAATTAGTTCTGTTATATGGTAAAATTATCAAAAGAGAAGAATTAACCAAAAAATAAATAAATAAATAAGAAAACACACTCCATGCGCTTGCAATGGGGTGTGATTTATTTATTTATTTATATTTAAAACGTAAATATCTCATAAAATATAAAGTATTTCCCAAAAAAGAATAATATATCATCGATATACAAATTAAGTTTTATTCTCTACATTTATAAGAAAATAATGATTTCAAGTTAATTATTTTCAAACAATTATATTTATTTTTTATGAACCATAAATCATAATTTGTAAATATATATATATATACACACACCAAAAACATTCATCAACAAACTGCTCTCAAGTTCGAATTTCGTAAGGTCGAAATTAACCTAAAAATTATTATGTCACACATACTTTAAATCGGCTTTCGTCCTAATCACCTCTTTTACTTTAGTAGCAATGGCCATTAAAAGTTTAACAATTGTGATATCAATTATGTTGTGGATCCTCAATGATATATATTAGTTAACACAACCACATTGTCGACTCTCAAACACATTGAGCATAGTCACAATTGTAACATCAATCACTTTGTCAGTCATATGGCAAAACACCGGGCCGAGCTCGAGCTTTCCCATGCCCGACCTAGGCCCAAAATCTGTCAGGACGGACTCGGCTCAACAGAAAATTATTATTTTTTAAAAAAAAAAAATTGAAAAAAAATATTTTATTTTTTTTGAATTTTTTAAAACATAAAAAATTAAAAAAATTCAGAATTCTCTATTTTTAGTATTTTTTTATATTAAACTTTAAAAATTTAGTTATAAATATATATTTTTAATAATTAATTTTTTGACGGAAACCACTGTAGGATTGAGTCTTAGGGTCTGTTTGGTTCAACGAATGGGAGGGGAGGGGAGAGATTTTAATTAAATATATGTTTGGTTCAAAGTAGGAGAGGAGAGAGGAGATGAGAGTTTTTAATTATATATATGTTTGGTTCAAGAAGGGACGAGAGAGATTTTAAAACTAATTTACCATCCTTTTATAAATAAAATTAAAACAATATAGATTTATATTATCTTTGAATTAAATAAAGAATAAAATTAAAATTAAAAGCTCTACATAATACGTGCTATTACAAATAAAATTAAAACAAATATAAGAGAAGAGAATAAGAAGAATTGAATGGTGAAGCAAATATAAGAGGGAACTGTAATTAGGATAATTTTGGATTTTAATGTATATGTATGAAAAATTTAGTCAATGTATTTAAAATTTTAATTGCTCACTTTCTCTCCCCTCCAAAACCCCCAATTTTTGGAGGGGAGCTAAAATTGGCTTAGGATGGATTTTGCTCCCCTCCCATCCCCTTAAAAAAATTGAACCAAACAAACATAATTTAAAATAATCTCCCCTCCCATTCCCTCCCCTCCAAAACCCCCCAACCAAACACACTCTTAGGCAATCTCACGTAATTGAGTAAACCCCAAGAACTGTGAATCACAATTTTATAAGAACAAAACCCTTTTCAAGATTAGATTAGACCCTCAAAGAATTTGCTATTGAAAAGCCTTTCAGAACAAAAAAAAAACCTTGCTTGCAGTTGGACACCATAAAAGATGAAATCTTTTTTATAAGCATGGTGTTCAATTCAATGAACAAGAAAAAATCACACTCTCTTCTCTCACAATAATTTTGTTTAGTTTGAAAAATTCTGATTTTATTAACCTTTATATAATAATGTTGGAGTTTGTGCTTGGAGCGTCAATCCGAATAATATATTGTACATTATATTTTATTATTTATTAATAAAATAACTGCATTTTCATTTCAACTTGGTTATTGCATATTATTATGTCATAATGCATATTAATTTGATATATAAATATGTTTAGAATGACATCGACCTTAGAATAGTCATGTAGTAATACTGGACAGTGGGTGATATAACATTGAGATAATATTACTATTATAAACTATTCTTCAAGTAAATATTCATAGCCGTTGGTTTTGGAATACAGTCGGATTCTTATAACCTAGAAGACTATCACATGTCGTATATTAGAATTAGAGTTCCAATAGTCTAATTCAATGGACAATGAGAAAGGGAAGCTCGTATAGACATATGAGTATTCGTATGAGCGAATACTAAATGACTCACATGTGATTCCTAATAGTTGAAAGTACACACCACCGTCAATAGGAATCTCCTCGAGTCGAGTAGTATATGTGATTCTTTGACTATAGGATAGCATTGATTTTGTGTTTGATCCTCCACTCTTTGATGTCATGTATGTCAGAGACCTTTCATGGTCTGACCGCTAGATGTTCGTTATGTGTGGACCGATGCACTCGTTAATCAAGTGCGTATCAATATAAGATCTGTCGGTCCGTATGTGTACTATAAGGGGTTAAGATATCCATGTGAGTGAGTCACGATTCTTAAGACTTTGGCCAAAGCCGATCATCTAGTGTTGATCGCATATATCAGAAATAATGTTATGATTAATTGTAAAGAATTATGGACATGTCGACAATATGAGTTGTGCGCCTTCGAAACTTGACGGTGTAATCTAGGGGTGGACATTATCGGATTCAGATCGAATTGGACCGAACCTGAATCCGATTCGATTCAATACGAGTTGATTTGTTTGGTTCGATCGGATTTTGAGTCCTTATCGGATCAGATCGGATTTGATCCGATAATTATCAAATCCAATCGGATTTATTCGATCCGATTCGATATCTTAACGAATCAGATAAATTCGATTTGATAACAGATCCAAATCCAATAGTGTTGGACAATTATGACCCATAACATCACTATTTGTAAAAGACATTGTGTTTTTGTACAAATTAACTATGTGACAAAAGGGAATTGCTATTTTATCATTATGTAATTGGATTACTTGGATTATTAATGATGAAAGTCCATATGATTAAATCAGATTAATAAGATATGAGACAGTATTAATCCACAAACGGTTTAATCATTAAATACCAATAGTCGTAGTATTATCGAGAATGTACATCGATAATGCGGAATAGACTAGTATTACACTTGTGTGCGTTATGGATTCTTAACGTCATAGTTCTCATATATTTAAGTATTGGATACTTATGCAAGTGTGATAAGAGGTTCTGTTAACCGTTGGACCGGGAACAACTTCGCTCTGGATTGACCCCTCAGAGTCTCATTGGTATTATGACTATGTGTCTAAGGGAATCTGAATCAGGGTAGTTGTATGTGATCTTTAACCTGAGACTTGCATCGTTAATACTTGCGACAATCAGTTTACTTTGGTATTGGTCGTCCGGAGCTTTAACAGGTTCTGTGTACGCCTCTGCTGGGTTTACTGAGAATCGTAGTATATTGGGTGTGATGTCAAGATGAGAGTATCACTTCAGTCATATGGAGATGATGATCACACATGATACAATATTAGTACTCTTAAATGCTGCAGCTATCAGGATAGTATGACTTGGTCATGATTATCCGATTACAGGCTCTGATACCATTGTTAATGTCCTACACATGCCCGATATAAGCTTTGTACGGGGCAGACACATCGCCAGCCTTAGGCATAGCATGTGACATCCGATACTGGATCGTATTACGCAATACTTTGTATACTACGTCTGATACAGATTATATATTCCTCGTTGAATATTTCTGGAGAATTAGGTAGACACGGTGCTTTGCTAGAAGCCAACCATGTCTTGTAAATCGGTGAGAACGTGGTACGAGGTACACACGTGTTCGGATAGTCCGATGACCATATTTACTGCCAACATATCCATGAATCTCTTGGGTCGCTTCCCAAAGATTCACCAATGACATTTGACTCGAACGTAATTAATCTGGGATTTATCATGAGAGAGAAAATTAATCTGGGATTAATTGCGGTAAGAATTTATCTGGGATTAAATTCGTTTAGAAGAGAGAACGCGATTAATTTAGAATTAATCGATTAAATAATATATCAGATATATTAATTGAAATTGGATTTCAATGCAAAATTAAAATTGGATTTTAATTCGGGCAAACGAATTAATTTGAAATTAATTCGTAAGCGACTTTCATAATAATTTTGCTAGGCATAATTATTTAATTGAATTGGATTTAATTATGTCACGACGACAAATTCGTTTAATTCGGAATTAAACGAACCCGGGCCCAAGTACTAGTTGTGTGTTGTGTAAGCCAACTTAAATTTGGAATTTAAAGTGGTTAGACCCACTTGACTTACATCAATTGTTTGACAAGTGATGGAAGTAGTTGGCTAATATAAAATGTTGCATTTACTACACAACACATCAAGTTTTTAGAAACATAAAAATACTATTCATCTTCTCTACTTTCTCTCCAAAACCGTGAACCTTGCTCTCTCAAGGGAAAATTTTGTTTCAAATTTTTTCACAAAGCTAGCACTCTTGGGGTCAATCAAGGTGATAGGGAAACTCACCCAAGGGTTTGAAACTCATCTTAAAGCTTGGAGCTTCATCCATTCAAAGGATTTTTTGAAAATTCTCAACCGATCAATGTAAGTTTTTTCCGCAACTTATCTTGATTATTCACACACAAATCATTGTTTAGAGATCTTGGGCATGTGTAGGACATTAACAATGGTATCAGAGCCTTCTAAATGTGATTTGGAATTCTAGGGTTCATAACTTTAATTTGGGGATTTTGTGCTTGGAGCATGTAAATTCGAAATTGATTGTTTGGTTATGATTAGATGATGATAACTAAGAGTTGTGCATCATTGGATTGTGAAAAATTGATTGGATCAAAATTTCCCCAAATCCTTATCATGGCCGAATACTATGGCCTAGTTTACTCATGGTGATTTTTTGAAATTTGACAATTGGATGTGTTATAAGCATGAAATGAATGTTAATGGTTGATTTAATTGGATTGAAATCAAAATTGAATGTTATTTCTTGCTATTGCCGTGAGTATGTAAGCATGTTGGTGAATTGATTTTGCTTCAATTTGTGTTGGATATGCATTAGAATAATTAAGCGTGATTAATTAGATTAATTAATGTTTTGGAAATATTAGATTAATTAATTAGTTGTGTTTATTACACTTTAAATTGGATTAATGTGATATTTAGAATAATGTATTAATCTAATTTGTTGTATTTGGGCTAATGGGCTTGGTTGGGCCAAGTTTGGTTTTGGACAATTGGGTTGGATCCAATTGGGCCTAAAACCATTTCCATAAAGTCCAAAATATGACTTTGGGCCTTTAATAATTTAATTGGGCCTAATGGGCCAAAATTGATTTTTGACATAGGGTGATTCCTAAATGGGCCAAGGCATTATGGGTTGGATCCATAATGGCCAAAGTCCATGCCTAAAGAATCAATTGAAAGCCCATTGGACTTAATTGAATTGACATTGAATGCTATTTGGGCCTTTGAGACCCATTTGGATTGGATTTGGAATCCAAGTCTAAAAGGCACTATTATAAGTGTAATTGTTTAATTTGGAATTAAACATGAATTAGTATTGGATACAATTTAAATTAGATTTAAAATTGTAGTTCGATATAATTCAAGAATACTTACTTTGAGTATTTATTCTTAAACGAGTTGGACTCGCGCAAATCAAATCGTTGTATGAACATTGGATGGTCATTAATTGAAGATTAATTAATTGGATTAGATTGATTGACAACATGCTTTGTGTGAATACTTGGATGTATTTGTATGAATAATGTATATCAGATGGATATTAGATGGGTGGGGGCAATTTTGGAAATTATTGTAAATACGGTATTTATTTAAATTGGACCTGTGTGTCCAGCTTATCACCTCCTTATCTCATTGTATTTCTCTTCTCACCAACTCTCATTGATGAATGGAAAATATATCAATATTTACCGCATCTTTTACCTAATATCTTGTTTAGTTCTCGGGTTTGATGAACGTTTTGATGTGTTTTGCAGATAAATAAAGTATCGGGACTTAATGGAATCAACTCGGGGCTAAAATGATGAAATCCGGAGCAAAAAATGGCGAAAATGAAAATTTACTATATGCGTCACGAAGTGCAATCCTAAATTCCAATTTTGCACAAGTTTGGTATTTTGGCCATAACTTTTTCATCCGATATCCGATTGAGCTGATTCAAGTTCCAGATTAAAGAAGACACAAAGATCTACAACTTTGAAGTTTTAAATATTTTCGAATTTTGAATTTTGCAAGTCCGAAATTGATGAAACATCCGGAAGTGTGTTATGTGTAATTATTAAAGTCATTTTCAAAACAAAAAAATAATAATAATAATAATAAAAATTGTCATGTTTGGTGGAGGATTTGGTGCCATGTTTGGTGGAGAAATTTTTGGAGAAATTGGTGAAGGCAAAATTTTGCCTATAAATACCAAGCCATTTCATTTGTAAATTTCATACTTTCTTATAAGGAATTCCTTAAGAATACTAAGAAGATTGTATCTTGTTTGTTTATCTACAGCTTTCAGTAATTAATTTCCGCATTTGCACTTTCTTTTCTTTACTTGTCAGTCTTTACTTTCTGCAATTTACTTTTACGCAATTTACTTTATGTTATTTACTTTTTCAGTTATTTACTTTTCAGTAAAGATGAGGTAACACCCATTGCTGGGGTTAAAGGTAAAACTTTTATTACTAATATTTAGATTAATCTCCCTTATTATAATATATAAACTATTTAAAACCTGACTTAATGAAGATACCGCCTTATGGTCGGTTGGTAATTATTGAAATTGGTTTTAACCTGACATAATGAGGATACCGCATGATTGGTAATTAATTATTAATTTGACTTAATCTGGATACCGCCTATATGGCTGGTTGATAATTAACATGCAAAGTTAATATATTATATTAAGGGAGATATCTAAAATAGAAGTAATAAAAGTGGATCATTTTACCTCATCATTTTCTTTTATAGCACTTTTACTTTATTTACTTTTCAGCAATTTACTTTTCAACATTTAATTTTCAGTATTTACTTTTCAGCATTTACTTTCCGTCATTTACTTTTAAGTATTTAATTTCCAGCAATTTACTTTATGTCTTTTTATTTTATTTAAGCTTTTACCAGTCCTAAATATGTGTTGTAACTAAGTCAGTTATCTGGGGTTGTGATGAAGTCCAATATCACCGATTTATAATGGGTGAAATTATGGTTTGGTTAATATAAAGGTTTATTTATTGAGCCTTAGTCTTAATGCGTCTTGTTAACTGGCCATTAATAAGATTGATTCGGTAAACTTAAAATGAACTTGGAAAATGGATTTTATGTTAAAGACCTTAGACTCAATAGCCCACGATCTTCCTTGAGGATAAATAACCCTTTAATAGATTTCCTTACATGATAGGAATATACCTGTCGGGCGGGGGTAGCTATAATTGGAACTTAATCTTAATGAATTCAGATAACTTAATTGACATAGGAATATGATTAATTGGGTTACACTGGGTATTTGTATTTGACCATCGGAAGAGACTTTTACATAATTTTGTGTTACGGGTTAATAAACCAATATATTACACAAACGTAAAATAACCACTTCATCTTTTAAAAGATATTGGAAAGATTCACAACCCTGGATAGTTTTATAAAATTGAATTTTCCTAAATCTACTTTCAAGCAATTTCATTTACTTGTTTTAAGATTAAAGTCACCATCCAATCAAACAACCAATCCATTAGATACTCATAAAAATTTGACTTCATAAATTAATAACAAAAGGTTTTAAGTCATCGTGTGATCGATTCTTTTTATACTACTTGAACGATACGTGCGCTTGCGTTATACGCGTGTGATTACGCACCGGTCAAGTTTTTGGCGCCGTTGTCGGGGACTTATTTATCTTTCACAATTAGTTTTGAGGTTAGATACATTTACTTGTATCTAATTTCTTTTTACTTATTATTTCTATTTTCTTGTGTTTCAGGTTCTCAGACACTACATGAGACTAACCAGAAGTTTTGAAATACGACCGCTTGACCCATAAATTGAAAGAACCATCAGACAATTAAGAAGGGAAAGGTGAGAAGGCCAAGAAACACTAATCAACATGGAACCTGAACCTTTGGAGGTTACACCACCAATTCCCATTCGAGACAGAACTATTCCGGTGGTTGACGGCTTCATTTCATGTATTGTACTTCCTCCCTTACCAGAAAATGCGTGTGACATCAAAACATGCATCTAGATGATACAGTAGTCAGTTCAGTTTGGGGGGAATGCAACTGAAGATCCTAATGCCCACATTAGCAACTTCCTGGAAGTTTGCGGCACTTTCAATTACAACTGAGCAGCTGAAGAAGCAATGAGACTACGTGTTTTTCCATATTCCTTGAAAGACAGAGCTAAGACTTGACTACATTCACTACCAGCAGGTTCCATCACAACTTGGAACACTCTAGCCACCAAATTCCTTGCAAAGTATTTTCCACCAGCCATAACTGAAAAGCTGAGGAATGACATCACATCCTTTGTGCAACATGACTCAGAATCCCTCTGCGAAGCTTGGGAAAGGTACAAAGATTTACTCTGGAAATGTCCTCACCATGAAATTACAAAATGGCTACAAGTCCAAACATTCTATAATGGACTTTCTGGAATAATGAGAACCACAATTGATGTTGCTGCTGGAGGAGCTTTAATGGCAAAATGAGAAGATCAAGCTTGGGACCTAATTGAAGAAATGGCTAACAATAATTCATTGTGGCCAACAGAAAGGAGTTTGATCCAACGAATTGCTGGAATTTATGAAGTTGAAGCCAACACAGCTGTGAATGCCAAACTGGATCAGATATGCAAATTCTTGGAAACTCTTAGCATGCAAAACAATATTGGATCCACAAGTTCACCATATGGAGGAACACCAAAACCAAACCAACATAAAGAAACGGTGAATTACGTCAACAATTTCAACAGACAGGGGAACAATCCATATTCCAACACCTATAACCCAGGGTGGAGGAATCATCCTAATTTCGCATGGAGCAATAATTCAGGGAAAATGAAAAATCCACCACCCGGATTCCAACAGCAGATCAAAGGCCAGAAGTATGACAAAGAAACAGGAATAACAGAAGTGCTGACCCACTTGAAAAAGATAGAAGCAAAACACGACTCTCAAGCAGCTATATATGATGCTTTGTTTCAATCCCAAGCAGCATTAATTCAAAAGAATCAAATTGGACAACTGGCCAATGCTCAGAGTTACAGATCGCCAGGAAATCTTCCCAACAATACAGAACCAAATCCAAGGAACACGGGGAAGTAGCAATGTCATGCCATCATGTTAAAAAGCAGTACTGAAATCAACAAAGATGTTGGAGTCAAAACAACTGGTAAGGAAGTTCCAAAAGAAAGTAGCGAAACAGTTCCACAAATGGAGGAAAAAGAAGCAAAGGAAAAAGATCAAGAAATGATCACTCTACCTTCACCTTTTCCACAGCGTCTCCAGAAGAATAAACTAGACAAGCAGTTTTCTCGATTCCTCAAGATCTTCAAAAATCTGCATATCAACATTCCATTTGCAGAAGCTTTAGAACAAATGCCCAGCTATGTCAAATTCATGAAAGACATTCTTTCATGAAAGCGAAGATTGGGAGATTACGAGACAATAGCATTATCAGAAGAATGCAGCGCCATCATTCAGAGGAAGCTTCCCCCGAAGTTGAAAGATCCTGGTAGCTTCATTGTTCCTTATACCATAGGAGAACATGACTTCGATAAGGCTTTGTGTGATTTAGGTGCAAGTGTTAACTTGATGTCTTTTTCTATCTATAAGAAACTGCAGATTAGAGAAACAATGCCAACCTCAGTCTCTCTACAACTTGCTGATAGAACGTTCGTATTTCCGAGAGGTGTAGTTGAAGATGTGATGGTCAAAGTTGACAAATTCATTTTCCCAGCAGATTTTATTGTCCTTGATATGGAGGAAAACGAAGACGTGCCGATCATCCTCGGGAGACCATTCTTGGCTACAGATCGAACCATTATTGATGTACGAAAAAGATAACTAACCATGAGGGTACAGAACCAAGAAGTAACATTCAATGTTTTCAAAGCCATGAATATCCCGAATGACGAGAAGAAAGAATGTTTCAGACTTGATGTGATAAATAGTACCATCCAGACCTGCGATGCAATGCAAAGTTCTACTGACAAACTTAAAGCATGTCAATTGCCTGTGGAGCCTGAAGATAAAGCGTACTGCACACTGAAGAAGCCAATTCTTGCACTACAAGCAACATAAGAAAAATAGTTTCACCAGCTCAATGAATTAGAGGAATTTCACATTCAGCCTTTTGAGAATGCCAAATTGTACAAAGAAAAGGGCAAGAAGAAACATGATGAGAAGTTAGTGCGCATACAACTGGAACCAGGGAAGAAAGTACTGTTAAACAACTCAAGGTTGAAACTCTTTCCATGGAAGCCAAAATTACGGTGGTCAGGTCTATTCCTAATCACCAAGGTTTTACCAGATAGAGCCGTTGAGTTATATGATCCCGACTCCAACAAAACATTCAAGGGTAAAAAAAAGCGTATCAAGCACTACTGGGGAGAATCAATTGAGCGACAAAAAGAAAGTGTCACACTTTCAGATCCAGCTTAATGTTCGGTCAGTCATGTCTAGCTGAAAACTTTAAACTTAGCACTAGTAGGGAGGCGACCCATGCAATATTTGTATATATTCAGATTTGGTGTGTTTTATTTTTGTGTGTTTAATTTGTGTAGGTGAAGTCACATTTCATGATGGAAGAAGTTCTCGCAAATCTTCACAAGCAATTTCCTTCTCTCCCTCAAAACTCTATGATGAAAGTCTACAAAGCTCGCTTGGAACGGATGAGACTTCTGATGATCAAAGGTGTTATAAATTCAACTCATCATTGCACTTTTGAAGGCATCCAGATTTGAGAAAGAAATACAATAAAAATGGAAGCCACTTCAAAAAGACGAGTTGTAAACATCTGTGTATTTTGCGGTACTAGTATTGGTTCTAAGCCGGAATACGTTGGAGCAGCACAAGAATTGGGTAGAGTCATAGCTGAGAGGAATATGCACCTAGTATATGGCGGTGACAATCTTGGACTAATGGGGATCGTTTCAAAGGCCGTACATGAAGGAGGCAGTCAAGTTCTGGGAATCATCCCAAAACCTTTGGCAGAGGCAAATCTAATAGGACCATCAAACGGAGAGGAACTAATTGTGACAGGTATGTATGAGCGACTGTTGGAAATGAAAAATCGTGCTCATGCTTTTATTGCTTTCCCAGGTGGCTTGGGCACGATGGAAGAAATTTTTACAATACTATCATGGGCGAACTTGAACATACACCAGAAACCGCTTGGACTATTTAATGCTGATTGATTTTATGATTTTCTTTGTGTATTTCTTGATGATGCCCGGAGAAATGGGTTCGTGTCAAAACCTGTAAAAGAACTCCTCTTCACTGCCAGAACTGCCCCAGATTTAATTGACAAAATCTTAGCCTTTGAACCACAAATTGACTGTTGGATAATTATGACCCATAGCATCACTATTTGTACAGAACATTGTGTTGTTGTACAAATTAATTATGTGACAAAGGAAATTGCTATTTTATCATTTGTAATTGGATTACCTGGATATATAAATGATAAAAGTCCTTATGATTAGTTCCGGATTAATAAGATATAAGACAGTATTAATCCACAAAGGTTTAATCATTAAATATCCCTAGTCGTAGTATTATCGAGACTAGACATCGATAATACATAATAGACTAGTATTACACTTGTGCGTGTTATGGAAGTGTAACGACATAGTTCTCGTATATTTGGGTATTGGATACTCATGCAGGTGTAATAGGAGGTTCTGTTTACCGATGGTACGGAAACAGCTTCGCTCTGGATATACCCCTCGGAATCCCATTGGTAGTATGACTATGTGTCTATGGGAATCCGAATCAGGGTAGGTGTATTTGGTCTTAACTTGAGACTTGCATCGCTAATACTTGCGACAATTAGTATACTTTGGTTTTGGTCGTCCAGGATTTAACAGGTTCTGTGTACGCCTCTTATGAGTATACTGAGAATCGTAGTGTATAGGGTGTGATGTCAAGATGGAAGTATCACTTCAGTCATATGGATATGATGATCACACAGGGATACAGAACTAGTACACTAAGTGCTATAGCCATCGGGAAGTATGACTTGGTCATGACTTTCCGATCATAAAGAGACTAGTTGCTAGTGATCCGATATATGCTTCGTACGGGGCAGACACAACTCCAGCCCCAGGCCTTGCATGTGACATCCGATACTGGATCGTAATACGTAATACTATGTATACTATGCCTGACAAAGATCATATATTCCGTAGAAGAATATTTCTAGAGAATTGGGTAGGCACGGTGCTTTGCTGGAAGCCAACCATGTCTTGTAAATCGGTAAGTACGTGGTACCGGGTACGCGCGTGTTCGGATAGTACGATGACCGTATTTACTGCCAACATATCCAGGGATCTCTTGGGTCGTATCCTAATGATTCACCGATGATGTTTGACTCGAACAATATTAATCTGTGATTAATTAAGAGAGAAAATATTAATCTGGGAATAATTAACAGAGAGAAAATTAATCTGGGATTAATTACGGTAAGAATTAATCTGGGATTAATTATCAGAGAAAGAATTAATCTGGGATTAATTACGTCGAGAATTTATCTGGGATTAAATTTGTCGAGAGGAGAGAACGCGGTTGATTTGGAATTAATCGGTAAAATAAATTTAATAGTTAAATTAGATTTTACTATTTAATTTATTTAATTGGGCTAAATAATATATTAGATATATTAATTGAAATCGGATTTCAACGGGAAATTAAATTGGATTTTAATTTTAGCAAACGAATTAATTTGGAATTAATTCGAGAGCGTTTTTCGTAATAATTTTACTGGGTATTATTATTTAATTAAATTGGATTTAATTATATCGCGACGGAAAATTCATTTAATCGGATTAAACGAACCCGAACCCAAAGTGTGTTGTGTAAGCCAACCATATTTTGAATTAAATGGGTGAGACCCATGACTTACATCAATTGTCAACAATTGATGTAAGTGGTTGGCAATATAATAAATGGATTTGATACACCTACCAAATCCAAATACATAACACAACTAATTAAGGAATTTATTAATTTCTCTCTCCTTGGCAGAATGAGAGACAAAAGCTGACTTTGGCCGAATGGCCTCTATCCCTGCAAAGGCCGAATGGCCTTTGAAAATTCGGGGTTATCCTTAGTTCTGACCCTATGCGGAATTACAGACAATAAGCAGGACAAGTCCTGTTACTGCTACTATGGAATTGCAACAGGCAATATAACAAATCAACAACTAAAATAATAAGCTGCCAAATGTAAAAACAATAACAATAATTAAAGCAGCAAATATAATCAACCACACAAAATCAACACAAGTAATTTTGGTGACGAAGTGGAAAACTCTTCCGAGTAAAAAACCACTTCGGGTATATCGGCTACCAGCCCAATCCACTATATCGAGAAAAACTTACAGCGATGGTCAAGACCTATGGTGGCAACTCCACCGACTCAAGTACCTCTATACTGCAAGAACTCAAGGCAACTCCTCAAGCCCGCGACCCACGGTTTTCTTCAGAACCTCTGAAGTCTCTGAGTAGATTGTATCACCTTTGAATGTCGGAACTCCGACTACCAAAACTCCTCCTATAGAACTCTAAAGGATTAGGGATTTTGGGTTATGTTGTGTTGAAGGTTTATCAAAGAATGGATTTCACCATTAACAAAGAAGACATAAGATTCAAAGAGTCTTCAAGGTGAAATCAAAGAGAGTAGAAAGCTTTGAGAGTATTTGGCTCAAGAGAAATATGCTTCAACCTCTGAGAATGGCGGCTAAGGGTTATATTTTAGGTAGGGTGAAAACCTAGGGTTTTGCAGGCCAAAAACGCGTTCAGATCGCAGTCGCGTTCGAACGCTTACTAGAACGCTACACGAACGCGCCCTTTCTGTGAAGACTCGTTCGAACGTCAATCGAACGCACAACGAACGTGACTCTCTGGAATGATCTCGTTCGAACCCACAAGAACGAGACTCGAACATTTGCTCTCTGGAATTCCCGTTCGAACCCAATAAAGAACGTGCCACTAACTCCACACGTTCGAACCCAATACGAACGCAGCACCAACGCCACTCGTTCGAACACTGCAACGAACGCACCACGAACGCATGTCTGATGCACAACAGCCAAAAACCAGTCCAATTGCACAAAGATCTTCACGACATATTACAACTCAATTGAACTATTTTTTGTCACGGACACATGCCAATAAAAATGGAACTCACAATCTCCCCCTTGGCATTCCGTGACAAAATACTACCTAATACAAGACTACGGTAATAGACCCAAAAGAAAATAGTCAACTGTCAACCATCAAAACCAGTGACTTATTACAAATGGACTCGATCTAACACCTAACAAAATAGTCTGAAATAAATGCCACCGCATCAACATCCTGCTACCTGAAACATCCATAAACAACAATATACCGTGAAAAGCATTGGGATAATCAAATAGAACATAAAGCAGGTAAAAGTCTCATACAGTAAAGTAGAAATCCTTCTCCCCCTTAATCTTAACTCCCCTTAAAACGGAGATATCTAAAGGATATTCTACTAATCCCTCCTATGTATTAGGGCTCTCCCCCTTAATATATTACTCTCCCCCTTTTGTCACGAAATGACAAAGGATAAAAAAAACAGGAAAAAATAACAGGAGAACAGGAGAAAACACATGCAAGAGCATAAACAAACAGGAATGACTCCCCCTCACTAACAGGCACATAAAATTAGCAAAATAAAACACGGGAAGCAAACCAAAACTCAGAAAGGTGCACAAGAAAGAAAAAAATAGGTATGCAATAACATGAAGCACACACAGGCACATACTGAGATAAATACAAATCCTGTCAAAAACTGACTGAAACAGCATTTCAAGCTGATACAATGATACCCAGTCAGTATTCAGCTGTTTATGACATGAAACAATATGCATCATTTAAAAGAGGCTAAGTATAACACTCATGCATATGACATAAACACCAAAGTATAAAAGCACTTGCGTGAAAAATAAAGTGCACAACAAATCAAGGCTTAAGACCTTATTTTATGAGCTGGACACAGCCAAAGAAATCCATCTCTAAACATACCAAGTCCACAAAATATGTGTTCAAACCCAACACCACTAGGACCTGAAAATAAGCAACATTGGTTGCATGCTATATTATTCACCCCAGAAATATCATGAGCTCATATTTAATACTCTTTCGAGTGAAGGGTTTTTGCCCTTATCTTTTGAATTTGGCCATTTTGGCTCTTTTGTACTTGAGTCTCATTTTTTTTTAATTCTTTTTGCTTTTACAAGGGGATAGCAAGGTCATCTAGTCAAAAGGTCACACAATTGAGCAAACAGGATATGATAGAAATTAGATTGCTATTCCAAAAACTCATACATGCGACCAAGCCTTGACAACATAAAAACGTGTATGTGAAAGAGCAAGCACAAGATATACCAAAGGTTTTTATCACACACACTCATGTATATAGAGCATCAAGAAAAATAAAAGCATATCATACATGCATAATCATATATCCTACATACTAGGATCACATGCACATGCTATTCATGCTCTAACAAGCCATACAAATATTTTTGGTCTTTTTCAAAATATATAATTATTTTTTTTGATTTTTCAGCTTTAAAGCATAAAAAAAAATAAAGACACAAAACAGCTTGTAAAACATTCAATGGTACGTGGAGTTGTATCCCGAGTGCAGATCATATTACCGTCCATTCGGAATCGGCTATGAAATTTATGTCCGGGTTTTCATCCTATATACCAAGGAACATATAACAAAAACAAGACACACACACACCCATATGCTGTGAAAACAAAATACACGTGCAAAAACATAAAACACACGCACACACACATGCAATGGGAAAATAAAAATGCATCTTTCAAGCAGAGTTACACCGAAGTGTACTCTCAAAATGTCCATCAGGACACGCAGAAGAAGATGGAAATTCATCTTGCTTCCTCACCCAAACCTTTCTAGGAGCCTCTTCCACATGAGAGTTCCCAGACAACAAAGCAAGTTTCTCACTCAAGAATTGAGCTTGTTTGGTTAGTGCAGAAACTTGAGAAGCTAGATTTGAAGAGTCAAATCTAGGTGACACCTTCTTAGGCCTCTTCTTTTGCTTGTGAAGCATGAAGCACTTAGGCCTAATGTGTCCCGCCTTGCCACAATGGTGGCACACAGGCACAAACCTCGGATGAGAGCGAGGTTTACCCACAACACCTCTAGATTGAGGTTGGGAAACAGGACGAGGAATAACAGGAGGAAAAACATGACTACACATAACAGGTTTCTTGCCTAAGTCATGTTTAGCTGCTACAGGCACAACTTTGGAAGAAGAAGCCTTATCACAGTTAGGCTCAGAAATAATTCCTAACATACGGTCCACATTTTTATTCTCACTAGAAAATACAGACAATTGGGTTCTAGTATCTTCAAGTTCAGTTTCTAATATTTGGACCCTATTAATTAGACCTCTATTTCTCTCCTCCAGGTCATCTACCATCAAAAGGCTCTGCTCAAATTTGGCTTGAGCTTCATTCTTTTCTAGCTCAACAGCTTTCAGCCTTTTATTGACCTCTATGTTAGTCTTCTTAATAGCTAAACTCTCATTAAACAGTTCAACATAAGCTACCTGAAGACTTTCCTCATCTACAGACTCATCAAGAGAGACTTCAGAATCAGCATCATTAACAACAATCTCTCTCTCATCAGTCACACTAGCAGTAAAGGCAATAAAATTTTTCTTGCCTTTAGGAGACTCATCAGAAGAATAACCACCTTCTGAATCACTAGGAGAGGCAGCCATGGCTTTCTTGCCTTTAGCTCTGAGATATGTAGGGCACTCTGGTCGAATATGCCCATAGCCTTCACACTCATGGCATTGGATATCACGGGATCTACTACCCCTATCCTCTCTAGACTCTTTTCTGCTATGCCTACTCTCTTTAGGCATAACCTCCCTATCTTTATTACTACTATGGCCACTCTTCTTAAGTTTAAGAAATTTCTTAAACTTCTTTGCAAACAAGGCCAAATCATGATCCTTGATGGTATCATCATCACTAAACGAATCATGCACAACTTCCTTATCGATTTTCATAAACCTGCAGCTTTCCTACGTTTTTGGCTCTCTAAAACCAGGAAGCTTTTTCTCATAAACCTGCAGCTTTCCTACGAGTTCATCTAAATTAAGCTGATCGAGGTCATTGCTTTCCTCGATGGCGGTGATTTTGGGTAGGAACTTATCAGGTAGGGATCTCAGGATTTTCCTAACTATCCTATTCGTAGGTATAGTCTCACCTAGGTTAAAACTAGAGTTAACGATATCGTTAATCTCAGCATAAAATTCATCAAAGGTCTCATAATCTTTCATTTTGGCGACCTCAAACCTAGTGGCTAAATCCTGGAGTCTATTATTTTTAATAGACAATGTGCCCTCATGCACAGTCTGCAGGATGTCCCAAGCATCCTTGGCTATCTCACACATTGAGATTCTCCTAAACTCAGCAGAACAGACAGCACCATGTATGGCATTAACAGCTTTGCTGTTCCTATTGCTAGCATCAAATTCGTCCTTGGTCCAGGTCAATTTGTCTTTAGGGGAAGTGACCCCATCAACAGTAACAACGGGAGGTTTCCACCCGTATTCAACAGTCATCCAGACCCTCTCATCTAAGGACTTAAGGAACGCTCTCATGCGAACTTTCCAATGCAAATATTCTGTGCCATCAAAGAATGGCGGACAATTTAAGGGTTGACTACGCTCCATAGCTAATGGGTCAAGGATCGAGTTCAGGCTCTGATACCAATTGAAAATTCGGGGTTATCCTTAGTTCTGACCCTATGCGGAATTACAGACAATAAGCAGGACAAGTCCTGTACTGCTACTATGGAATTCCAACAGGCAATATAACAAATCAACCAACTAAAATAATAAGCTGCAAATGTAAAAACAATAACAATAATTAAAGCAGCAAATATAATCAAACCACACAAAATCAACACAAGTATTTTGGTGACGAAGTGGAAAACTCTTCCGAGTAAAAAACCACTTCGGGTATATCGGCTACCAGCCCAATCCACTATATCGAGAAAAACTTACAGCGATGGTCAAGACCTATGGTGGCAACTCCACCGACTCAAGTACCTCTATACTGCAAGAACTCAAGGCAACTCCTCAAGCCCGCGACCCACGGTTTTCTTCAGAACCTCTGAAGTCTCTGAGTAGATTGTATCACCTTTGAATGTCGGAACTCCGACTACCAAAACTCCTCCTATAGAACTCTAAAGGATTAGGGATTTTGGGTTATGTTGTGTTGAAGGTTTATCAAAGAATGGATTTCACCATTAACAAAGAAGACATAAGATTCAAAGAGTCTTCAAGGTGAAATCAAAGAGAGTAGAAAGCTTTGAGAGTATTTGGCTCAAGAGAAATATGCTTCAACCTCTGAGAATGGCGGCTAAGGGTTATATTTATAGGTAGGGTGAAAACCTAGGGTTTTGCAGGCCAAAAACGCGTTCAGATCGCAGTCGCGTTCGAACGCTTACTAGAACGCTACACGAACGCGCCCTTTCTGTGAAGACTCGTTCGAACGTCAATCGAACGCACAACGAACGTGAACTCTCTGGAATGATCTCGTTCGAACCCAACAAGAACGAGACTCGAACATTTGCTCTCTGGAATTCCCGTTCGAACCCAATAAAGAACGTGCCACTAACTCCACACGTTCGAACCCAATTACGAACGCAGCACCAACGCCACTCATTCGAACACTGCAACGAACGCACCACGAACGCATTTCTGATGCACAGCAGCCAAAACCCAGTCCAATTGCACAAATATCTTCACGACATATTACAACTCAATTGAACTTATTTTGTCACGGACACATGCCAATAAAAATGGAACTCACAGCCTTAAATGTGCTTTGGCAAAATTGGCCTTAGAGGTCAATTTAAAATAAATAGAATTGGCCGACATAAAGGGAATTTGTGGCCATTAAATGTTTTAGTTAGTTGATGGTTTAAAATAAGAGAGTGAATTGGCCTATGGATATATAATCTACAATGGCCGAATTGTTTTCTAATCTTGGTTTTGGCGAGAAGCAATTAGCTTCTTTTGAAGAATGCTCTCTGACTTCTCCTTTTATGGCCGAAAGAAAAGAAACAATTGCTCTCTGTCTTTCTTCTTAGAATGGCCGATTGCTACCCCTCTCTCTCGGGCAAATTTATTTCTCTTAGGGAGATAAAATTTGTTCCTTTTGTTCTTGCTAGCACATAAGGGAGTCAAATGAAGGTGATAATGATACTCACCCAAGAGCTTGGAAGCTTCAACATCCATGAAAATTTTGAACTCAGCCGATCAATGTAAGTCTTCCGTAACTTATTTTTGATTATTATTCACACACGAATCACGCTTAGAGATCCCGTGGCATGTCTAGGACACTAACAATGGTATCAGAGCGAGATCTAAGCATGATTTAATTTCTAGGGTTTGTAGACTTTATTTAGGGATTTTTGCTTGGAGCTTGTAATTGCCTAAATTAGTTGTTTGGACATGGTTGGATGATGATGACTTGGAGTTATGCATGATTGAATTTGTGAAAATTGGATTAGATTAATTTTCCCTAAAATCTATACCTTGGCCGAATACACTCTAGGTATTGCTCAAGGTAATTTTGAATTTGACAATTAGATATGTTGATTCACATGAAATTGAATGTTAATTGTTGATTTAATTAGATTTAAATCAAAATTGGATGTTAATTTCATGTATTGCCATGAGATGTGAAGCATGTTATAGAATTGATTTTACCCCAATTTTGTGTGGGACATGAATGTGGGAATTATGCATGATTAATTAGATTAAATTAATATTTTGGAAATATTAGGTTAATTAATTAATTATGGTGATTGCACTTTAATTGAATTAATATATAATTTGGAATGTTGTATTAATTTAATTGTTGTATTTGGGCTAATGGATTTGGTTGGGCCAAATTTTAGTCTTGGATTATATTTGGGCCTAAACCATTTCCATAAAGTCCAAAATATGACTATTGCGCCTTTAATAATTTAATTGGGCCTAATGGGCCAAAATTGATTCTATGGCATTGGGTGATTCCTAATGGGCATAGACATTATGGGTTAGATCCATTTTGGCCGAAAGCCCAAGCCTAAAGAATTAATTAAAAGCCCATTGGACTTTAATTAAATAGTATTGGATACTGATCGGGGCTTTGAGACCCATTAAGATTGGATTTTGAATCTAAGTATTTAAGGCACATAAATAAGTGTAATTATTTAATTTGGAATTAAATATGAATTAGTATTGGATACAATTTAAATTGGATTTAAAATTGTAGTTCGATATAATTCAAGAATACTTACTTTGAGTATTTATTCTTAAACGAGTTTGACTCGCGCAAATCAAATCGTTGTATGAACATTGGATGGTCATTAATTAAAGATTAATTAATTGGATTAGATTGATTGAATAACATGCTTTGTGTGAATACTTGGATGTATGTATGAATAATGTATATCGGATGGATATTAGATGGGTGAGGGTAATTTTGGAAATTGTTGTAATAAATTTAGAATTTATTAAATTGGACCTGCGTGTCCAGCCTATTACCTCTTTTCTCATTGTATTTCTCTTCTCACATATTCCCCTCAATGTAAATGAGGTTTCTTTAGAAGTGTTATGTAATTGGGTAGAAGTAAGAATAGTGCTAGCGGGAGAGAGGAAATTGAGAGATTTGTTCTAGGAACAAATTGTATTAATATCCATCCGCATATCATTATTAATTTTATCGCGCCTTATTATGCTTTTAGAATGCATGCTTAAGGGTGTATGATGAGACATAATCAAAGATAATAAATTGGTTGCCAATTTACGCGAAAAACCCTAAACAAATATTAAGTGTTTTCCTTCCATTGAGTGATTCATTCTCAAGATCCAAGATTGGCACTGGTTTGTTGGCGAAATTCAAGACCTTTGTCCATCGCGGATGTGTTTGAATCATGAAGGCTTTGTTCCATATCGTATGTCTTGTCCAAGTTGTGATTTATTGGCCAAAGTCAAGATCACTTCTTGTCCATCGACATCGATTACGAAGCTTTGCCACTGTCAATGGGTTCTGCTTAACTGGAATCATTAAACTTGTTGTGCCAAAGCCAAGGCTTAGTTGATTCAGAGGAAAAGGTTAGTAAATATATCAGATATATTGGCATATATTATATATATGTTTCAGACTTGGAGGTCCACCTACTGGATATAGGAATTGGATGGGATCCAATTGATCTTAGAGATCTACCTAGTTAAGTTTCATACAACTTGTTGGCCAAAGTCAAGGTTGTGTGTTATTTAACGGTATCCTAGCCCACTAGGAAACTAGGTTTCCTGAGTACTCCACAGAGGGTTAGAGGCTCGCCGAAAAATAGTGGGAGGCAAATATTAAATTTGCAATTTCGTTTAGATACTTGTCAATACGCGCTCATTTAATTTTTCGTCATTAATTATTAAATATATTAGTTGGACTAATATTCAGTTGTTGTTTTAATTTAACAGTTGGACTGTATTCAAACTACTTCATTTGTAGTTGGTTATATAATTGGATTATAGTAATCAATACATTTGAATGTAACCAATTAATTGTAGTTGATTATATAGTTAGACTATAGTAATCATTACATTTAAATGTACCTGAAATCGTTGATTGAATAGTTGGACTATAGCAATCAAGATGACTGAAAGATTAGCGTCAAAAGACATAATCCTAGGGAAAATGTCTTTAACGACTTTAATTTTTAGATTGGGAATAGAACTTCAGGATAGTCCTGGGAGCTGAGAAGTTATTCTATTTGATAGAGAAACCTCTCAAGCATGAGCCCGGAGTTGAGCAAATAGTAGAGCATGAGCTTAGGGAGACTCAATGTGATGATAACTTTAGTGCTCAATCCGTTATGCACAGCCAGAGCTTCTTAAATGGACATATCCTAAGTTGTCTGCCTAAATTGTGGAAAACAGGGTCACTAGAAGTGTGACTGCCATATGGATAAGGCAGACATGAAGGAAGTGAAGGCGGGACAAGGGTCCGACTTCAGAAATATTTGTTGTAAACATGTTCACTACTGGTTTTAAAATTGGATTTTGATACTAGATATGGTACATAAATATATGTACTGATGTGCGGGATCTGCTGACAAGCAGGAGACTGAATTCAGATGAGATCGACCTACAAGTCGGAAACAAGACGAGAGTCGCTGTTTTGGCCGTAGAAACCTAAGTTTTGGAACTGCCCTTTGGGCATGTACTTAAACTAGGAGACTGCTATAATGTATCTAGTTTGACTAGGAACATTATCTCTGTATCTAGTTCAACCCGTTGCGGGTATACCTTTATATTCCGAAACACCAGGCGTTTTGTTTATAAAGATGATATCGAGATATCTACATTAGATGTAAATAATGGTCTTTATATTTTGATTATAAATGAATCTTAAACATATAATATGACAAACAAATAGCTCAAACTGAGTAAATCTGTTGAGACTTATTTGTGGCATTGTCATCTGAGATGCATTAACAAGACTCGTATATCCACACTTTCGAAGAGTGGATACTAGGACGTATTTGATTCTAATTCAAATGATGTCTATGAATCTAGTTTAATTAGGCAAAGTGCCTAAAACACCTTTTACTTTGTAAAAGTGCAAGTGCCACCGATTTGTTAGCCCTCGTTCATAGTGACGTAAGTGGGCCCATGTCTAGCTAGGCTAGAGGTGGATATGAGTACTTCGTAACCTTTACGGATGTGGCATCGCGTTACGGTTATGTGTATCTTATGAAACACAAGTCAAAAACTTTTGAGTAATTCATAGAGTTTCGACACGAAGTAAGAAAACAGACCCGTAAAAGTATTAGAACATTGCGGTCAGACCATAATGGAAAATACTTAAACATATGAGTCGCTCTAAGCTATCAATTTCCTTCTAGGGATACGCATTAAATAGTGCAGTACTTATTTTGAATAAGGTTCCATGAAAATCTGTTAAACAGACTTCATATTAGATATGAACGGGAAAGAAACCGGGTTTCTCATTCCTGAAGATTTAGGAATCCTGGGCATACGTTTGGATGATACCAAACTAGAACCCAAATAGGATAAATGCCTATTTGTAGGTTGTCCTAAGGAAACCAAAGTATAGTACTTATACAACTCACAAGAGAACAATGTAATTGTTGCTCTCCATGCGGTTTTCCTAAGAGGAATTCCTATATGCAGTGGTAAGTAGGAGGAAAGTAAAACTCGATGAAAATCTGAGTAATACTATTCCAGACACCGAGTTCTTACGGAACACAAATATTTCATCAGGGATGAAACTATACCAATAATCTTCGAATACACAAGAACCGCGTAGGTCGGAGAGAGTCAGAAAACCACCTGGGAGGTATGGGTTTCCGATCTCACCTCATGTAGACCTCAATCTTATTGAGGAAGACAAACCGGCTACGTATGAGGAAGTGATACAAGGTATCGACTCCTTTTATGGCAAAATGCCATTAAGTCCGAAATGGATTCCATGTATACCAACCAAGTTTGGACACTGGTTGATGTACCAGAAGGCATTGTGCCTATTGGTACTGTATGAGTCTTCAAGGAAGACATACATGGATGGCAACATAAAAATGTACACATCTAGGCTTGTGCAGAAAGGGTATCGTCAAAGATATAGTGTCGACTACGACGAAACTTTTTCACATGTTGCCATGATTAAATCCATTCGGATAATGCTTACTATAACTGTATATTTCATTTAGGAAATATGACAGTTGGACGCCAAAATCGTTTTCCTTAACGGAAACCTTTTGGAGGATGTTTATAAACATCCTGACGGTTTTATCGGGCTAAAACATGTAAACAAGGTTTGCAAGTTAAATCGATCCATTTATGGATTGAAGCAAGCATTACGTTCTTGGAACCAGCGTTTTGATGTAATCATAATGGTATATGATTTAATTCAAAACGAAAATAATTCTTGTGTATATAAGAAGGTTAGTGGGAGTGCACTGACAATGAATGTCCAATAAGTTGATGATGTATTGCTTCTTAGCAATAACATTCCCATACTAAAATCTGTGAAAGCTTGGCTTTCATGAAAAATTCTCCATAGAATACCTGGGAGAAGCAGGCTTTATTCTAGGAATAAAGATCTACTGGGATAGATCTAGAAAGCTGCTGACACTCTCTCAGTGTTTGTACATTTTGATATGTACATGACTTGATGTCTTATATGCTTTGAGCACATATAGTCACAATCAGGCCAATCTAAGTGATGGTCACTAGATTGATGTAAAGAACATCCTTGAGTATCCTGGACGAACTAAGGATGCTTTCTTAAAATATGGGGAAAAGAGAACTTGAGGTAACTAGGTTCACACTGCAAGTTTCCAAACCGATAATTACGACTATAAGTCGTAATATGGGTACATATATAGTTAGAATAACGGAACAGTGAGCTGGAAATCTTCCAATAAAGATAATGTTGCCGAATAAACAACAAGAGCGGAACATTGCTGCAACTGAGGCAACCAAAGAAGCATTTTGGATCTACAATATTCCTAATTAGATTAAAAGTAGTTCTGTTAGCAGCTGGGCTGGGTACAACACAGGCTAAGGAACCACGGTCTCATCAATGTGTTGGTTTCTATAATATGTCCCAAGGAAAGATTAAGCATTCATGAAATACAACAAAGAATATATATAAAAGACGAAGTATGGCGGAATCATACTTACAATGCTTTGTTGATGAAGAAAAACAAACCAAATGGAAGCTCCAAGGTGGATGACTTTCGGTCAAGGAAGACAAGAAGAAGGAAGCTCCAAGCTTTGTGTATTCCTTGCTCTATGATGGTTTCCCTATCACCTCTTTTGATCCCTTGAAGGTGCTAGCCTTGTATGTTCCAAACAATAACCTTTTCTTCAAGCTTTTGGCAACCAAAATGAAGAAGATGAAGACCAAAAACTGCATGCAGTTTTCGGCCAAGTGAGAGAGAAGAGAGTTTTTTTTTCTCTTTTGTTCTTATTGATTTTTGATACCAAAAATCAATTTATATTTATGCCATAATATTTATTAATAATAATAAATCTATGACACAAGCCATGCAAAGGCTTAGAGTGTCAAACACTCTAATTCCATGCATAACATTTGAGTGAATCACACACTATCACCATGCAATGCATCATCAATATAATAACATATAATGACATGTGTCATGTGGGCCCCACACGTTTCCAAATGAAAGTGGGCCACGTGCACTCACGCGTTCGGGTTCGATATTTCCGAAATACCGAACTTGCGTTGCGACGTTAATTAAATCGAATTTAAATAAATAATCGCTCCTAGCGAAATTATTATTTACGTCGCTTACGAATTAATTCTAAATTAACTCGTATGCCCGAATTAAAATCTAATTTTAATTTTGCGTCGAAATCGAATTTCAATTATTATATCGAATATAATAATTTTACTGATTAATTCCAAATTAATCGTTCTCTCTCTCTAAATAAGGCACTTTATCCGAGATATAAATTTTCTCCGCAATTAATCCAAGATTAATTAAGTTCGAATCAAATATCATAGGTGAATCTTCAAGAAGCGACCCAAGAGATCTCCGGATATGTTGGCAGTGAATACGGTCGTCGGATAATCCGAACACGCACGTACCTCATACTACGTTCTTACCGATTCACAAGACAAGGTTGGCTTCTAGCAAAGCGCCATGCCTACCCAATTCTCCAGAAATATTCTTATAGGAATATAAGATCTATATCAAGCGTAGTATACCGTAGCATTGCGTACATCGATCCAGTATCGGATGATCACATGCTA